>CM067357.1:23802927-23854635 GCA_034190875.2 Urechis unicinctus
GAATATTACATTGATAGTCTTGTGCCATTACACCAGTTTACAATACTGGTAAAACAGGACATCGAAATGCGTCAGTTTACGAAACTCCAAGTATTAATTTGCTGCAATGCGGTCATATTCATGACAAGTTGCACACTTTTAAAATTTTGAACTGCGTCCATCTGAAGCAACCCCGTGCTCACTATATATAGATACACAAATCTATCGAGTGCATTGCCCGAGTGCAAATCAAAACTGAAAAGTGCGACCATATGAAGTTTAGAAATAGCGAAACACGGAATTGTCAAGCATAGTACATGAGTAGCAATTAAGTGGAACTTATAATGTGGAGCTATTTTATTTATCTATATTTATGTATATATATCTATTTTCTAATTACAAGGCTGCCTTGCACCATGTTTACAGTCTGTTAACTTATTCTCGCCAAATAAAAGCAAAATTATCAAGCAATCATGGATTATAGATTTAAACAAAACTTCCTTCCGAATAAGGCCGCAAGTAGTGTAACTCCATGAGAATGTTGTTAGATAGAGGTGCAATGCTTCGAAATTGAGAAAATGAACGAGCCAATTTACACGTGTGATTTGCGAGAGCCGGATATTTTGGAGAGGGATCTTCTTTTTTGAACTCGATCTCATATTCGACTTTCGCTGCAACAGCCGGAAAAATAAATATGATGTTGCTCCATGTCAACCGTAGCACCAGCGGACTCTACCCAAACATCACCTCTTGCAACACCCAATACGATTTCATATCTATGTTTGACATAATACAAATCACGACTAATTTGAATATTGTCAAACAACGATCTTTAAATGAGTTCATGAAAGCTTAAAATTGACAAGGGCATGGCTTAGGGTACAACCTGCAATATAATGTGTCACGTATATTCCCTAGAAAGCTTACCCGGTTAGTTAGTCGGTCTCTACGAGATAATATTGCACTAACATTGTGACATCAAGTATTCGGTTGTTATTCTTTAAATTACTCAAAACAGCCACAGAGAGAGTAAGATTACCATAATCCTTGAAAATATCTGCGTTTGAATAGTTTTCAGAGGTGATTTGTGTCAAACACTTAACAGAGAAACACTCTTTGCTTGGACCGATAGGTCGGTAACCGAATTTCATATATATGGAACTATATATTTAGAAAACAACATCATTGAGCTTTAAGCAAGATATAAATAGATTGACCGTGTCGTAGGTGAAATGGCTTATAGATAATACCGCACAAAGCACATACCGCACAAAGCACTCTATCTGCAGCGGTGAACAGCTGACGCCTTGCTTTGCTTAATTCACAACAACTGTGCTCTAGTATGGTCAAATGCATAGTAATATGCACAATAAAGTCACACATTCCAATAACGTACGGCCCACTATTGCATTATCGAACCTTCAAAAATCATCTGTCCGAGTATTTTACTCGTTCTTATTATTTAAAACTATCCATGGTGCTCAACGAAATTAAAGAGACGTTTGCCTGGCAAATATGCTCGGTTATGACAACACAATTGATTATTTTTTGACAGTCCAAAACCTGATGAATATAATTGTATTTCGTCAATTGGATTTGCATATTATCGTTAAGTGAAGAACATGTAAAATAGGAGCTTATGCTATTACGTTTGGCTTGGAATAATTATAAATAACGCACCTTGTCATTGTATTACAATAGCATAACTCATTACATATGGCCCGCCGATGTTATCCCGCATCGAGAATAATGCACAAACTGCATTGTCTGAAAAACGTTCATACTGAGTTCGAACGGGAGCAAATTCGGGAGACTGTGTTTGTTAATACAGTGCACTGTATAACGTCGGCCATATGCGGTCATAAACACCAGAGAATCCTAGGAAACATATCCCATACCCAAACAAGAGTTGTTTAGCACTTTGCAATTGTGTTTGATATGTGGTTCAATCACGCGGTGTCTTTCTGTTATTGTTGCCGAAACTAGGATGTTGCATGGCGGTGCATTCAAATTGGTATATACCACATATGTATATATAAGTATATATAAATATATCTTTATATAGTTTAATTGACAACCATAATTTTGAATATTTATGATATGAATTAGAACATCGTAAGTATATCCTAAGTATATATTGGACACACATCAGAACGATGGAATGTGCCCTCAAGCTCCATCAATGATCCGAAACGAGATTCATAAGTGCGGATTTGTGTGAGACATGCTATGTCAATAAATTAACTACTCGTTTTTTGGTGTGAATATACGCCTATATAAATAACATTTATTTCACCAATTATCGGAAATCGTTGATTATACGCTGTCCATTGTGCTCTTTGTAAGTACGCTTTTGTTAATCTAGTAACGTGCAACTCTAGCGGTGTGTGTTATATCATATGCTGCCGTTACATGCCGCGTCGCATTTGTTTCCCCTTGAGTAAATATTGTAGAGTAATCGGATTTGATGTGAGTGTCATTTATGGTGTATGTTATCGATAAACGTCACTGTCAATGTAGTGACAAGATCATGGTGATATTTAATGCGGTCAGTTGCATCCCTATTATGTAAAGTCGATATCGGTTTTTAGTTAACACATATTGTGCTACGAGAATTCCGTTCAATATCATCAATTTAGCCATTTATGCCGGTCCAGCAATCGATCCTAATTCAGAACGTAATGTCGTCGGCAGCGGGTGGGGTTAAAAACTCCCGTCGTTGCCCCATCCGATCCTCACCTGACACCAACCAAACAAGTCATTATGCGTTGTATGCTTTCTTGTCTCATAAATCTTCTCTCGCTAAAAGAACATTTTGACCGTGTTGGATATGCGGGGTCGAGAATGGTGTAGTCTACGTACGATTACGTTACGTATCCTACCAGTCATACATTCTTTGATTGCGATGTCAACCACTTTTAGGGTAAATCATTGAACAGCAAAACAAAAGCCATTGAAAATTAGAACAGACTTTCGTTTATATATGTTAGAAGTAAATGCGTCACAGCCTGCAATTTATTTGGTCAGATGATGGGCAGCGGAGGTAAAAACGATATTTCGGTCATGGCATTAACTTGAATGCGATTAGAAAAGTATCGAAATATTGTGAAGATCGTACTGAACCCCAAAACATTATTATAACAATGATTCCTGGTCTGTAAGTGGGCAATCCCTCAATCACCCACTGTTTATCGTATATGTTCGTTTTCATTGAAACGACAGCAGCAATTATTTTCCAAATCGAAACGGGACGGGTTTATGAATAGGTGGCTTGTCCGGCACTCATATAATTGCATCGTTAACATAGATATATGCATCTCATGATGACATACAACCCATGGAACGCTTCCTGCCTGTCAGTATAGTCATTAATGAACGAATCCATTAACTGACTTAGGTGTTGCAGGGAAAGCTACTAAAGCTAGTGCACCAGATAATGTGTATAACTACACCTGGTATTGCTTTGTGAATGAACTATCAAATGAATTTCCTGAGGTTTGTGTACCTTGTGGTCAATCAGCATTATGCCCTATAAATACATTATCGATTATTTTCCCCTGAAGAGCAAAACGTATAACATTCATTTTGTTTCGTTCGAATACCTTTGTGCACGTCGGATCGCGACGACTTTGCCTTCCTGCAAGGTTATAACATTATGAAAATAATCTAGCTATCTTACAACCACATCCACGACGTAATAATTACATACTCCCATGTATTGTCAAATTTGTGTTTCTGTGCAAAAATGTTCGTTATGCTATTTATTCGTCTAAAAGTCTTCATTAAATTAAAAGTAACTGGTTGGGATCAGAACAATTTCGAGTCATAAATGCTGCATAAACGTTTGTTGATAAACCCTCACATATCATTGACTCAAATGTATTTATAATATCAAAGATTGAACGTAAGATACTGTTCACGGCGCCGTGCTGCTCAAGGCGGAAAATGAAATTGCTTTTGTTTCAGTATATCAGATTAAATCAGCCAGTTCAATAACTTCGAGATGCCATTTTGATTGGATGCATTGAATACAACTTAATAGCCATTTGATTTGCAGATTATATAAATGTATTTGAATTAACGTACTAATGGTTTATTATACCGAATGTAACGTGTACTCATATTGTCAAATATCTGCTACAGAGGGCTGATTTGTTAACGTATAATGTCTAAATCTGCATTTAATTCGTCGTACTAACTTTTAGATGCTACTGAAATATTCTGCACTAAATGACATATGAAATACATTGGTCGGCCCCTAAGATTCACAAAGCATGGCCACTGCATGATATGTTGTTTAGCATTTTTGTGCAGAATATACATTAACGTTAATATTGTTTACAGACCGATGCGGTTATTGCAACTGATGCACGATTCGAAATTGAAAGTTATAATGATGATACCGCTAGACACATCATTATTTCAGACGCGAATTTACAATATTGGTTATCATGTAATTAACGGTCTATCAATAATTTGATTATTGCATCCATCTACACATTGCAGCTTCTAGAACCATGACATAAGTTTTGTTTCTCTACTTTTTACCTAAGGCTTACGTTTGTAGACTGGTAAGATAATCTCACGTTTTTCGATTGCGGGATTTACATTATTCAGTACACGGTACAAGCGACGCCAAGCTGCAAGTCGCAAGATAAGCTATAGTCAGGTTATATGTGCCATTAACTCACATAACGAGGACAAGGAAAGACTACAGATTAGGTCAAACGCTTTTAAATAACATAATTTTTCAACTAAACGGTATTTGTACCAGTTGCAGAGCTTTGTTGGTTAATATGACATTCTCCATAACTTTATGTGAAAAAGACGGGTTAATTTTTCCAATTGAATATTAGTCTGAGGAATATATACATTCAATGTCTTCACGGAAAGAAGATGCTTAGTCAAATATGGTTTATTGTAAATGTCTGCTGACAAAGCAATAATGTCGTAAGCTTCGATTTATCATTGACTGCTTTAGCTAGTGTGCCGATGTTATTTGAAGACAAATGAAGCCTTAATTTTTATCGCCGTCACTTGTATGCAGAACCTTAATATTTAGGACGTCGTAGATCAGTCATCATTATTTTATCACCTTATCTTATCTCATATTTTTGTAAAGGGTAAACAATATGCGTACGTCGGTCCTAATGCGTTATAACCGTATTACAAAACAAGCATCGATAAAAAATTTACACGGAATGCGTAAATTACTTCATGAGCTGTAGCATTAGATATTACGACGAATTCTATGCACTATGTTCGGGTGCATCATAATTACACCAATACGGCAAATGTGTCATCGCCAACAACCAACAAATGTTAGTTCACAATATTGTGCCATATGCATGAGCATTAGCAGTCTAAGCACATGTTTTTAACCCCATAAACTGCTATTATCATGCATTCCAATGCCTAGTTTATCTCTACAGGGCACAGTGCTATAATATTCTAAGGTTCGTTGGTTTTGAGTGACGATACTTTTGGAAAATACATTTGAAAACTTCGGGTTTCATTTGTAAGCTAACACAAAATGGATTATCGTAAATCAATCATTCTCTGTGACCTATAGACAAATATGAACGTTTCTATGGCGCCCATCTATCTCTGTAATTAAATTTAAGACGCAAAATTTAATCGGGATTAGACCCTTATATGTGCTTTACAGTTTTCTGCTGTTAACATTTGGCTATCTTAGCAACACTTTTTGCCATTGAGTAGTTTAAGTGTCTTAGATAGTTTGAGATAAGTGTCTTAGTTACACCGTGTGCATCAAATCATTTTGCATACAAAAGGTACACGCACGCTCGTCAAATGGTCATAAAGATCTCCCTACCGAGCTACATCCTTGCCGCAGATCGACAACGCACTGCCAGTTAACAACGTCACACCGAACCAATGGCTGCGAATATCAGATCGGCCCCGGACCAAGCGTTCGTAACTACAAGGAAAATCATCGTATCTATAACTATACCTGTCTTTGAAATCATGCAATATTCAATAAATGTTCATGATACTCATATAATGTCACTTGGCTTGAGTGTTATTACAAGCTGATATAACATGCAAGAAATGCATCAAAATAAGCAAGTTAAAGAGCACAAGTAAACACGATTCAAGCAATAGGTTAGAAATGGTTTCTGGGGTAATCATCACCTGGAAACATACTCTCTTCTCTTAATAAGTAGCAGTATCACATCATCACTAGTTCTTTATGTACTGAGAAATACGCCGGAAATGATAACCTTGTATAAACCGCTGAAACAGAAAAGACCAAAATATACATATAAATTTACTATTTTCAGGTCAGACCACAGTTTTTAAGCTACGCAAGTGGTAGACCACAGCGAATCCCTCGGCTGTTTTGGATTTAAGTTAACATTTTGTCCTCTGCATGACGGCCCACGAGCTTGCAAGCAGAACCTACGGGTGATTTTGCGAGTCAAAGAGCTATTACTTTTTAATCCTATTTATGTCCATTCAACGCAGTTGGGTACAGCTATACCAGCTTATTATATTATGATCAATCTAAATGGTGTATATTTGATACATCTCGTCGATAGATCTTTATGTGTTCAATGGTTCTAAGAGAGAGTTATATGTGATATTGCGCATAGACCGTTGTATGCCTGTCACATAATCAATTCCACCAAGTTACCTCTTATGTGGACCATTGCAATTAATTGCATTTCTTCTGCATGACCGGGTGAACTCTTTTAATTGTTGATTCTATCAAAGCTTTGGACGGGCCTAGCTTATCAAACTGGCTAAAGTTGTCCTTCTTTATTCGTTTGCCATTGAGACTTAAATTGTAAATGCGTGATTGCGTGGCCGTATTGAATAACAAATGGTGTTTCTGGGCATTGCTATACTGTACAGACGGACAATTGCATTGAATGATCAGGCAAATGAGTATAAAACAGCCATATAATCATTGTGTGCATGAGCATTGTCAAAATTGTTGTGACTTCTTTTTGCAATAACGACGGGAGACGCTGCATGTTGACGTTGTCATGTTGAGCCCTCACATTCAGTCTGCATGACTAACTTCCGTGAGAACATATTAATGATTGAACGCATATATAAGATTGATTATGAAATGAGATACTCGTTAGATGCCAGTAAGTATGTGCATACAATACGCTGCAGTCACAATTCAAAGTGGTGTTTTACATGCAATGTTTAGGGCATAGGTATCAAAACAAAGTTGACGTCAAAACTGACTGTGTGTGCGTGAACAGTATGAAGGCGCAATTTATCAATCGCGAAATCATACTCTTTTATCGCTACAACAGGATATATATATATATATATATAGATATATAGAGAGATATATATAGATATAGATATAGATATATATCTAGATATATATAGATATAAGAGATATATATATATAGAGAGAGGATAGAGAGAGATCTATAGAGATATATATATATATATATAGATAAGAGATCTCTATATGTATATATGTATAGAGAGATATCTATCTAGTATCTCTCTCTGTATATCTATATATATATATCTGTCTATCTATAGAGATAGAGCTATATATATAATATATATATATATATATATATATATATATATATATATATATATATATATATATATATATATATATATATATATCTCTAATCTATATATATATATATATATCTATATATATGTCTGTTTTCGTGGGTCGTAAGCAGTAAATAACCGGTGAGTAATTCATTCATGGAAGCAACTATCCTGAATTCGACTGCCTTATAAAACTAACGAGAGCAGCAGCACAGCCTACTAAACCTTGCTGTGCATATTATCAACGTGTAAGACAGCGGTTAAGATAATAAAATAGGGTAATGTTTTAGGAATTTATTCCACAATATGGAAGGAACAACAAACAACTTCATGTGGTTTTATACTGACATTCGTTTGCTTCTACTTATAAAAATCGTTGGTTGTTTATCGTTATCAATTAAATTCTTCAGAGTGCGGGGCGGTTGCACTAGCGTTTTATATGCGAGATGCAATTAAGAAGTTGGATGATTAATGGAAGTGCTGCGGTGTGTTGCGGTGTTTCGAGGTGATATTAAGACTCCTAAAACAGCGTGAAGCTGCGTTCAGTGATTTTCTTAATTCAGTCGTGCTTGTCGTTACCCTCGATTCAATTTAAGAGCGAGAGAAACGCTGCCTTTTTGTGGCAGGCCAACCATTAGGCATTGTCAGAGGTTTGAATCATATATTTATATAGAGAGATATATATAGATATATATATATATATATATAGAGAGATAGATATATATATATATATATATATATATATATAATATATATATATAGATATATATATATATATATATGATATATATATATCTATAATATATAATATATATATAATATATATATCTATATATATATATCATCCTATATATATCTACAATATATATATCTATCTTATTATTATATACATATATTTCTCTCATCTACACACGACATATATGTATATTTTTTATATATATGTGTATATATATATATATATATGCGATTACTAAAAATATATGAAAATATACGCAAATATATGACCTATATATGTAGTATTCATATCTATAATATATATCATATTGATATATATCATTCATATAAAAATAAAATATATATTTATATTTTCAAAAACATATGTAAGTGTATATAGTATCATTTTATATATATATTATATAGTGTAAATATATGAATATACAAATATCTATATATATATTTTATATAAAAATATATATAAATATATGTATATATATATATATATATAAATACATATTTATCTAATTATGTGTATGTATATATTGTTAAGCATATATGTATATAAAATATTATATATATATATATATATATATATATATATATATATATATATATATAGATAAGATATATACACAACATATATATATATACTTATATATATATATTATATATATATATATAAATATAGACATATATATATATATATAAATATATATATATACATATTGATATATATGATATATATATATAAATATATATATTGTATATATAAAATATATATATATATGTATATATATATAGATATATATATTATATTTATATATATATATAATTATATATATATATATAATATATATATATATATATATATATATATGTATATATATATATGTATATATATATATATATATATATATATATATTATATATATTTATATATATAATATATATAATATATATATATATATATATATATGTATATATATAATATATATATATATATATATATATATATATATATATATATATATATATAGAGTATATGAGAATATGTTACGCTGCTAGCGCTGTTATGCATTCGATCAGATAAGAGATATAATTAGATCGGCCACATATCTGGAGGCAAGATCTTAGTTTATCTATGAGTCAAGCTACCATCCCATGAGCTGATAAGTTGATATAAAGGTACGTTGCCTCCAGATCTATGGCCGAGAATTTATATCTTTATTTGATCGAATGCACAACAGCGCCAGCAGCGTCACAGTTGGCACGAGTCGAAAAGAATTTGTGATTGGTACATTCGGTTTACTCGACACAGCTAATTATGTGTGAGTGTATATATTTGTTTAAGCAGCGTTTAGCGGGGGTCAGTTATTTGATAAAAGGTTTTTGTAAAGAGATATATATATATATATTATATAAGATAGATATATATATATATATATAATATATTTTATATATAGATATAGATATATATACATATATATAGATATATATATGGAGATAATATATATATAGATATATATATATATATATATATATATTTACAAATATATATATATATATATATATAATAGATATGATAATAAAAAAAAAAATATATATATATATATATATATATATATATATATATATATGTATGTTATATATATATATATATATATATCTATATATTTTATATACAAATATATATATACATTTATATATATATATATATATATATATATATATATATATATATATATATATATATATGCATATATATGTATATATATATATATATATATATATATATATATATATATATATATATATATAATATATATATATATATATATATATATATATATCTCTCCCTATATATATATATATATATATATATATATATATATATATATGTATATGAGAATATGTTTGTGACGCTGCTAGCGCTGTTGTGCATTCGATCATATAAAGATATAATTTGTCGGCCACATATCTGGAGGCAACGTACCTTAGGTTTATCTATGAGTCAAGCTACCATCCCATGAGCTGATAAGTTGTTTGTATATCACCTTATAAAGGTACGTTGCCTCCAGATCTATGGCCGACAATTTATATCTTTATTTGATCGAATGCACAACAGCGCCAGCAGCGTCACAGTTGGCACGAGTCGAAAAGAATTTGTGATTGGTACATTCGGTTTACTCGACACAGCTAATCGTCAAATAGAAGCGGGGTTTCATATCAATGTTTCGTTGATGACAATATTGAGGCTGATAGCAAGCGATGATGGCTTATTGAAACTAATACGTATATAGACGATACAACGCAGAAAACATTAAACACTATACACGAAGACCTCATCTGTGGGAGCAGAAATTCTGTCATTAATGTCAAATCCATTTCCATGTCGATTTCTAAATCCCTTGTTCATCTTCATAATGGCAATAATTCAAATCGACAGAGCACGGAACGACACAAACATGAAAAGCACGTCATCTGATCAGAGAGTAAAAAAAACAAATGTTACGGGTTGAAAGCGTCCGTTAACCTTGTTGAACGTTATGTGTGTTTATACAGTCATCTGTCCCACTCGAAAGATAATCTGAAATGTGTTACGTAATAATAATGTAATAGATATATATATATATATATATATATATATATATATATCTATATATATATATATATATATATATATATATATATATATATATATATATATATATATATATATATATATATATATATATATATAGATATATATATATAACATATATAAATATATACATATATATATATGGAAAAAAAATAATATAAATATATATATACATATCTCTATATTTATATATGAATATATGTATATATATATATTTATATATGTATATACAAATATACATATATATAAAATATATATATATGTGTGTGTTTGTATATGTGTATAAATATATACGAGCATATGTACTTATATAAATGCATATATATGTATATACACATATATATCGATATATATATATATATATTTATGCACATATATATATATTAATATGTATATATATAAATATACACATATGTATCAATATTTATATATATATACATATTCATATATATATTTATGTATAAAGATATAGATATTAATAAAGTATATATATATATATATATCCTAGATATATATATATATATATTTATACATATATATATATATATACCTATTAATATGTATATATATATTGATATATATATACCCTCTATATATATATATATATATATATATATAAATTTCTATATATATATATATATATATATATATCTATATATATATATATATATATATATATATATCTATATATATATATATATGTCGATATTATAAATTCATGGGTCATTTCATTTGTGCACTGAACGGTAAGGCCAGATAATAATGGCTGTTCGTCGTTAGCGTTATAAACATTCCTCCGGATGTGATCCTAATATAGAATGAACGAAACCGTTTAAGACAAACCCATGACACTGTCCTTTGATGTTTCATGGACTTACGCTGTTCCATTACACACTTGGACACGTCCTCAAGTAATGATTTCTCCCGAGAGAGATTGCCGGAAATCAGGACATTAACGACCGACCACTTCTAAGAGTCTCAATTATCTAGCTGATCTTTGATGATCGCTTGTAACCAAAACTAATTTAAACAACCGACCGCTGTTCGTGACTTAGTTATTATGAATAACGTTTTGTATAAATGTGCAAATTATTGGATAAGCAATAGAATTGACCGGCGTAGCATAGATAATGCGGCATGGTTATGTTGCCCAAACAAATTGCACATAGGATAAATCGAAGGATAGATCATTTTTCTCTGACAAAATAAATCACAGTTTTCGGACAGTGTTCGGAGTTCCTCGGTATGGTTACTCGTATGCATTTGTATTGCTTTAAGTTATCTATATATATATTCGGTTTGAATATAATATGTGTTGCCGCGGAATCAATCGCCGACATGCAGCTGAGATATACGCAGGACATTTAGTTTTACTTGCAAAATATGCATTAACGTTGACTTCGTTTACGGGCATATGGCCAGTTACTTCTTGAGAAAAGCGTAACATGAGCTATTTTTTATGCTTGGCATACAGCGTAAATGTGTTTGTCAAGGTTATTAAAAGATTGAGGCACGGGTGAATTTCAATATTGATTATCTGGTGAGCTCCTTTGAGGAAACAATTTATTTATATTGTACATTGCAACACACATGAATTATGAACGATACTTTTCTTCTGTTAATTTCTTAAGGCTTGCTCTCGTTGACTGGGTAGTTCATTTCACGTCTCGATTGCGGGATTTACATAATTCAGTACACGATACAAACGACGCCGAGCTGCAAGTCGCAAGATACGTCACCGTCAGGTTGCATGTGCCATTAACTCAAATTGAGAGGACAACGAAAGACCACAGATAAGGCCTCATAGCATATAACATAAATATTGTGTGAAACGGTTATCCTGCCCAGTTGCAGAACTATGTTGGTGAATTAAACATTGTCCAATAAGATGAATCAGATTGTTGTATCAATCCAATTGAGACACAAGCTGAGGATTATGGTCATGCTTCAAATCTGACATACATGTATATTCTATGTTTCAATATACAGAAGATACTTAGTTAAATATGGCTGATTGTGAATGTCTTCTTATAAAACAATGGTACCGTTAGATTTAATTTATCATTGACTACTTTAGCTTGTGTGGCGATATTATTTACAGACAAATAAAACCTAAATTTTCCCCGCCATCATTAGCACGCATAACCTTAATATAAAGAATATAAACGATCGGTCATGGTTATTGTATCAGTTTAATGCTAAAGTTTTAAAAAGTGTTAATGACACAAAGAATGCCATGACTGACGGTTCTCTAGCAATAGCTAAAGCTATATTCGATTTCTTGCAAATGACACAATGTCATTATATTCTAGACATTCTTAAGCGCATGCAATTATAGATCACATGTGCTTAATGTAATATTTATTTAATTTGTTTTCTGCATTGTGTGCTTTATCTGTGTGAGTTGAATATATCTTGCATATGAAATAACTATTACTATTGCTATTATTTGATATCATATCCTTGCATTGCATAGTTGCATGGGTTAATCAATCTGGTGGTAGGTGAGTCATTCATATGCGTACGTTGGTTCAAGCGCGTTTTATCGATTATAATGAATATGTCTATACCGACATTAACTAAGAATGTGTAAATTACTAAATAAGCTGTGGCATAAGATATAACATCGAATGGTGTGCAGAATGTTCGGTGCATAAAAACGACGTAGATTGGGCGGGTAAGTCATCACCAGCAGGTAACAGATGCTATAGCACAACCAGTCTAAGCACAATTCCATTGAACCGATAAACTGCAATTCTAAAGCAACCCAATACCTCGCCATGCTCTGCAGGGCACATTGCTACGCCATTGTCAGGTTCACTGTTTTTGACACACGATCCCTTTTGATTGGATTGACCATTTTAATGCATTTCTGCTGTTAACTATTGGCGAGCTATGCTACTATTTTTGCTATGGAGCAGTATATTGTAAGTCGATTGAAATCCTGTTCTAGACATTATAACGAAAGGTGTGAAGAGCGTACAGATGACCAGGTATGTGTCTTGCAGGAACCTCGTCCATCAAATGCGTACGCAGGATCAAACCATGAGAGAAATAAACAATTTTATATTACAAATGTTAAATAAGATCGAAATGTTCAGCAGAAGTAAAGAGTTAACAGTCAATATTTTGATTTTGGTCTGATTTAATTATACATATATTTACTATTGCATGAAAAGGGTACCTCTGGGCACACGAAGCACATTATCTGATTATTGAACGAGTCATTGGAGGTAACAGTGCGCAATCCAGAAACGCAGAGAATTTATCGATCATTTAATTCACGGAATTGGTATCAGCATTAAAACGAAAAACATTCTTCACTGCAAATCTGACCGCCACTGGACTATAATGCTCTTCCGAAATAGATTTATAGTCAATGGTATTTGCTGCGTTATCATTGCTCTAAAATTATCAAGCAAACTATATATCATACAACTTGCAATACGGGTTCCAACAGACAGCCCTTATATTGGAACTCGTTGTAATGTTCATAAACCAGGTGATGATGATATTATTTCGGGATGTTTTTTTGGATAGGCAATATAATGATACACATATACGATCCTGATGAGTGCAATTTTACGTCTTGTAATCTTGGTAACATATGTGTTTTTTAAGATATCCTACAGACGTTAAAGGCAATTTACCCACTTGATTAATTGGATGATTATTCGCTTGCTACAGTTTTCGGCGACAATACAAGGTTGCAGTTTCAAGCAATAAGCATAGATTGTGAATAAATTAGTGGTGTCTGTACATAGACCATAACCTTGCGATCAAGCCACATCGGCTGCACTACAGAACAGCCGTATCAGTCATGTTGATTCATACTATTTATTTACCGCTGCAAAACAAACATGCTATGATTATTTGATGACAAATAGTTTTCATATCGACCTTTTGTAGCGCACAGCAGTTGAAAACGAATATTAGCCGGAATATGTGGCAGTGACTAAGCAGTACTCTACTTACATCATTAGTCTTATCGATTGCTGAGATTATTCTTATGAGTGACGTTACGCTATAGTTACCAATATTATGTTCATAAAATATAAAACTGCTGTTGACTTCACTTCGAAACGATCTTACTCTATCGAGAGCATTTCGGAAATGTTGCAACTGTTTTATTCAATAACATATGATCTGGCTTGTCTTCGTAATACCTCCATCAAAACAAGGTCAAATAAAAGGCAGTGACATTTCACGATTTTTAGAGTCCTTGTGAGTATTTAGCCGTCACATCTCATGGGTATTGTTGTATTGTGCATAGTAGCAGACAACCCAATAACCAATGAATGCTTGAAATGACACGATGTGTGGGTAAAACATATACTCCATCATGCCGCAATATTTTTTGTTCATACTGAAGCAATCTGCAACGCGTCATAAAAAGCGTTCGTATGCCCTCATATACATAAACTAGCCAGTATTGCCCGACGTGAATGTGCTACCTTCGGTGTGCCAGAAAATGACGCTAAACGAGCCTGATTATTTCGATGTCATAACACTATCTACGTAGCAAATCAAGGTCATTCTGACTGGTAAATTCTCATTAAAGATAGGCTTGGCAGTTATATGTGTGCAATGGTTTTAATTGAAAAGGATCGGGGGTAATGCGTCTAAACGGTTACATGCGTGTCACATGATCTAATCGATTTCATAAAGTTACCACTTACGTATGACCATTATGATTGATTGCATTTCTGCTGCCATCGCCACCGTCCGTAAAACAACGATCCGTGACGCCCTTTTTATCGTTGTCATTGTCAGAGACTAGAAAATGACTCACTTTTAGATGCTGCATTGTGCTTGTCATTGTGTTGTTCATGTATTAAACCAGTGGGTGCCCGTTTTTTTAGGGAGGCTATAATGATCAGGTTTGGCGCTCATGCCAACTTGCTTAGGCACGTTCTTCAAACAATTAGAGGAATGAATATGTGATTATCGAAGCTATAATTTCATGCATATATTGACCTGGACATTGGCATAATACGTTCAAAGAATTATCCAAAGCAAAATGTCGAAAATCATATATAACATATAAACGTGCATTATGCAATTGTCAATGTTAGTTCAACGCTCAAGGCATTGATTTTCTCAGATGTTCTAACATATTTATAGTATACGAATGCTGACTCCATATTAATTAGAAACACAGATGAAATAGATGTAACTGATATAGTAAAATCCCTGAAACACTCATGTCCAGGTTGGGATGATATATCTCCAGCCATAATAAAAAGCACTCTAACACACATTATAAAACCGTTAGTTCACACGCTTAACATGTCACTTATAAGTGGAATTATTCCAAAAGAACTAAACATTGCTCGAGTTATTCCAATATTTAAACATGGCGACTCCTCTTAGATTAGTAAATTTACACCAATATCAGTTCTTCCGTATATTTCTAAAATACTAGAATGACTCCTGCATACTCGACTTACTGAATATATATATATAAGCTCGATATTTTATATAAGTATCAATTCGGTTTTCGAAAGAAACACAGTACCACTCAAGCTGTGATCTACTTAGTTAATAAAAATTATTAATGCTCACGAAGAACACAAAAATGTTTTGGAAATTTTCATTGATCTAAGTAAAGCGTTCGACACCATCAATCACCGTATTAAAAATTGGAACACTACGGCATTAGAGGCATTGCATTAGAGTGGATAAAAAATTATTTGCTCGAAAAATACCTATATGTTACTTACAACGGTGTTCACTCTGAACGAGGGCGTTTTACTTGTGGCGTTCTAAAAAGCTCAATCTTGGGGCCACTCTTGTTTTTGATCTATGTCAACGACATTGTTAATGTTTCGAACTGTATGCCTCCTATACTATATGCAGATGACACTTATATGTTTGTTGTTAATGTAATAACATTAATGATATAATAAACTGTGCAAATGTGGAGCTTACAAAGTTAGTCCTCTGGCTGAATGCCAACAAGCTTTCGTTGAATGCCAACAAAACACATTACCTGATATTCGCACCTAGGCGCTATAGCCCAACATCAACTCAACCACTGTATATCAATAATCAGGTTATAAGAAGAGAGAACTTGACAACATTTTTAGAAGTCAAGTTAGATAACAATTGACATGGCAGTCTCACATTCAACATATAAAACTGAAAATCGCTAAAAATATCGGCTTACTTTGTAAAGCGAAAAATATTTGTAGAACAAGTACCTTAAATACTCTGTAGTATTCGTTTATATACCAATACATAATATATTGTCTCGAAGTTTGGGGTACAGCTGTCAAGAAATATACAAACTCTATCGTCAAATTAAAGAAACTATGCTGTAGAGTAATTAATGGTTTGCCAAAGCGTACATGTTCGTTGACATTATTTAAATACATAAATATGTGTTACGTTTAACTGAGTTGTATGAATACTCTAATATGTTGTTTATGTTTAATTTATATAGAGATGATCTGCCTAATGTATTTAAATTAATGTTAAGTAAGAAATCCTCTGATAATGCAATTAATACTAGACAGACTATACATTTTATTGTACCTTTATGTAAATCACAAGTTGATTATAATAACGTGAGCTCGAAAGGCGTGAATATCTGAAACGCAAATTGCACGAAGTTAAATGTATATTGCCCATTGCATTATTTTTAAAAAAAGCTCTGCGAATTAATTTTCTTTCCAAGTACATTGTATGAAGTATGATCTCCTGGCACATGGTTTGTTTTATTTTTACAGTACTATACCCATAAGTGTATGATCAATTATTGTTGATTCGGTTCAATGATCTTCTCTTAAATGCAATTTATTCTTTTGAACATAGTACGAGGACTCATATATCTCATGATGTCTCGTCCTCATTGTCACCAACAAACTTTGTATATCTTACTCGAATTAATATTTGTAGTGTATGATATGTTGTTGTTGATGACAAATAAATCATTCATTTGTTCAACTATTGAGAATAGCCACTCGATTTCTCTCGGAGTGTCTAGGTGCGAGTGTTATATATGATATAGAGTTCGGCAACTGAAGTTTTAACAGAAAGTTGCCTAATGCCAAGTACATCAAGGCTACCTGTGGCAATGTACATAGTAATGTCAGCAGTATCATCATTCTGGCTCAGCATATCTATCGTGATCATGTAGGCAACATATTCATATCATGTACTAAGCAATATACCTGAGTCTGAATGCAATGAAATTAAGCTAGTTTTCATTTGTTCTGTGAGAGACATAATTCCAATATTGCTGACGCAAACAATGTTTTACATTCAGGGCTGGATATGCTCAGTGACTAATGTGATCAGATTGATAACAATATAATCATGAATTTATGTTCTGGAAATGCGTGTGATACGTAAGTCTTTTGTAATAGAATAATGGCATTAACACAACGTACATTATTGTAGGTATAAACAACTCATGGTATTGTCTGCCTATGTGAAAATTATGTGGCCTTCAAGTGTTACGAACGCATACCATGCCCCACGTTTGTTTAATATAATACCGTATGATAAACACTAACAGGTGACCTGACTATAATGGAGAAAACGACTAAAATAATCGCGTTGCATGAGTGTTGGGAATTGCTGCATGATATAATAAATCCTTACCCATCGATCGCATGATTTAGAGGCTGACACTTCTCTGTTGCATTGCTATGAAGTTGAAGTGCATCACCTGTAGACATGCAAGTGTTTGTCGTCATCTTTTTGTGTTCGCCCATCACCAATCGTGTAGTCTCATGCCGGTGTGATAAACCACCTGTGCAATGAGAGAACGGTATGATACATCTTAGGCATAGCGAAAATACCAGTAACATACATGTTTCTGCTAAACTCTGCATGGCAGCTACGTGCTACGTATATGTGCATCAATAGACTTCATATGACTATAGTCAGGCTAATAACGCACCCCGAAACGGGTGCTTTTCGCCTGAACCAGTATTAGTTTTCCAATCATCGTCCTCAAACACCAAAGGGCTGTGCTCATGTTACATTTCATCAAGGGCAATGTATATGCAACTATTAACGCTCGAACAGCATGCCCAAACTAGCACGCTTGTTTATGCATGGAATTTGACGACGTAGCACACTTGAGTTCCTCTTTATGTATTTCCATCGGTAGCAATGGTGTGACTTACTGTACGCATGACAGGATCCGAGGATGTTTGCTTGGCTGGCTTCAATTACCTGAATTACTGCGGAATGCGCTATTTGCAAGTTGTATGCCTATGTGCCACTTAACATTACGATGAGGCGTCGGGTTTATTCCATCTTCACTAAGTCATCCCAACGCGCATACAAAATCAGCAATGCGAATCGGTCAGCGTATTTTATGATCTTATCCTTCATTTCAGTTATCATGGTGGGATGCTCAAATCAGTAAATTGCCATAATCGATGTGGGTTTTATTGCGAACAGATTCACAATGAATGCATATGGCCTGCATGTAGTGTCACGATGTTTCTATGCATAACCTTATCATTTTGGTACACAATAATACATGTTATTGCTAATGTGCCATGCCTAAATTTTGTTACCCACTTGTTGAGAGTGAAGGGACAGGATATTTTTATTGTGCCATTCAATGGTTCATTGCCCTGTGACAATCTACACCTGGCAATAGTATTTGTGGAATGTTACAGGATTGCATAATCTTATGTGCCATAAGTTCTTCATTAAACGCATGTTTGTTGTCTCTTAAACAGTCATTACTTTTTTAAATATGCTTCAAGCAATGCTTATTATGTTTAGTCCTCTCGCATACTAAATCTGGGCCTAAAATTTCCATTTACAATGCTTAGATGAACAAAAGCTTTGGCAACAGTAAAAGGAAGTTGATATTTGCAAGTCATACAGCTAATTGGGAGATCAATCGGCGTGCCAATTGTTTTCAATCTCTGAAAGATAGATGTGGAGAGGGTAAGCCTGTCTAATGTAACGGGTTTCAATGGTAATGATGATATAAAACAATTAGCCGATGATCATGGTAGAGGTGGGTCTAGGTATGGAATGGGTCCAATCTCATGACGTTATATAAATATGACAATCACACAGTTGGACGATGACAAGACTGGAATTGAGTCGTGTTTATGAAGTATATACATTTAATGTAAGCATGATAGATCACTGTGTCCTTATTGTACTTTCACGCAATAATGTCACGTAGTAACGAGCCCTGGTATAAATTCGTTCGTGCAGACCTAAAAGGGCACGCAGCAAATTAGGCCGAAATGCCAAAGCTGCTGGAAAACGAACTTAGTTTACGGGCTTATGATATTATAAGGACCATCTAAAGCGCAGAAAATATCGCATGGAAAGAATTAAATAAATGGCACAATAGTATTCTTCCCCTCAAATGCATTTTATTGACAGCCTGATATAATGTATGTGTTTGTTAGGTAGTTCGGTTGGTACGCAAACCTCCGATTTACAAATGTTTTATTACCGATTAATGCAACAACTCGGTGAGCTTACAAAGTGACTTGTCGAGTGACAATTATTTTATCATTAGAAGTTTTTCGCTGTTGTAAGAACTGTTGAGTAATGTTCGTCATTTATCAAAAATAAGAATGGGAATACTAGCGATACAAATAATTACCGGCCCATTGCTCTCGTCACCGCCTGTTCAAAACTTATCGAATTAGAGCTACTCGATATGGCAGACGGGTATCTTACTACCTGCAACAATACATTTGGCCGGTCTCTCAACGGTTTTATGTATTCACACCGCCATGATCATACAATACTATAAAGACCTTGGCAGCCCTGTGTACACATGTTTTTTAAATGCGCCTAAGGCCTTTGACAAGGTCAATCATTGGTTACTGTTTAAAAACAGAAACAGTTAATCTGTGTTAAATGGGATGGTATATCGTCTCAATATTTTTCTGTATCTAATGGCTTTCGACAAGGTGGAATTGTATCTCGTAAATTATGAAATGTGTATGTCGATGATCTTTCAGGTCAAGTATGTTTTATATGGTCGGTCAAACAGTCTTAAACATAAATTCTCCCAATACCTACTGCATGTAAAACTTAATAATTGTCAAACCTACTGCAGCACACTTTATTGTCCATATCTATGGGTTAATTATGCACTAAAATTGCTTACAGTTGCTTACAATAACATGTACCGAAATAGTTTGGGAGTATCAAAAAGAGCCAGTCTATGTTCGCCTAACACAGTATTCCGGAATTTCAAGCATATATGAGATTTTCGACCTACGCATTTATAGGGAGGACAGAAATCTCCAATAACTCGTTAATAAAATCTTTGAATGATTGTTACAAAGTAACATGCATGTCCTATGGGCCCTGCGCCTGCAATAATTTATTATTATTATTATAGGTTTCCACGAGTAACCTGAAGAGTGATGGCAGATTAAGGAATAGGGCGCGATAACCAATATCGGCACAACACCGCGTATAATATTAACGTAGACGCAACACAACCTGTTATGCGTTCACTCCTCAATGGTTGCGAATCTTTTTGGATTCACGCTGATTTATACCGTGCTGCGTAGTGCAAGAGACATAAGCGTGGTAACATGCAACTGAGTTAATATATCAAGCATTTGCCGTCGGCAAAAAAGCCTTGGTACCACTTATTGGTTCCAACTGCAATAACCATTAATAGGATTATCGCAGCCCACTTCCTGGTGATCCCCTTACCTTACAAATCTGATGGATCGTGGCACAACAAATCAAACAAATTAATTGGGTGTGTCGTCTGTAAAAGTTCCGCTCTGTAGTTTTCGTCAGTCATCATCACTAGCATTAGCGTGATGCTGCAGATGTTTACAAATTTATTAGAAATTACTATATTAATTGCCCATCTTCAGCCAGGTAATTGATCTTGTCTAAAAAGCTGTTAGCGCCTTCAAATTTCGATGGTTAATATGGACTGTGCACCCTGTTAATGGAGTAACTTAAATCGGTGATTCAGTCTTCTTGTCAAAATTTAAGCAATATGTTTCAAATCTAGGTAAAGTCAAAAATATATCAAACATTTTTACTGGAAAAGCTTGCCACATCAATTGATATACTGACTTAATCCTTATGGGTTATAGCTAGATCTTGTTTTGTGCATATATACCACTGCTTCAAGAGTAACATCGCTTTATGTCAGGCCTAACAGCACTTGGTTGAACTACCGTCCATCATGCTTTAAAGCAGTTATGCGACTTCCATTTTCATGCCAAAACATCATCTATGAAGCATTTAAGGTACAATAATCTTGACGCCTATTTCTACTTAAGCGCGGCAATTTCGAAACGTATTGTGGTCCGCTTCTACTGACCATGTAAGCCAAAATGTGTATAGTAATCAATCCAAAAGTGATAACCCCGATGCAGGGGAAAAGGCAATGAAATCTGCGCACGGGAATCTATCCCCCATAGTTTAAGGGCAGAGCAAGGGCAGAGCGATACCCATTTGCACCTAGAGAGGTTCTACATCAAACTAGCGGAGAACGGCATTCGTGGGGATTGCTACAATAATGCACACTAAGATATACAGTGGCGTGATTCAAAGCCTTAATTACCCCCAAAACACCACCACATATATTCAAAATATATACAGCATAGGTACGATTTGTTTATAAAAGTATTGTTTATCACTGCATCCTTGCAGCGCCTGCGGCATTGCTTTAGGGCATGCTATTATGTGACATATTGTTATGCTAGTCCCAAGCTTGCCCTCGCGTGAATTTTATACACTTTGTTGAATAAACCTAAACATGGTACGCATTTAGTAAAGGGTGTAACAGTTAAAAAAACTCTACATGCCCAAGAGAACCAGAGTTGACATATGTAGGTTCCCAATAAATGATGATACTGAATTTTTTTAATCTCATACATATATGATGCATTTGTCTCTCAGCTGACATAACGACCTCAATAATTACCTATACCTGTTTCTGAGTGGTTGTCGTTCTTGATAATGGTGCTCCGCTACAAGCTTCAAACAATCTATTGCGTACCTCTACTTAGAATGTCGTTAGTTTTCCCAATATAAGAATGCTAAAAGTGGTGTAAAAACTTTGTTATCTCTGAGGCAAAAAACCTAATTCCAAATATAGTTAAAAGCGTTAGCGAACATCGTGTTTATAGATGACAAGAAGTGATATATTGGAATTACAGGGTGCATAAATGCCCGGATAGTTATAAATTAGGTAGCAAATTGGCCTATATAATGTTGTTTGAAGTTGATGTGTCCTGCACTGTTGTGTTAGAGCACTCGATAAGCACACGTTAGAAAGGATAACGAATTTAAAGAAAGGGTAACAGTGCGCCGTTGAATTCACAAGAGGTAGCTCATATGTTGCGTGTATTTTGAGCTGTAATCTGTGACAAGGCTGCGGGTTAATGGGCTGTTACATTTTGGTAAATGTGAACATGATATAGTTATGTTTAATGTTATCCATTTGAAATGGCTAATGGAAGAGCGGCCTTGACATACCTTATAATACTATTTGCTGCCAATTTACTGAACATTCCGATAATGATGAGAGCTTAGCCATTTATATAATACCTATTACAGTACAAACACTACGAACACGGTAAAAAATCCTTTATATAAGTGAGAGACCTCTACTGTCTATGAGTTTCCGTGTATCAACTTCCCATTAAGGAAGGATCACTATACATGATCGTTATCCCTCTCAGTCATTGTGTACAGCTACTAGTTGCGATTCCTTTATGTCCGAAATTGTGGGCTTAGCGACTCACAATAGTCATGCAGCTTGCTCAAAGGACGCGGATTTGGAAGGATAATATTTCAAGATGTATTTGTCAATGCAACAGACAATCGACGAATCAAACCATCCTAGCTGAGTGGAAAAAGCGTCCGGATATCTTATAGCAACTACATTCGCATCGTAGAATTTAAGCAGTCTGCCAATTTCCCGAGCAAATATGATTTGATGGCCGCAGCAACTACGTCAATAGCGTTAACAAAATATTAGTAACGGAGCACTAGAGAGCGGTTTTAATCCATACGTTATTTATTATAGAATTACGAATGTTTCGTACGATCATAGATGTCATTCTATACCCAATGCATATTCATAGCAGACGGAATATGACGATTAGCGTTTTTAATTGCGCTGTACTGCATAATAAAAAAATTATACACGCTATTATCTATCATTGATGGCGCTGTTGCATATGTTCCCTTACTAGGAATGGATTTTTTCTGAAGTTCTGGTAAATGACCATTTACAATACTGGTTTGATGGCAAATTGCTTCTGTCAAACTAGTATATTTAAGGAACAATACACAGTTGCCGACATCTTATGACTGGACAACACTGGGTGTAACATTTGGTGATAGTTGATATATAAGTAATTCACCATTATTTTCTATGTAGCATCAATTTGACGAATGTGTCATGTGTGTTGCATTCGTTTTTCTTGATGGTTTGTATGAGTCAACCAAATGGTCAAAAATGGTAAAACGTTAATACTTATTGGTAGGAATGATCAAAATCAGCATGGCTCAGAAGCCCAAAAACGCCCATTGGTCCACAAGTGCCAAAATTTTGTAATCTGAGTGTTGCATTGATACATTTACAGAAAAAGCCGTACTGTGATCATATTACAGGCATAGATATGCTGTTTTAGGCGAAAAAGCGGGTGCCAGTAATCCCTGACGTCAGTGAATTTGGCATCGGTAATTTCGGCCTCGGCCGTCTGCCCAGCTTCTCACAGGGGTAAGTTTCAAGGGATGCTGCGATTATCTATACCGATAACCTACAAATATACATGCAAACACAATTCATATGATACTATTATGTGATGCATTAGATAAAACACCATAAACTATAGCAATGATCGCCGTTTGATCGGCGTTCAGCATTTCAAAAGGGAGGAGCGAATGTTGAGTGAAGACGTATAGCCTCATTGGCTTGAGGCATTGCTACTGCAGGGTACATAACTGCCATGATGAGTTTATGCATCTCCCTACAGGTCAATAAATTGTTGCAGTTCCTTTTCATGCCTTTGTGGTCTCTCTTTAATAACGGTCGGCATAACAATATACACACATCTGACACATGGTAATTACAGTTTCATGAGGTCGCCTGTAAAAAAGCGGTAATTAACCAAAACACGAGCTAAGCACCAAATTTTTCACTCATATCATTGTCTTACCATGAATACATCTATGCTATTCATTCTTTCGTCATTTCCCTGGAACGGAGTCTAAGAGAGCTTCTTGAGTTCTTTACGATAAAACTACACAATAACGTGGAGTAAAACGGAAACAATATGCACCAGAACATGATCTAATGTCATCAATGTACCAAACAACATCACTAAAAGCCATGCTATGCGACAACCCCTTTGAAATGTAATCAATTTTGCACCGTACATCCAAGTAACATGCTTCGGCACACCTTGTATATCGTGGCAGTTGGCGTTGGATTCACGATGGAAATTGAAGTTACGAGAAATTGTAAACGAGTTTGAACATACAAGATATATATATAAATATATATATATATATATATGTATATATATATATATATATGTATATATATATATATATATATATATATATATATATATATATATATATATATATATTATATATATATATATATATATATATATATATATATATATATATATATATATACAGAAATATATATATAAATATATAAGCATATATATTTAAATATATACATTTGTATTTATATATATATATTATATATATATAATATATAATATATACTATATATATATATGCATATATTTCTATATATATAGATATATATTTATATATATATATTTATATATATATCTATATATATATATATATATATATATATATATATATATATATATATATATATATATATATATATATATACATATGTATATATATATATATATATATATATATATATATATATATATATATATATATATATATATATATATATCTCTATATATATATATATATATATATATATATATATATATATATATATATATGACCCGCCTTGTAGCAGAGTAGATGAGCGTTCGTTCCAATTTTATAGAGGGTAGTATGTAGTTCATATGTTGGTCGTCGTCAAATATCTGGATACCACTTGATTTAGTAATCTCGGATGAAGTTATTTTAAGGTTCATCACAGCCTAGTGGTCGGAATGTTCCTTTTCCTCTGTTCACTTAAACCAACTACGTAGCTTCCGCCACCTGAAAAGACCCGGTTTGTTGTTTTATTCGAGGGTTTTACCGTGATTTTGCCATTTAAGGCAATTTACTCGGAAATAAATCGATTCTATATAAATTGCCAATTTTGAGCCTGGTAATTGTTTGTCGCAGCACTGCTTAATGCGCCCTAGATGTCTTCTTGATCTGATCATTTTGCACTTCGGTAGGTATAATGCAAAGGCTTTTGGCTGCATTTTTGCAATGGAGATTCACAAATGGGTGATTAAGTTGTCCGAAATATGTCATAGATATATCTAACGAAACAATTGCGAAATTGCTTGCTGTAAATGATATAAGGGCAACTAGTTTTGGGAATTTGTACGTTTATTTTAGACCCGCTAATAATCACATGTATTGCAAATAGTTGTGGCATATAAATCATGCAGTCATTAACTGCTCAGCGCCTGTTTGTGTTAATGCACATTGAATCCAGCAATATCAGGTCCGGTGTTGATGAATTAGATACATTCCCGACACTCCCTTGTGGTAAAGCGTCCACAATGGCATCGAGGTTATGTGTAGTGCTTGTATTGGAAATAAGCTGAACAATTCGTTATAATTATATAGGATGACTTTGGTATAAATATGGTTGAAATACAACGAGTTAATAATTAGCGAATCTTCGCATACATTAAAATAGCAATTGGTTGCCATTTCATGGTAATTGCTTTTCCTCACATTCTGGTTGTTTTATATGTAACGAATTTCAGTCATGTGCGAGCATGCGTAGGTCGGCAGCAGTTTTGACAGTTTTACTGGCGTCTATTTGATATGATATAGATCTTTGCAAGGGGCGGAATAAAATCACACTAGAATTTAGCAGAAATATTGCAAGATCAGGACTAGCCGATCTCCGTCACACGACTAGCCTTGACAGACGCACCCACAACATCTATCCCTATTGTCACATACAAGCCAGTCATTTGCAATTACAGGTCAGCCAGACTCCTTGTTAACCGCAATATCACGCGAAAAGAAACTGTGGGTATGCTCAGATTGCATGCATTCCATCGCTGCGCTTGATCCGAAGCCCAACTTCTGTGCCCGTAGTTCACCCATATTTCGCTACGGAGCGATAATTCCTACCTATATGCAGTCCGTAAGCAAGATGTTAGGCAATATTCATTCCATCCCATACAACACAGATATGTATTTTCCACCTTTTGGTGGGCAGCTGCATATTTTCGGCAACTTCTATGCCCTACAGGCTATGTCAAATATCAAAACAGAAACTTTTACTCTGGCCTCCAAGTAGGACTCTTATAAAGCAAAAAGGCAACTTTATTTACCCAAGGCAATCTATCACCACCACTCTAAGGAGAGCGCGAATGCGTTTCATGCCAAACCTACAGTATCAGCACAAGAACCAGGTCATGTCTACCTTACACTCAAAACACAAGTTATTACAAATATAAACTACAGAGCTGCGTATAGTGTATAAAGGTACACCATACTACGTCCTGCTAATGATGCGGCCATGGTCTTTGGTGTGCCTAATTTCGATAATATATACGAAAAATTGAACAAAATATTCATTCTGATATAATCATCTTCAATAAGGTTACACTGCCTGTACTCCATTCACGTTAAGTAGCCATGTGTTTTCATTATTCTGCTGACTGTTCCTTTTTCAATAAGCTATCATCTACAGCGACGGAAGCAAAACACTTTGTTAAAACGTTGGATCACATACATAGCTTTATTTTCGTATAGGTACAATGAAGTCAATTTTACTGATGAAAACAATTAGTTACATGTACAAGAGCTGGTTTCCACTTAGGCCTTATTCAATTATGGTGCACCTTACTCTCTAGGTAACATAACGACCGAAGAAGTTACAGCTTCATACTTGTAAGAATCAATAGTCCTTTAACTATGGCTATATACCCACTGCAACTACCGGAATATATTAAACATATGTAAATTTTACAGCACCTGCAAACTATGTTATTTTATATGTTGAGTACTATAAAAATATCAGCTTTTTGAAGTAATATTTTGATTTAAGTTATCCAACCAAAACAAATAAACATATCAAGTGGTTGGGATAAATAAACTCTTCTTAGAGATAAACAGTGCGTTCAAAGACCAAGTGGCAAGATCCGATATAATGACCTTAAGGGGGGTGCTGTGTTAATAAACCAAATCCCTCAAACAGCCCAATGCCATGCATGTGCAATCAGCTGGTTCGGTATGCGAGCAAGTGATACACCACGCATATTTGCAGTTTGATTTATATGATATGTTTGTTTATATCATTTATTACTGCAACGTTCGTCTGCGTACGTTATGTCCAGAGATGGTAAGTTTAAAGGTTCGTCAAAGCTACAGTTAAACAATTGAAGCATTCTAAAAACATATCCATTACATACGATCGTATCAGAATATCGGCACAGCAAAGCATACAGCTTTTCTGCCTACCAAATAGCTGCAATCATCCAACGACCCTTTATAGGTAGCTACGGGGGAATTGCATCTACATCAGAACACTGCCACTGCATAATTGCTACATTAGCGATTTATACAACACTGCCTGGTTTGCGTTTGTGTGGGGAGCTCCACCTATTTATCCCGGAGGCTATCAATTTGCATTTCCAATTACCTTTGTGATTCTCATGGGATGTGCCACGCCCGTAATCAGTCAAATGCGAGAAAACACATTCCTACTAACATCAAAATGCTCTAGTTTCAAAGTGAGAGTTTGACACTTCCGTAATTGTAGAGACCACTTCAATGCTGGATTGTAAACGAATGGCGCATTTACTGTGCACATTACTTCTAACGTGATTGCTACGAGACGATAGCTCCGGCTATAATTTGCTGAAAACCCCTTTTGCATCAATTTTGATAAGTGTAATTAAGCGGTTGTAGCACATGTCCTAGATTGGATGCAATTTTCATAATCAAATTAATAGTAAAATTATTATCTCGCCTAAGTGAGATGTGCGTGCCAATGGCTTCTGCGCTGTAAATCATCATAAAGATCAGTTATTTACTAAAACCAACCTTTGCAGTGCATCTATATATATTTATAACAAATGACGAAAAACAAACACATTGTAATGACATGAAGCTGTTTTCGGTGTTAAAGCTGTAGGGACGAGAAGATGAATCGCCGAGGATAATTAAATCCAAGTAGTTGGTTCGATTAGCAGTCATTACATATATATAATGTTGTATTTTATTGGGCCTAGAGAGACTGCACATTGTTTGCGTATATACATACATACTTACACATATATATATATATATATATATATATATATATATATATATATATATATATATATATATATATATATATATATATATATATATATATATATATATATATATATATATATATATATATATATATATATATATTGCCAGAAAACCTCGCGGCTGCTGCGATTTTCTTGATGGAAGCCATCTCCTTTCGATAGCCCTTTGGGTTGCAAAGCATTGTTTGCATGAGACAGGTCGTGTGAACCATTGTTATGTATTCTAGCAGGGGCCTCCAAGAGACCTGCCAATAACTCAATCTTTCCGAATTATTGGCAAGCCTGTAGGCGTCTTTGCCGGTCGCAGCCAATGCCAAGATAACTCATGTCACCTCACATCCGTTTGTTGTCATCTGACGGCAAATATAAGGTGGGGCGAAAGCTTCATTGTAATGCTTCTTTGTTCGCTTCTTGGCCCGTGCAGCCTATGCAGTCTGCAGCTGCTTGATTGTGGCGTCGTGTCGTTTACATTCCGCGTCCAATTAACCGTGTTGCAACATAGAGGATATACAACTGCACAGAGTAAACGTAAAGGCTTGACAATGGCACCCCCAACAAACATTTTGATCGTGGTTACAGCTGGTGTGTAAACTTACTTCAAACATGTGGGTTCTGATTCTACGCTACACTAATCACCCTTTCCACCTCCCCCTAATTTGCCTCTGCTGCCATAGCTGTTTATTATACTCGTTTCTCCAATTCGAGTGTGCTTGGCTCCTGTTAAGGCTGCAGTTAACGGAGCTCATTACATGCCATAGCACTAATATAGCACACACCTAGCAATGCTGAGAGCGTCCCCAACAATCAGGTTGGCCTCGGGGCCTACAACAAGCTGTGTACGGTGTGCGGGTAGGATCGGGAGAATCATACACATAACACCTGAGTTTAGCTGTACAACTGACCAGGAGTGGGCGTCCTACTAGCACCCAGCCCAGCCTCGTATCTAATATGCAGCTTTGTTATATCTTCGTCAGTCATTGATTCCACCGGGTGAATTATCATCAAGGTGCTGACGGGCTTGATCGCCGGCAATGATCACAACCAGTTTATTTCTCTTGCGAGTCACGTCAGCAGATGTTGTTGGCATAGGAGGGATGGGTTCGTCAGCTAGGACAGCAGCCATGCCTGTCTCTGCCAGGAGTTGGTCAATTATGTCACCAGGGTCCATCTTGCATGCAATCAGTCGCGCTGTTTCTAATAAACGTCGTGGAAGTCATATGTATTACTACTCTGTCTAGGCGATGACGCCTAGACCGGCAACCGATGGCACATATGTCACCAGCCTGGTCAGGAGCGAAACAGTTTGTTTCAGTGCAACTGGTCACCCCCACCCTAACCCAACCCGCCCCCACAACCTCTAACATCAGCATATGCGGTAGGATGATTAGTCTTCATCAGCTGCATTGCGTGCTTGGTTTGTGTTATAGCGGGCCTACAGCAGCACATTGGTACCCTGTTTGGATCTCGTCATTCTAACGAAGGGAGCATCCATCCCGATTGCACTCAGTAGTAACGTTCAAGTATGCCGTCCAAGTCTAATATATCGCTATCCCGACAACGAAATGACGCCAAACTGGGCATCCGATGCCAGAGCACTCATCAATCTGGTCATTGCTCAAACAACACCCTCCCCTACCACCTCAAAAACAAAGGCACATGCGGTTGTTAATCCGTGCTCAGCAGCAGTTTTGTGTGCTTGGTCCTTGCAAGCAGCTGGCATACAGCACCACGTTCCCTCCTTGTCTGGATTACTTCTTTCACACTCAAGGCGTCTCCAAACGAGTCATGCGCACGTAATACCTCCACATAGAGTTGTAAGTTGGGGTCAGGACCAAGACAATTGGATGCGCACGGCGGCCGCTTAATGTCAGCTTTTACAGCAAGTATTTGCTCCTGGTCGGCGCTTTTGTTGTCGAACAGTTGTCAATAATATACAGGGTGGGCTCGCCCTGGTCATTGTCACACACCTCCATGTCGAGCCACAGAACGGCATGTGCTGATCGGCACCTCTCCTAGTGGCACGTCACCCAATGCGAGGTCGTTTGCAGTCATTGCCACGCTTGGGTCACGTCTTCTTGTGGCGGCAAAAGCCGTCTTCGCCTCTTCCCACAGTTGGTAGTCAAAAGTTTATAATCTACCCTGTCACCAATCGCGCTCTGGTAGAAGGGCATGTGGCTCTGGACTGTCACATTCAAATGGAATAGAAAACCCGCAGCAACAGGCGTCGGATATGGCTTCTCCTCTACATCGGTTTCATCCTGATCAGCGACTGACAAGCTCTGTGTGAAGGAGTGGATAAAAAAGCCGCGTAACGTCTTGCCAAACGCAGGGACCATTGGCTCTATTGTATAATAGTTGCTAAGGACAACTGTAAAGGGTTGCTGGTTGGATGGCAGAACATGCATGCCCAACCGTGGTGGCGCTTTGAGGAGTGTTTTAACTGATGCTATGTGGCCTACTAGTCCCGTGTGCAAGCCGTACGTTACTAGGCCTACAGCGATTCCACCTAAGATGGGATCATATTTTTCACCTTTGGATGCTACTGCCTTTTCCACGGGCACGACGGGAGGTTTTGAAATTGTTTCGGCTCGTTGTTGCCAATGCCTTCTTCATGGGTCAGCGCAGTCACATTGACATCTGTGTTTATGCCCATCTGCTGTTCCTCACAGGCGATGGAAATCAAGTTGTTGTACCCAATGACTAGGCCTACCTAGAAAAGCTTGCTACTTGGCACCATGTAGATGCCGATGTACATCGATGCCAAAGACAATGTCCACTTCAGACCCTGCAAACTTTAGGACGCACCAGCACCGCGTTATACCAGCACTTTCTATCGCATTTTCAACATTGGTTCACGGCGCCGAACGCAATGCCTGTGCCCAGAATGCGGCTCCGGGTCTGTGTCTGTAACGCTAGCAGGACCCGCAAACTGTCATTGGGGTTCGTGTTATACCAAACTCGTTACAGAGCCTCTAATGGGCCCTGCAATTGAAAGAGTTCCATAGGGGTCTTGTGCACGGTTCAGAGGCCAAAGAGCTTGTATACCTTTGTAATAAACGTGAAAGGTGCGTTTGCTACCTTGGCTTTTCCAAAGTGGTCTTTGTGACTAGTCGCACACTACACTTGCATATTTATCAGGTTTTCCCAAAACTGGTAAGTACGATGTTGTTTTGAGTGGTAACAAAAATTAGCATGGCAACTATGATGACTGATTTATATTGATGCCGTTGCTATAACATTCGTTCCAGTTTTAGAAGAAAAAAATCAAAGCTGTGGGGATAAATACTGCTAGTTTGCCCAACGTGCTGCTCTAATACCTCTTTTTTTGATCAACTTTTCCAGCGGGAATAATACACTGTTATTAACTTAAATACAATCAGTTAAAAACAGGAGAGCGACGTTTTAAGTTGTGCCACACCGTAAGGAAATCAAACATTACAAAAAACAGCTCGAGAATGGGAGGGATAAACAAACATGCGCTGTAGCTGTTGATGGTGTGACATAAGTAAATCTAATGGAGCTTGAACCCGACAAAGTGCGCGCCGATTTGATTACGTTCTTGGAAATATATTTTTTGGCATACAGTAAGCGACAGCATGCACGACATATGATCAACACAGCTATGGTGTCTGACAAGACACAGTAATCAGTAATAACCATTTGCCTGCCGTTGTTTTGGTTATGATCACTACATTGCATGGAGGTTCAATCTGTGGCTGCAATTGTTACTAAGCAAACGGGAGAGCGGACAAAAACGTCCGGACCCTGATATAAAAGGTGATCGGGCATTGCGCAGTGTTATAGCATATATTTTTGCTGATTTGTTGAGGCACAAGTGCACACTTAGGTTAGTTATTGACGGTATGTCTTTAAGAGAGGGCGTATCAACAACACTCAATTGATATGCGAATGCTACGAAATATGTACTAGTTAGAATATTCTCTGCCCCGAATATTTCTCAACAGAGGATTATTAAGCATGTGTTAATGGTTCCTGGCATGATTTGATGCCTTATATCCATATCGTTCGTCGTGTTACACCCCTTTACAACGGTCAAATGAGAAATGCGCCGAATTGTGTATTTGTTGATTTTATAGCCTTTAATATGTATGCATCTATCGGTATTGTGGCCGTCGCGGCATATCCATGGTAGTCACCACTATGTTGCCAATGCACTTAGTGCTAACTAGGCGTTTACATAGTGTAACACGGAGTCGATGGCCTTCAAATAGCCAGCCCTATAGTTAAAGAGGTTCGCTGTCCCCTTGGGGAATGCTTTTCTGAGTTTTAGCTCGTTGAATATTAATAAATGATCAAAACAACTCTCTTGTGCGGTTGCGCGTTACTGCAGTGTTGATTTGTCGTCTTCTGTAGAAATATCTGAATTGAAGTACTTCCCCAGATATGTATTCTCGGCTACATGGTTATTGACCACGCAGTATATATTTGCCTCGGACATCAGTGTATTTTTGCATGTAACTGCTATGAAGACAATGACGTGTATTACATTAGGTGAAGGTGGTGATTTATGATGGTAAAACTGGCTGTTATTGCTGTTATAAACCCATGAACTCATCAAGTGAATTCCAGGAGCAACAATATTAATGTTGGCCTGATATCATTAAACTAGCATGTCTTGGATGAACTGAGTTAACCTAGCCAGCAGACTCAGGCATAATAATGGCTATAGCGGAAATAAAACAGGCTCGTTTTGGAACGTATCAAGATAAAAGACTGCTGCGCTGTGCAATATGACTACTCCCGTTGGCACAACAGTCGTGCCTTAGCTCTGAGATATGTCGTGTTTGTAAAATTGAAATGCGGTGACAATTCTTTCATATATTACACACAACCAGATGTCGCCTTCGGGAATATCACGGTATGCATGCGGCATGATTTCATGTCTGTAGCAAAAGGCAAAATATATGCATGTTTTGTCGAGTGTAAGAATCGTGCAAGTGCCAATGCTGGCGTTAAATATTTTTGATGCGCACACGAGTGGCGCTGCTACTGTGCCAACCTATGATAGCCATAGTATGGCTGTTTAATGACATGATTGCATAAGATATGTAGAGAACCCGATACTGGCTAATGGCATTTAGCCGTTTTATACAACTGATAGTCCATCATATAGCAAAACCGCTAGAGCCCGGTCCACATGATTAATATTTGGTATAGCATAAGTCCAATAAATTAATTATTTTGAAGACTGTACGCTACGACAGCTTTCTTAGAGTAAGCCAAAAATCTGTCATCGATGTAAAAAAAATAATCAATATAAGTCTCTCCTTTCCCAACAAAACCCATGGGATTTTTAAAATGCTATTGTAGGATTAGAAAATCTAATAAATAAACCACTGAGTGTAACTTAGTTCTCGGAGGGTTGGCTGCAGAAAGATGTAAAAGACAGAGTACTAAAAGGTATTGTGTAAATATGCGACGTTTCGGGTCATCATATGCTCATTGGTGCTTTTTGCAGCCGTCTTTCCGTTTCTATTCAGCGCCATTTTAAGCATAAACGCATCAAAATGTGCCTAAATATCTTAATATATTATATATATATATATATATATATATATATATATATATATATATATATATATATATATATATATATATATATATATATATATATATATATATATATATATATATATATATATATATATATATATATATATATATATATATATATATATATATATATATGTATATAAATTTATATGAGTGCAACCTTTTTGATACAATCGACCAACTTTTTTGGCACACAGTCACATCTTGGCACACGATGTGAGTGCCAAAAATTCCAGAAAAAATTCCAGGAAAAATTCCAGATCTTTTTGAGTACTTTTTTCTGCAAATTTTATTTAAAATTTATGTTACCTTCTTAATTATCTCCATTCACATTTATCTATTGCAAGGTTTTGACCCATGCTTCGCGCAAGAATTAGTTAGGGACGTTTGAAAATTTTTATATATTGGACTGACGACCATTTTGGTACTCTGCATTTAACAGCTTGTTTTGCGTAATTATCCAATATATCACAAACCCAACTTCTGATATATTGCTTAGAATTGCTTCCTTCACAAATATATTCTATCCACGTGACATTCGATAGGGGGGATAAAAAATATACATATTTGGTTTCGACTTTTCAAATGAGCAGGAGACAGATATATATTTGCCCGGACAAACCGAAATGCTTCGGCTGGTCGGATAATTCGTAAGGCACCTCGTGCTTTGAGATGAAGTTGCGTTGCTGGCCGAGAATATCTTATGATTTGGTAAGCAATAACCACAACTCTTGAATATATTATGGCGTTATTTAAGACGCTTATACCCAAGTCAACCAGATGATAGTGAGAAAATATATATAATGTCGCTAAAGTGACTCGACAACATGGGTTCTCAGCCTGGGTTTTCTAATATCGCCCATTGTGACATTTTGTCGTTGATCTAAATTATGACAACGCTGGTTCGATAGATTGGATATATTGTGTGGTATACTCAATCTGACATATAAATGGAACCTGGTCAATGTTTGAGGTACTTTACTTTAGCTAGGTGGAGTGAAGCCGGCTTTGGCTAATCACTTAGCCAAGTTATGTTGGTTAATCGCGTTTGTCATAATAAATGTATGTATGTAAACAATTTTTTGATCTGCAATACAGGTCGCAATCTTTTTTTTCAATCGTTAGGCGTCAATAATGCGCAAAACCGAGAGGTTTTGTTTTGACCTTGATCTGAAACTAATGTCAAGGTCATCGAATAAGTGAAAAACTAGTATCTCGAATAACTCCGTTAATAATGGTCGGATTGTATAAAAAATTACATCATTGTGCAGCTCATTCTAATTGAAAACTGTTGCTAAAATAAATTTCGAGATCAACTTAGCAGTTTTCTCAAGCGACCCAGCCCCACTGTAATTGGAGCCTTATTTAAGCACAAAGACCTCTTGGAGTGAGAGCCTCATTAAAATTTTGTTTTATAAGTGGATTTTGTTTTATAAGTGGATTTTTGGACAGTAGACGACTTAAAACTTACTTCACAAAAACCTTATGGAATGTTGTCAACTCCATTAATAGGTCCTAAAAGTATATTCCCATCCACGAATATACTTCTCTTACTCAATAACCACCCTATGAATGCCAAATATCCGGAATTCAATACAAAGCAATTTTGGATCCCAAACATTCAGAAAAATATATGTGGTTGCTACACCTGAGGAGATAGTGCCATGAAAATTTTTCATTATATGCAATAACTAGTTCAGATTTTGCTTAAGCTGTCTCTGTGAAAACCTTATGAAAAAACACCTATATGATCATGGTACACCCTACCCCTTAGATATGTACAACGAGATATGACAATTTCAGCTAAAAAATCAGGCTTGAAAGTAGCTCCTGATTCATTATTGTTTTTCTATGCAATTACCATGTCTACTAAATATGATATTACTTATCATCAATAATTTTTAAGACTTTGATGTATAATGTTATGAATCCTATATACAGAGAACGATGTACATTGGCCTTTGAAGTCACTGTAGATAGCATGCTATAGAGCAAGTAAATTGTTTAAGCACCAAGGCTGGAACATAACAAGTCCATGTAAACTGAGCTATTTAATAACAATTGATATGTTGCATTTTCATTTCAGCATATCATTTTACCCTGATATAGATGTATATGGAATTATCACTAAGTATATTCTTGATCATTTCTGTATCAGGTACTGATTGGTCATGGATTCACCATATATGGTATAAAATGGGATACTTGTTAATTTACTGCTAAAAGTGTCATGTTGATTAAAATGTAACTCTTATCCCCTACCTACCATTGCATTGGGAAGCATAAGTGATAGTATTATTGATTTCATAGAATTGACGAATGTTTGTACACTTATTCATAACTCCTCTAAATGCTAATATTGGGAAACAGCCACTCACTAATAGCCATTGATATCACATAACCACCAGCAGCGTTATTTTGCTGTCCCCCACTCAAAAGCTGCTCTCGCGCTCTGAGTGACACGAGCGCCTATGCGCCCTTCCAGTCCGCTAAGACCTCCAAACGATTCATATACACCAAGACTCCTCCGTATACTCCCTTGACCCAGTTAACTGTAGCGCTGAATGTTCTAAACTCCTTACGCATTCTACTCCAACGCGAGAATGTTCTTCTGTCCCTACCCACCAGGCGATCATCATCCTACACCTTGGTAACTGTCCCGAGAAAACTTAATTGTATTCTTTTCCACATTTGTATTGGAAAAGTTCCTTAGCGTGTGAGGATGTCGTACGTGCAAGTCTGACAAAATTGTCGTATTCTGAGTATCATGGCAGAGTTCTTCCGTATTTGTTAAAGGATACGAGATGGAGAGAAGAGATTTGTTTCCCAAACAGTATTTTAAACATGGCAGCAGTTTCTGTCACACACGCCAAATGGCTGTGAATCGTGCAAATGACTAAAACAGTCCAATTAATTTTGTAGATCTGGTTAATTCCATATCGACTAACTTAAAAAAACGTGACCTACTCAGACTAGCCAACCTTTGACAAAGTCGCAATATGAAATCTCCCAAGGACGCGGATCGTTGCCATGACACCGGTTCGATACTTTACATACTCTTGTAAATATTACTCCAAAATAGCTACACATACAGTGTAGTGCATTCCAATGTAATTTGGTTGGTTCGTCAGCCAGCACGATATTAATGCAATGCCAATATCAACAAATCTGCACTATAGTGTCGTCGGTAATTTGCTACTTTCTTGCCATTCCCTTTATTGCCTTGGTAAACCATTTCATCAAAACAGGACAAAATACAGACATGTTATATCAGTTAAAACCAATCCAAAGCATTCTCACAACGTAAATTGGGGTGAGTAATCTTAGAATGGCCGTATTCATATCTAGGGCGCCGGAATATCATTTTTTGTATTAGTGTCATTTAGATACAGTTATCCCGATAAAACACTTTCCCCCGCAAATTTACTTCGGCCAATTAATCACTGGAACGAGTCTCTTTAGCGCTTTAGACATTAGCGCTAGTCTGCTCAGGTGGAAATAAATGTTATGGTGTTTTGCACAACACGCCTCAGGAGTGATATATATTCGTTCTATGAGAATGGTAAATAAGCAAAAAATAGCATTATGGGCGTAAAGCTCAATTTTGTCAATACGCCTCTAGCTATGCATTGCGTAAACCAGGCCTATAGGATTAATGTGCGTGTTAGTTGCAATAAATGAATTTCTATGTTCTTTCTTGCATTTCTTATAATCAAAACATTATCTGCAAGACGGAAAATGGTAGCATTAGCGAAGTGGTTTTGTAAAACAAATCTACAGATACACTGTTAATAGCACACTGGAAACACATATGGAACACGGTTGCATATAAAACGTTGCAGTCAACGTAGCTGGAGCTTAATGTTGTGTAGCACCGATAATGCATCCCCATCTCTGACGTCACTATCGTTATTACTATGACAATGGTCTCATGTTCAGGATTACATATTGGTGTGAAATTGAAACTGCAAGAGGTAGAGCATAATCTTTGCGGTAAAGTATACTACTTATGTTCAAGGTTCCAGTATTGATCAAACATCATTTGCTATGCAAACAACATAGAATATTGAAACATTGTAGCTCTACGGCCATAAATTGCTGACAGTGCCAAGGCTCAACTGCATTCATTTTCCATGAGGCGATAGTAGGGGGTAGTGTCCCGAAACGAATAGAAAATATTTCGAACGTGTCCTAAACTCAATTTTGCACATGGTCCAGACACATCTTCGTCAAATGCTACATAATTTGCTCATTTGGTTTGCACTCCATTTAAGAATAATCATGAAAACTACTCACATATTGTTCAAATATTGGCTTGCTAACAATGCAGTTGGTTTTGCAATAACATTCCTGTAGCAAGCTCAATGCTGATCATATTAGCAAAGTAATCAATATCACACTTGATGTGCAGAACTTCAGGTGATTGACGCGACAAATAACTACTCGGTTATAATTAAACACATTTAACTGACTTAAGCATTTAGAGCTGGCGACAGACTTTTTTCCTAAATTGATGCGTCCACATTTTCGGATTACAGCTTTCATCAATCTGTTAATATTAACCACTTTCACCTCCACTATAAAACTTAAAAAATTGTTTTACCTTTGTAATTGTGCTCTATTTTTCTCACCTGTATCTCACATTCTGTAAAGAAGGATTGAATGTCCCCGAATTTTCGATTTTTTCAACAGGGAACACAACCACGTCATAATATGGCTTTGATTCGTTTCTAAGTGATCGTGAAGCTATAGTAAGTAACGTCTAGGGCTGTTTTCGTGTACCTAATACGTCGTAGATGCCACACCGCTTAAAAGCCACCGTTAACTAATGGTGGGGCTCAAACAAGCACGATTGCGGTCACACGTGAATGCAAGTCGAATTTGCTGGCGGGTCTGTCTTCTTGATTAGTCATCATTGACACAAGGAACTCAGGTCGCGAGGGAGGACAAGTTTTGCAAACTAATTCCAAATGCTCGCCGTATTTTAAAATTACGCCTCTTGGAACTAACCCTGTTTACCTATGAAAAGCATAGAGATAATCAGTGTAATTTGCTAATTTAATGTGCCAATGGCGACCCCAGGAAAACACGGTTTTGGGCCAGCTATTGCTTCTTGGATATCTTTGGTAATTTGGCACTAATGTGCCATGTAGTAAATAATGCTTGTGTCGCCCCAACGAATCAAGTGTATATTGAAGCTGGGGCAGCCATATTTGGAAGAAGGTTACGTTTTATGTAGGTAGCAGGATAATTGATGAAGCACATTGTGAAGGCTGTCGCATTGTATAGGGAGATAGTTGATTGTTTAGAAATCGCAGAGGTTTTGCACAAATGACTTTGTTTACTTGCTTAATGCTTGCATAAATTTGAAATAGGGCCACGCTGAATGCCATATTAAGCAACTTGCATAATTATGACTGGCTGTTGGATATTGCTAGTACTATTTTGCCATAGTGCAGATACCTGCCGATCATCTGATCCGTTTTCCCAGGTGTGATATTGCAAGATATGCTAGCCCTATGGGAGGATATCCTTAAGAGCCAACGTAATTAAAGCAATGCACCATTGCGTTTAAATGCAAATGTATCTATGGTCTGACTAGACTTTCTTGTAAACTATTGAACTGAAATACATTGCAACAAGATAACGAATGGACGAATACGTCGCCTCGTCAAATATACGCATCGCGTTTATTCAATAAACGTGTTAGGATATACATTCCATCGGATTCAAGCATTGGCCATAACTACCCTGCATTACCAATAAAAACATATTTAATTCAATAAACTTTTTCACGGTTATCGTACTCCTTCTTTTATTCGATCCAGAGGTACTTAATTTTGCTGAATCTGGCTTTAATCTAACCTCGATTAAACCGTGGAGTTTCGTGGGCAGCTGTGTCAAATATCATGCTCAAAAGCTTAAGACAAGACTTCACATGTCTACGTCATCAACATACTTGTCCTCTGAAATCCTTAAGATAAGTGATTAAGTAATCCATTGTTATTTTGCAGCGATCCGATTTCCAAAGAATGGGTTAATGCAAAGAATGCAATTATTGCGGCATAGATGTTACGCGCCGGTCACTTCAATAAAGATGCAATGCAATGGTATAAGTAAATATGACTTCTTTGTCGTGATTATTCTATTTTATAATTCTAAAAGGATACTTTAATGCATGTAAAACAATTGGCATGAAATTTTGCATCCTCTTGTTGATGATAAATGTATGTTCGATTGTGCATATTTCTATAGCGCTGTGTTACCATATCTCTTTTATATATCGGCTCGTTTTATCTTCGTTGTTGTAACCTTACAATTGCAGCAATGCAATGTAAACCAACATCCGCTTAGATACCACGACCTTGTGTCAGTATTTTTGCAAAGGCTATTCTCGAACAAAGCAGTAAATACAATCGTATGTCATGGTGTGACCTTGTACAACAGTGCGTTACTGATCCAAACAATATTTGTCAATATTTGCCAATGGCTATCTATTTTAAACAAAGAAAAGGTACCTAGCAAATGTTCGATTCAAGCCTTTGAGCACCTGCTATCCCATTGTTATTCCAAATAAATTCCGAATATTGAAAGGTTTGATATAACAGCAAGCTTTGTTGCATTTTTATGTGCAATATAAATTACCATGCACTGTCATAGGAAGTTGTACAGGGTTTTCTACGCTGACCACCAGAGCAGCAGCACCTTCGCATAGCAATTTTCAAGTTAACAATTAGGTCGATCACTTATCAGGCATCAGATAACATCACTTTATGTATATAAGCAAGATATTTTATTTTGAACATAGATATCACAAATGTGTTTTTTTTAAAATCATGAACACATCATAGCATAGCTATTTTCTTGCAATACAACATGGAATAAAACGCATTGACAACATGATCATAGCACATAGCCTTATATAACCCTTCTCTTACCTGAAGAGGCTATTTATCTCGAATGAGCGTATTGAGGCAAATTGAATGGAGGGTCCAACGTGGTCGGTTGTACGTCAGCGAGTATATTTTCTTCTGTCCCCACCGAACACAGCGATTGAGCAGAGATGCGGTTATTTATAGAACCTACCACTAGACACTATAGACTGAGATAAATCAGCCAGAGATTATTCGGTCACGATTTTATGTTCTGTACGATGTTTTCAAGACGCTCATGCACTAAGGGACAGCTAGTTTCTCATACCACCTCATTTAACCATTACACGACCCCTGGGAATGAGTGACCTTCTAGAAACATGAACCATCTAAATTTGCGCAGTATGTGGAGGGGGAGGAGAAATATATTGCATTCCAAACCTTTAACCTAGATTTCACAGAAAACATCTACAAGAACCAATGGCGCGGTAATATCTTTCTATGTATTCGAATGTCAGCATTCCAGTCGCAAATTGGGGCGGTATTATGACTTTTTGTACAATCACAAACAATGTGTTCCCACAATTGCCTTTAGGCTTATTAAGGATGCTTTGTTATTTCTTTGCGTGCTTGCAAATCTGAACGGATCACACAATTATGTTTGCGATACAAAAGATGCCCGGCTGCGGAGGGCATAATCGGTTACATATTGAGGCATAAGAGGAATTTACAAATTCGAGATTCTTAGCTCACACCTGAACAGCGGGTGATATAAGCGTAAGGATAAATCAGATCCATACCTAATCAACGTACAGCGTCACGATGGCTGCATGAAAGTCAATGCGATTAGCTGGTATATATTAAATAAAGCTAGTTATAAACGTTCTACTAGGTCAATCGTCATTAGTAAACGTCATAATGGGGTTTTAGTGGAGACCTACATAGCAAAACTATGATTGAATGAATTTCTGCTGCTCTCGCTACCCATCAATGAGCCGACAACTTAATGCCAATCTGTGTCCGTTTAGTTAATCCTGTTTGTCACTGAGTTCATCAAGGTCATTCGTGTATAGCTCGTTTCGAGATCAAACTTACTGTTGATCCCACTCTGGTCAGAATGCGGAAGCGCGATGCTCATTATGAACAGGCAAGAGCAAAATTAGTGGCATGGAAATCTAGGAAGATCGTTTGCATCCCCATCAACATCTCTAACCACCGCGTTTCAACCACTTTATTTTCACTATTCACTGTCGTCATATGAACGCCATGCAACGACGTGTCGTGGTGACATACATTTAAAGTAATATCCGCTAACAAGCTTCCTCAACAGCCACAGGTACAGTGAAATTGGTACTAACATAATGTCTTAATGTGCACATAGTCACGAAAAACAATGATGATTTCTAATGATATATATATATATATATTCATATTATTTCCTCGGACGGGACGCGCCTTGTCATATTAGGACGATATCTAATCAAACAAAGGCTATAATATAGGCAAACAGCAATCTTATTCTGGGAATTCCTGGAAGTGTCCATCACGAAGTCAATGATAGCCATCGCAGGATGCTCCACTCACATCAGCATTGGCTTCCAACGCAGTTGTCAAGTCTCAAGTCGCACGTTCAAGAAGTACGAAAGACCAACCTATTTCTATAACGCGTAATTAGCTTGCCATATTGTCAGATTGTGCTTGATAAATTGTTCCAAACCTTCGACAGTAAGGTAAAAATTCCATGATAACAAGAGCTACGTCAAGCTATTAAAAAAAATCTGATCCCCTCGTGTAAACCACTGCACTATGCAGAACAGTTACGTTAAACATCGAGCTCCGAGAGATAGTCACCTGGCAGGTAGTATTCAGGAAGAAGGAATCCCAACAAATCTAAGAAGGATATATATGCGCATCATATTGTAATTAATTGTATTACTGAGGAAACTAGTGCAAGTATGCTGGGCTGAGCGAATAAGTGTAAGTTATGCTTGAAGCAAGGCACACACTTGAGTACGATACGTTAGCAGGATATACCTCGTCGAGGAACCCGTCACCATAAGTACCACAAAGGGAGCTCTTCAGGATCAGCGGGTGAATGCAACACACAATTTTACATATGCGCCGCGCTCATCTATTATGATCAACTATGATGCAAATCAATCTTGCAATATATATTGATATATTGCTTAAAGTGCTACTCATATGTAATAAGAGGGTCATGCTGCTAGTCCAGCATGCATGTAGATCAAATATTGTGATATCAAGTAGATGCAAGATGACAGCGGCTGATGAATATGCAAAAATCAATTGCCAGCGTTTAGGGAACAGTTGTCTTCATCTGTTTACTGAATCAATATCACATTTCAGTTATTACGAGTTCAAATCTGAGGCAAAAAGTCTCCATGCTGTGGGTTGTAGTACATTATTCATAGTTCGCCATTTTGCGTATGGTGTTGTTTGGCAGATACACTGACTAGCACATATCTTTAAACGGACGCGCAGATTGCCCTGATATTTTATTGATAATATCCAATCATATTGGCTAGTAAATATGATCCGCTCTTAGCTCGCTAATAGCCTTATAAATGCGTTCTGCAGATGGGTATGCACTTTCAAGTGCACCCCTTTAGTACTCATACACCAACCTTCATCAACACAACGAACATGAAAAACTCACACATCTCACCCTCATTTGATCTGCAGGCATGAGCAAGCTAACTGCCTTTTATAAATGCAACACACAACTGAGGAGATAGATTAGCAACTTAACTCTCAGATTGATACGCCTACAATCACCACCAGGTGCCGCAGACCCCTCAAAGGGCTACTATACACACAATCATATTAACCCTCTGGAAATAGATTGGCTCAGTTTTGACCTCCAATGGCTTATTATCTGATTGACATGCAGTAGTATCATGTGTTTGTCCAACACAAGCTTGAAGCGCGAACTCCCTTCTAATCATTTGATCCGCACACATGCAAGAATCAACTTATCTATGTAAATGTACATGTATATATATATATATATATATATATATATATATATATATATATATATATATATATATATATATATATATATATATATATATATATATATATATATATATATATATATATATATATATATATATATATATATATATATATATATATATATATATATATGTATTTAAATATATAAACAAATATATATATATATATATATATATATTTAAATATATATATATATAAATATCGTATATATATATATATAAATATTTGTGTGTGTGAGGGGGGTATGTGTGTGTATGTGTGTGTGTGTGTGTGTGTGTGTGTGTGTGTGTGTGTGTGTGTGTGTGTGTGTGTGTGTGTGTGTGTGTGTGTGTGTGTGTGTGTGTGTTTGTTTTTGTGTGTGTGTATAGATATGTCGAATAATTTCAGGTCACTACTCAACACTGCGTCAGACGTCACCGGTCCATGCCATATTATGCATAATCCAGCTCGTTTAAGGGACGAATCATTTTCGGCAACGCACACCATTTACCCTCAAAGTGTTGTTTAGCACTTCTCAATTGTGTTTGACCTTCGATCAGGATGTGGTTTAATCACGCGGCGTGTGCCTGTTATCGTTGCCAAAACGAGAGTGCTGCATGTCGGTGCATTGAAATTGGTATTACTTCTAGGGTATCATGTGCAATTTCTGCGATTGAATTTCTGAATAAAGACTATTAACGAGACCACATATTTGATTATTTCATATGTGAAGAGGCTATTCGAGTCTTATGACTGTTTGTGTATTGTGCTATTCATTCTAAGCCCTTACTCGAATTCGATGTTATGCTTTTGAAACTGCAATACAGCACGACACTATTAATAGAATAATGCGTGGTTGATTTTGTGTATTGATATGTGTATGATTTGCTGCCGTGTCAAAAATATTAAACAACTATCCGACGTAAATAAAGCCTATGTAGATCAAAACATGCCATCCCCAATGTTGAATTAATGCTGCAACCGATGCAATATGCGTGAACGAAATACACCATACAGAAGAAAAGTGATCGCTGCTATAGTAATAATTTATATTACCACAGATACGTGTCAAACATACGCTTGAATTCGTAACAATGTTTCGTCGATGACAATGCTCGAGACCAAAGGCAAGACAAATAGCTTGCTGGAAAACATCAATAACTATCCACGAAGAAAAGGAAGGTGCAGAAATTCTGTTATCTGAGAAAAAAACCATTTCCATGTCGTTATCATATTCAATTTTTGTCCTTCACAATGGCGGTAATTCAAATCAAGAAAAAGCACCGAACGCTCCAAACAGGAGAAGCACGTCATCCGATCATTGAATTTAAGACCAATACTAAGCGATCGAAAGCTTCCATTTACTGATTTGACTTTTGCGCCTATAAATAGAATCAGTGTTCTTGGAGATGCTCAGTGTTCTTGGAGATGCTCGTACGATAATGGTAAAGAGAGATATATATATATATATATTAGATATATATATAATATATATATATATATAGATATATATAGAGAGACATATATAGAGAGATGTATATATATATATAGAGATATATATATATATATATATATATATATATATATATATATATATATATATATATATATATATATATATATATATATATATATATATATATATCTATATATATATATATATATATATATATATATATATATATATATACTGACGATTACAACCATTCGTAGACTCCAACTGTTTGTGGACATATTTTCTAAGTTCATTTTTGCTATCATTATTTTTTTTAATTATTAATTCGGCATAATATAATGAAAAGGTTTACTGCAAATCAAGATCTTTTTTGCCACTTCATAATCCTGGTATATACTTTTTTGGTTTTCTTAAGTATAAACATTTATATATACATATATATATATATTTATAAAGATAGGGATATAGAGATATATATATATATATAGTATATATATATCATATATATATATATCCTATATATATATATATATATATATATATATATATATATATCATATATATATATATATATATATCTATATATATATATATATATATATATATATATATATATATATATATATATATATATATATATATATATATATATATATATATATATATATATATATATACATGTTTGCAATCATATTTGTCATCGCATGCTAAGTTTGTCAAGTTGCTTATCTCCCATTTCTTTAAGGGTTTATTTTTAAAATTGTGTCTTAAGTATATTTGAAGCCCTATTTTTATGTATATGCCGATAGTGATTTATTTTATCTCTTTTCCAGATGAGTAAAGACCAAAAAGTGGTGTGCAAAGCATTATTAAAACCCAGCGGAGGGTAAAATCGGTGACATAGTGAATCAAGACAGGAATTCATAATTTTCAGATTCTTAGCTCACACCAAAACAGCAAGCGAAGTGAGCGTAAGGGTGCTATCAGTAAATTAGATAAATATTTAACGTATGGCATCCAAATAGCCGCATGTCAATCATACAATATAGCCGCTATACATACAGTGGAGCTAGTACCAAAAGGTCAATCGTCTTAAGTGAAGGTCATTAGGGCTTTTTATGTAGACCTACAAAGCCCAACTTTGATTAATGAATTTCTGCTGCTCTCGCCACCATCCGCATTAAAATGAACTGGCTAAGTTTTGCATTTTCCAAATAGTAAGAAAAACTTTTTAACAATGAATCTATAAGGGTTGGCATTGTAGCATATATCAACTTATTTTGTCACGTGCTTTAAATAGTTGGCGAATAAGTTGGCAACAGTCATAAATATGAGTTTCTGCCTAATAAAAGAGAAATTGTGGCGGGAACGTAAGATTTTTGTCATCATTGGCTATCTGATCATTGATCGGAATTTCCTCGATGTTCAATATGTGTCCATGCAAATTTCGGTCCGTTCATCAGCTCGTTTACGTGTGGCGTTGTGTGTATGCAAAAACTTGACATTGATCCGAGAGCCAAAAACACTCCAATCTACGTCCGCTCAGTTGCTCCCGTTTGCCACTGAATTCATCAAGGTCGCTCGAGTACATTTCGTTCCGAGGGCATAACTTACTCCTTGTCACATTATGAACAAGCAATAGCAAAACTGGTGGCTTGAAAATCTAGCAAAAACTTTTGCATCCCCGTCAACATCTCTAACCACCGCGTTCCAACCACGTTTTATTCACCATTCACTGTCGCGATACGAACGCCATGCAACGACGTGGCGTGGTGACATACCCCTAAGGCCCTGTCCCACCTACACGTAGGTAGACGCCGATGTTATCCCGCATTGAGAATAATGCCAAAACAGCATTGTCTGAAAAACGATCATAACGAGTTCGAACGGGAGCAATTTAGGTAGACTGTATATGGTAATACAGTCCACTGTATAACGTCGTCCAAATGTGGATATAAACACGAGAGAATCCTAGGAAATCCATTCCATTCCCATACAAGTGTTGTTTAGCAATTTGCAATTGTGTTTGCCTTTCGACCAAGATGTGGTTCAATCACGCGGTGTCTGTCTGTTATTGTTGCCGAAACTAGGGCGCTTCATGGCGGTGCATTCAAATTGGTATACCTTATAGGGTATTATGCGCAAATTCCGCGACTGACGTTTAAACCTACTGAATAAAGACTTTCATCATGACCGAACAAAACCTATAACTGTTGACGCATATTGCTATTCATTCTAGGTAATTACTTCCTCGAATTCAATGTTATGCTATTGAAACTGCCACACTGAATGACAATGTAGCTTTGATTGCCTTATCCAGTCTCTTGGGGTAAAAGGTGACACACCAGTCAAACCTGCGATCTTTCGCGTGGATTTGGTCCGTTGACTAAATAATACAATATCGCGTATGCATGGAGTGTTGGTAGGTATGTATATCAATTTTTTTCAGAACATCAAATATGTTTGGACATACCATACATGTATATAGAAATAAAATATATATATATATATACATATGTAAATATGTATATATAAATATATATATATATGTATATAGATATATATATATATATACATATATATATATAGCATATATATATATTATATATATATATAGATAATATGTATATATATATATATATATATATATATATATATATATATATATATATATATATCTATATATATAATATATGCAGGCATATATATATATATATATATATATATACATGTATATATATATATTCATATATATGCGTTTATATATATACATATCTATATATATATTTATATATATGTATATTATATATATATATATATATTTATATATAATATTTATATATATATACATATATATATAAATCTATACATATGTATATATATATATACAGATATATATTTATATATATATATATATATTCCTATATATATATATATATATATATTCCTGTATATATGAACATATATATATATGCTTATATATATCAAGATATAATTGTACATACAAATATATAAATTAACATATATATTTATTTATTCTTAGTTACAAGATATACATATATACCTATTTATATATTTACGTATATATATATATATAGTTTTTTGATATATATATATATATATGTATATATATATGTGCATATATATATTAATATACATATATATTAATATTTATATATATATATATATATGCATATAAAAATATATGCACATATATATATATATATATATGCTTATTAATATAAAAATATGATTATATATATGCACATGCATATATGTAATTATATATATATATATATATTTTTGTTTAAATAATTATATATATTCATATTTATGTATTTATGTATTTTGCATATTTATACGTATATATATTGATATATATGCATACATGTATATATAATATATATATATATATATATATATATATATATATATATATATATACATGTGTATATGTATATATATATGTACATATATATATCTATATATACATGTATATATATATATATACATATTTATATATATATATATTTATATATATATATATGAATGAATATATATATATATATATATTTATATATGCATATACACACTTATAAATATATATATATATGCATGTTTATATCTATATTTGTGTGTATATATATTCGCTTGTTACTAGAATGAAAACACGACCGACATCCTTTAGAGGCTTAGTCATCATGAATATCAGTCATCTAAGTAAATTTGATTTATCAGAAACGAATATTATTTTCTGATTGGTCCAAGTATAGAATATAGAATTATCAATGCAGCGGCATAAATTTGTAGTGAAAACCAATTGCACTTTGGAACGATTTAATGGCCGTATAATAATACAGTATGGAAACTCTTATGCAGCTGTATAGCTTACAATGGAATGCCAAGGTCGCAGTTTCCGCATAAATCAACACACTGCAGCAATAGTCATTGTTAAAGCAGATCATGTTTGCCAATAAAAGGTATCAGGTAAATCAGCATCGGTGCTTGCAACAAATATCGTATGGGGCGCAATGTGCATCAATTGAGTTCGGCGGATTACTCTAATGCGCCCTGTAAATCTATACTTGCTTGAAGTATGAGGTTAGTAATAATAGCAATATACTATGCAGGTACATGTATCTATCAACAGTATCAATTACATTTACCAGCTTGAAAAACCGATTATTGCTGTGTGCGTTAGCACATTCAGTAGCTTCATGATACAACTGCTCCAATATGTTCATCGCACAGTAAAATGTGGAGGTACATTTTGAATCTGTAAGCAGTGTAAAAACACCATAGTGACAATAAACTAACCAAATAACTTACGAAATAATTGTGCTTATCAACAATTTTACTACTCCTCTTTGTAGGCATGCTAAAGAAGCCTAGACTAACCAACTTACTAAGAACAACAGGAGTAATACCAATATTTATTGATAAACAATATGTGCCACAAAAATGTGAACACTGTCTATTGGAATAAAGACAAAAGCATGATGTTATAATTTATTACGCAATTTACCAATAGCTATAAATTGTCAAGTGTAGCCATCAGAGGATGGCATGCTGCGACATGTTAAAGGTTTAATAGCGGCAGAGGCAATAATGTTGTGTCTATGCAGCGTGCTGGTTGTATGATAACATTGCTCTGACTAGGAGCCGTTTTATCAGCATATTGGAATCTCTGAAGGGGATACAACATCGAATGACACTATCGATATAGATTTTTCCCTTGAGCGACAAATTCTACTGCCATATGTGCATTCCTTCAATGCACCATTGTGCCATTAGAAATCTGTAATAATACATGCAATAATCGAGATCATCATGCCATATAGATTAGAACCACATAACTCCTTACCAACTGGCTATTTAGGCTATTGAAGAAAAAATAACTTTGTAAACTTATAGCGCTGCTACTTTAACTTACGAGTTTAATTAATAACCATTAAATTGAGAGTTTATGAGATGAATTAGTACATAGTAAGTATATCGTAAGTATATATTGGACACACATCAGAACGATGGAATGTGCCCACAAGTTCCAGCAATGATCCAAAACGAATTTCATAAGTGCGGTTTTGATGAGACAAGCAATGTCAATGTATGAACTACTCGTGTTTTGTGTGAATACACGCCTATATAAATTACATTTATTTCACCGATTATCGGAAATCAGAATAATAGTGTTCGTTGATTATACGCGGTCCATTGTGCTATTTATAAGTATGCTTATGCTGATCGAGTATCGTGCAACTCTAGCAATGCGTGTTATATGCGTATGCTGCCGTTACATGGCGCGTCGCATTTGTTTCCCTATGATTAAATATTGTAGAGCAATCGGATTTTGTGTGAGTATCATTTATGGTGTATGTCATCGGTCATCTATCAATGTAGTGACAAGAT
>CM067357.1:23862534-23900034 GCA_034190875.2 Urechis unicinctus
TCGAGGGTAACGACAAGCACGACTGAATTAAGAAAATCACTGAACGCAACTTCACGCTGTATTAGGAGACTTAATATCACCTCGAAACACCGCAACACCGCAGCACTTCCATTAATCATCCCACTTCTTAATTGCATCTCGCATATAAAACGCTAGTGCAACCGCCCGCACTCTGAAGAATTTAATTGATAATGATAAACAACCAACGATTTTTATAAGTAGAAGCAAACGAATGTCAGTATAAAACCACATGAAGTTGTTTGTTGTTCCTTCCATATTGTGGAATAAATTCCTAAACAATCGAGTTACCCTGCTTTTATATATTATCTTAACCGCTGTCTTACACGTTGATAATATGCACAGCAAGGTTTAGTAGGCTGTGCTGCTCTCGTTAGTTTTATAAGGCAGTCGAATTCAGGATAGTTGCTTAAATGAATTACTCACCGGTTATTTACTGCTTACGACCCACGAAAACATATAGATATATATATATATATATATATATATATATATATATATATTCTATATCTTGCGAGATATATATATAGAGATCTATATTATATATATAGTCTAGAGAGAGATATATCTCTCTAGTTATGATATATCTATCTACTAGAAATCTCTCTATAGATCTTATATATTTCTATCTATATAATATATATATCTATCTCTCTATATATATATATCTCTCTCTATATATCTATATATATATATATATATACTGTTGTAGCGATATAAAAGAGTCTGATTTCGCGATTGATAAATTGCGCCTTCATACTGTTCACGCACACACAGTCAGTTTTGACGTCAACTTTGTTTTGATACCTATGCCCTAAACATTGCATGTAAAACACCACTTTGAATTGTGACTGCAGCGTATTGTATGCACGTACTTACTGGCATCTAACGAGTATCTCATTTCATAATCAATCTTATATATGCGTTCAATCATTAATATGTTCTCACGGAAGTTAGTCATGCAGACTGAATGTGAGGGCTCAACATGACAACGTCAACATGCAGCGTCTCCCGTCGTTATTGCAAAAAGAAGTCACAACAATTTTGACAATGCTCATGCACACAATCATTATATGGCTGTTTTATACTCATTTGCCTGATCATTCAATGCAATTGTCCGTCTGTACAATATAGCAATGCCCAGAAACACCATTTGTTATTCAATACGGCCACGCAATCACGCATTTACAATTTAAGTCTCAATGGCAAACGAATAAAGAAGGACAACTTTAGCCAGTTTGATAAGCTAGGCCCGTCCAAAGCTTTGATAGAATCAACAATTAAAAGAGTTCGCCCGGTCATGCAGAAGAAATGCAATTAATTGCAATGGTCCACATAAGAGGTAACTTGGTGGAATTGATTATGTGACAGGCATACAACGGTCTATGCGCAATATCACATATAACTCTCTCTTAGAACCATTGAACACATAAAGATCTATCGACGAGATGTATCAAATATACACCATTTAGATTGATCATAATTTAATAAGCTGGTATAGCTGTACCCAACCGCGTTGAATGGACATAAATAGGATCGAAAAGTAATAGCTCTTTGACTCGCAAAATCACCCGTAGGTTCTGCTTGCAAGCTCGTGGGCCGTCATGCAGAGGACAAAATGTTAACTTAAATCCAAAACAGCCGAGGGATTCGCTGTGGTCTACCACTTGCGTAGCTTAAAAACTGTGGTCTGACCTGAAAATAGTAAATTTATATGTATATTTTGGTCTTTTCTGTTCAGCGGTTTATACAAGGTTATCATTTCCGGCGTATTTCTCAGTACATAAAGAACTATTGATGATGTGATACTGCTACTTATTAAGAGAAGAGAGTATGTTTCCAGGTGATGATTACCCCAGAAACCATTTCTAACCTATTGCTTGAATCGTGTTTACTTGTGCTCTTTAACTTGCTTATTTTGATGCATTTCTTGCATGTTATATCAGCTTGTAATAACACTCAAGCCAAGTGACATTATATGAGTATCATGAACATTTATTGAATATTGCATGATTTCAAAGACAGCTATAGTTATAGATACGATGATTTTCCTTGTAGTTACGAACGCTTGGTCCGGGGCCGATCTGATATTCGCAGCCATTCGTTCGGTGTGACGTTGTTAACTGGCAGTGCGTTGTCGATCTGCGGCAAGGATGTAGCTCGGTAGGGAGATCTTTATGACCATTTGACGAGCGTGCGTGTACCTTTTGTATGCAAAATGATTTGATGCACACGGTGTAACTAAGACACTTATCTTAAACTATCTAAGACACTTAAACTACTCAATGGCAAAAAGTGTTGCTAAGATAGCCAAATGTTAACAGCAGAAAACTGTAAAGCACATATAAGGGTCTAATCCCGATTAAATTTTGCGTCTTAAATTTAATTAACAGTAGCATCTAAAAGTTAGTACGACGAATTAAATGCAGATCTAGACATTATACGTTAAAAAATTAGCCCTCTGTAGCAGATATTTGACAATATGAGTACACGTTACATTCGGTATAATAAACCATTAGTACGTTAATTCAAATACATTTATATAATCTGCAAATCAAATGGCTATTAAGTTGTATTCAATGCATCCAATCAAAATGGCATCTCGAAGTTATTGAACTGGCTGATTTAATCTGATATAATGATACAAAAGCAATTTCATTTTCCGCCTTGAGCAGCACGGCGCCGTGAACAGTATCTTACGTTCAATCTTTGATATTATAAATACTTTTGAGTCAATGATATGTGAGGGTTTATCAACAAACGTTTATTCAGCATTTATGACTCGAAATTGTTCTGATCCCAACCAGTTACTTTTAATTTAATGAAGACTTTTAAACGAATAAATAGCATGACAAACATTTTTGCACAGAAACATAAATTTGACAATACATGGGAGTATGTAATTATTACGTCGTGGATGTGGTTGTAAGATAGCTAGATTATTTTCATAATGTTATAACCTTGCAGGAAGGCAAAGTCGTCGCTATCCGACGTGCACAAAGGTATTCGAACGAAACAAAATGAATGTTATACGTTTTGCTCTTTCGGGGAAAATAATCGATAATGTATTTATAGGGCATAATGCTGATTGACCACAAGGTACACAAACCTCAGGAAATTCATTCGATAGTTCATTCACAAAGCAATACCAGGTGTAGTTATACACATTATCTAGTGCACTAGCTTTAGTAGCTTTCCCTGCAACACCTAAGCCAGTTAATGGATTCCTTCATTAATGACTATACTGACAGGCAGGAAGCGTTCCATGGGTTATATGTCATCATGAGATGCATATATCTATGTTAACGATGCAATTATATGAGCGCCTGACAAGCCACCTATTCATAAACCCGTCCCGTTTCGATTTGAAAAATAATTGCTGCTGTCGTTTCAATGAAAACGAACATACACGATAAGCAGTGAGTGATTGAGGGATTGCCCACTTACAGACCAGGAATCATTGTTATAATAATGTTTTGGGGTTCAGTATGATCTTCACAATATTTCGATACTTATCTAATCGCATTCAAGTTAATGCCATGGACCGAAATATTGTTTTTACCTCCGCTGCCCATCATCAGACCAAATAAATTGCAGGCTGTGACGCATTTACTTCTAACGTATATAAACGAAAGACTGTTCTATTTTTCAATGGCTTTTGTTTTACTGTTCAATGATTTACCCTAAAAGTGGTTGACATCGCAATCAAAGAATATATGACTGGTAGGATACGTAACGTAATGGCGTAGACTACACAATTCTCGACCCCGCATATCCAACACGGTCAAAATGTTCTTTTAGCGAGAGAAGATTTATGAGACACGAAAGCATACAACGCATAATGACTTGTTTGGTTGCTGTCAGGTTAGGATCGGATGAGGCAGTGACGGGAGTTTGTAACCCCACCCGCTGCCGACGACATTATGTTCTGAACTAGGATCGATTGATGGACCGGTATAAACGGCTAAATTGATGATATTGAACGGAATTCTCGTAGCACAATATGTGTTACCTAAAAACCGATATCGACTTTACATAATAGGGATGCAACTGACCGCATTGAATATCACCATGATCTTGTCACTACTTTGACAGTGACGTTTATCGATAACATACACCATAAATGACACTCACACAAAATCCGATTGCTCTACGCGGCATGTAACGTCAGAATACGATATAACACACACCGCTAGAGTTGCACGTTGCTAGATTAGGATAAGCGTACTTACAAATAGCACAGTGGACAGCGTAAAATCAACGAACACTGTAATCTTGATTTCCGATAATCGGTGAAATAAATGTAATTTATATAGGCGTATATTCTCACCAAAAAACGCGTAGTTAATTTATAGACATTGCATGTCGCATCGAATCCGCACTTATGAATCTCGTTTTTGATCATTGATGGAGCTTGAGGGCACATTCCACCGTTCTGATGTGTGTCCAATATATACTAAAGATATACTTACGATGTTCTAATTCATATCATAAATTTTCACAATTATGGTTGTTAATTAAACTATATAAAAATATATTTATATATATTTGTATATACATATGTGGTATATACCAATTTGAATGCACTGCCATGCAGCACCCTAATTTCGGCAACAATAACAGACAGACACCGCGTGATTGAACCACATCTCAAACATAATTGCACAGTGCTACACAACACTTGTTTGGGGATGGGATGGGTTTCCTAGTATTCTCTGGTGTTTATGACCGCAAATGGCCGAAGTTTTACCGTGCACTATATTAACAAATACAGTCCACCGAATTTGCTCCCGTTCGAACTCAGTATGAACGTTTTTCAGACAATGCAGTTTTGGCATTATTCTCGATGCGGGATAACATCGGCGGGCCATATGTAATGAGTTATGTTATTGTAATACAATGACAAGGTGCGTTATTTATAATTATTCCAAGCCAAACGTAATAGCATAAGCTCCTATTTTTCACTTAACGATAATATGCAAATCCAGTTGACAAAATACAATTATATTCATCAGGTTTTGGACTGTCAAAAAATAATCAATTGTGTTGTCATAACCGAGTATATTTGCCAGGCAAACGTCTCTTTAATTTCGTTGAGCACCATGGATAGTAAAATACATGGACAGATGATTTTTGAAGGTTCGATTATGCAATAGTGGGCCGTACGTTATTGGAATGTGTGACTTTATTGTGCATATTACTATGCATTTGACCATACTAAAGCACAGTTGTTGTGAATTAAGCTTAGCAAGGCGTCAGCTGTTCACCGCTGCAGATAGAGTGCTTTGTGCGGTATGTGCTTTGTGCGGTATTATCTATAAGCCATTTCACCTACGACACGGTCAATCTATTTATATCTTGCTTAAAGCTCAATGATGTTTTTTTCTAAATATATAGTTCCATATATATGAAATTCGGTTACCGACCTATCGGTCCAAGCAAAGAGTGTTTCTCCTATACGTGTTTGACACAAATCACCTCTGAAAACTCTTCAAAAGTAGATATTTTCAAGGATTATGATAATCTTACTCGCTTTGTTGCTGTTTTGGGTAATTTCAAGAATAACAGCCGAATACTTGATGTCACCATGTTAGTGCGATATCATCTCTTAGAGACCGACTAACTAACCGGGTAAGCTTTCTAGGGAATATACGTGACACATTATACTGCAGGTTGCACCCTAAGCCATGCCCTTGTCAATTTTAAGCTTTCATGAACTCATTTAAAGATCGTTGTTTGACAATATTCAAAAACAGGCAACATAACGTTTCAGCATGTTAACCCCGACTGACCGTTTGGCTCTAGATGTTCTGTGATGACCAAACGAGAAAATGTTAGTTAGTCGTGATTTGTATTATGACAAACATAGATATGAAATCGTATTGGGTGTTGCAAGAGGTGATGTTTGTGTAGAGTCCGCTGGTGCTACGGTTGACATAGAGCAACATCATATTTATTTTTCCGGCTGTTGCAGCGAAAGTCGAATATGATATCGAGTTCAAAAAAGAAGATCCCTTTCCAAAATATCCGGCTCTCGCAAATCACACGAGCAAATTGGCTCGTTCATTTTCTCAATTTCGAAGCATTGCACCTCTATCTAACAACATTCTTATGGAGCTACACTACTTGCTGCCTTATTTGGAAGGTGTTTAAATCTATAATCCATGATTGCTTGATAATTTTGCTTTTATTTGGCGAGAATAAGTTAACAGACTGTAAACATGGTACAAGGCAGCCTTGTAATTAGAAAATGGATATATTTACATAAATATACATAAATAAAATAGCTCCACATTATAAGTTCCACTTAATTGCTACTCTTGACAATTCCTTGTTTTGCTATTTCTAAACTTCATATGGTCGCACTTTTCCGTTTTGATTTGCACTCGGGCAATGCACTCGATAGATGTGTGTATCTATATAGTGAGCACGGGGTTGCTTCAGATGGACGCAGTTCCAAATTTTAAAAGGTGTGCAACTTGTCATGAATATGACCCCATTGCAGCAAATTAATACTTGGAGTTTCGTAAACTGACGCATTTCGATGTCCTGTTTTACCAGTATTGCAACTGGTGTAATGGCACAAGACTATCAATGTGATATTCACGCAATGTCATGAACAAATAATTTTTCAGAGGCCTAACAATAGTTGTTTACGTTGTGATGGGTATATATGCCAGAGAGAATAACTCACACATGTACATCTAAACAACAATATGAACGCAATTCGAACCATACAAGGGTATGCCAACTTTATTACCCTTTACCAATGAAATGCATGGATATGTTTTCAAAGGCGACATAGCTTATCCGTTAATAGCAATGCAACCCAAGCCCCAAGCTATGACAGCAAATTGATATAACGATACAGACTGTATGATTGCTCTGGTTAATATTCATCAATGGAAAGCTAGAAGGGAATTGCATGCTTGCATTGTAAACTATGACCACTGCAAACCGCTCATTCTGACACTCGCACTCGCACTCGCCCTCTGGAAATTTGCTAATGTGACGTTGTCGGATCCATCAAACGAATATTTCATACAAAGCCCAGAACAACTAACGCACATATACCCCGTGTATATAAGTAAGATTTGCAGGATAATTTAGGAATGTTTCTATGTTTATATCGAATACATGGTGGCTATTGTGCACATTAAAGTGATTCAGAGGCAAAGTCAGGCCCATGCGCTAATAAGCTCTCACCGCGTGCTGTAAAATAAAATTAATAGCACATCGATACATTAGTAATACTATATAGACCAACCACATACACGATAGTGATTCATTAAGGTATTGATGTAGGGTAAATCGCGACATTTTGGCTTTCGTTACATGACAAGCATTAGCCGTACTTTGTCAGCCTAGACGTTGTTCACAATACAGTAAAAGTGAGCCAGTGTTGCTATTATATTCTTGCGCAACGTTCAAATCGGTTTTCATCCAATGGCATTACATGCTTGAAAATATGAGACGAGTTAGTCTACCATGGCCGCAGCATTTTGACACTTCCACGCGTTCTTATATTTTTGGGATTTTAATCGTATAAAATGTGACCAAGACGTATGAATTATGTTGACGATGGCTAGCCAATCAACCATGATCAATCAAATTACGTTTATGAGAATCTATATCTCGCCTTTGGGCTGTTTATGTGTATCCTATGACGTCTTGTCGATCACGTCTGCCTCCGTGTAGGTGTGACAGGGCCCTAGGGCTATGTCACCACGGCACGTCGTAGCAAGGCGTTCATATCACGACAGTGAATGGTGAATAAAACGTGGTTGGAACGCGGTGGTTAGAGATTTTGACGGGGATGCAAACGATGTTCTTAGATTTCAAAGCCACCAGTTTTGCTCTTGCCTGTTCATAAAGAACATAGCGCTTCCGCATTCTGAGGATAATGCGACAAGGAGTAAGTAGTGCCCTCGGAACGAACTGTACTCGAGTGACCTTGATGAATTCAGTGGCAAACAGGAGCAACTTAGCGGACGCAGATTGGAGTGTATGTGTCTCGCCAGTCCATGTCTAGTTTTTGCATACACGCAACGCCACACGTTCGGCTTCTAGGTCACATCGAAGTTTTAAAGTCGTATCTGGTCAGCGATGAGTCATGAGAATGCAATTAACACATTAGCGACGACGAGCTGACTTGAATGGTATGTGGTATTGATGGGATGGATTGGCCGTAAACGGGCTGATGAACGGACCGAAATGTGCATGGACACATATTGAACAATAATCATTTAGCCAATGGTGACCAAAATCTTACGTTCTCGCCAGCATTTGTCCACGTTTTACAACGTCTCTTGAACGCACGGCGAAGAGGAGAAGATGTTAAAGGATCTTTATTAGGTAGACACTCATATTTATGATTGTTGCCAACTTATTCGCCATGTATTTAAAGCACGTGGCAAAGTAAGATGATATATGCTACAACGCAAATCCCTATAGAATCATTGTTAATAAGGATTACTTGCTATTTGGAAAATGCAAATCGTGCAAGTTCATTGTAATGCGCATGGTGACGAGAGCAGCAGAAATGCAATTATTAATTTTGTGCTGTGTAGGTCTACATAAAAAGCCGCTTATGACCTTCACGTAAGACGTTTGACCTTGTGGTACTAGTTTTACCGAATATATAGCGACTACATCACATGATTCGCATGCAGCTATTGTGACACCATACGTGAGTTTATCTGATTTACTGATAGCACCCTTACGCTCGTATCGCTCGCTGTTTCGGTGAGAGCAAAGAACCTGGAATTTATAAATTCCTCTCTTGCTTCAATTAGTCACCAATTTCAACCTCCGTTGGGTTTTAATATTGCTGTGCAGAACCATTTGTTTATTCCTCGGAAAAAGAGATCAAGTAAATCACTAACAGCAAATACATAAAGAAGAAATAGGAGATAAGCAAGATGATGTACTTAGCACGCGTTGAAAATATGGTTGCAAATATTCATATATATATATATATATATATATATATATATATATATATATATATATATATATATATATATATATATATATATATATATATATATATATATATTTATATATATATATATATATATATAAATTATTTGTTTCCACCTCTGGTTGGTATTGAATTATGTGGTACCAATCTATCTTGTCCGATGGTCTTGATCAATGCATTGCAGTCTTATCATTACAGACTTCTAACGGCACAATATAACGGTGCATTGAAGGATGGTCCGTAATATAGAAGCATTTGTCGCCATGGCAAAACAGCAATATCGAAAGTTCCATTTAATGTTGAACGAGATCGTCATTATTCAAATTGTACCCCTGTATGCTAATAAAACGGCTCCTGGTTAAAGCAATTTTATCATACAACCAGCACGCTGCATAAGCACACCAACAATGTTGATTCTGCTGTTATGAAACCTTCCACATGTCGTAGCATGCCTTTCTCTGGTGGCGACACTTGGCACTATATAGCTATTTATGCTTTGTGTAATGAATCATCACATCATGCATCCATCAATGCATATGTTCCAATAGGCATGGAACCTTTTTTTTGCACCGATTGTGTATCACTAAACTTCGGTATTACTCCTGTCGTGTTCTTATAGTGGGTTCGTCTGGGCTGCTACATTGTCACTGTTCATTTTGTGCTACATACAAAATGTACCTGCACATTTTTCTTTGTGATGAAAATACTGGAACAATAAGCTAATCAATGCGTTAACGCACAGAGCAATCATATGTTTTTAAGCTGCTACGAATAATTCCGTGCACTGAGTAACAGTTTTTGACTCATCATTACCTACATGGTATATTACTGCTTATTCCAAGACCCATACTTCAAGAAAGTATAGATTTAATGGTCGCATAAGAAGAATCCGCTTAAGACCGCCCACCTCGATCGATAATTATAAAGCAACCTAAATGTTTTGAAAAGGGCTGAGAAGCAGATGAGAGCCATTATTAATGTATCAATTCATTGGCATTATTGTCAAAGCTAAAACACGCAAATTGGCAAGCGGTGGTCGTACCATAATAATGTCACGACAAAGTGCAGATGAAAGCGCTGTGTGACCGGTTTATTCAGAGATATGTGTTGATGCTAAATAAACTCCAGAGCACTGCCTGAAAATAGTGCCTTGTATTATTATAAAGTCGATATGTTTTATTGGTAAAAAATAACCACTGTTTTAATTGTACCAATGTGTTATCGGTTTTTACTTTATAACCACGCCGCTTAATTATAATTGCTACATCGGTTTAATCTATATTTGGACCAATCTGGAAGCAGATTTGTTTACTGATGTATCACAATGAACTATATGACTGATATTCATAATCAATAAGTCTCCAACAGCGGTGGGTCGTGTAAATGCATTTTAGTCACAAACGATCATCACAATTCAGCTAGAGACGTACGACCTCGGAAGGAAGTCGGTTTTTAAGGTCCTAGTTATCGGCAACCTTGATGATAGAGCCATAATGATAACACGATGAGGCATACAAATGTGTAATGGGACGAGATGATGCCATCAAACACCAAAGGACGTGTCCATTAAACCGAGTTGGATATATTAAACAAAGGTTTCCGTATACACACACACACACTAACACACACACGCACACCTACACACACACACACACACAAACACACACACACATATATATATATATATATATATATATATATATATATATATATTTATATATATATATACATATATATATATATACATATATCATATATATATATATATATATTTATATATATTTATATATATATATATATATTTATATATTTATACAGCATCTCCAATAATACTCACTCTATTATTAGGCACAGAAGCCACATCAGCTTATGGACGCTTTTGATCACATAACATTGGTCCTTAATTCAATGATCGAATGATGTGCTTTTCGTGTTTTGGGCGTGCGCTGCTTTTCTCGATTTGAATCACCGCCATTATGAAGGACGAAAATGGATTATGGAAACGACATGAAAATGGTTTTATCACAGATAACAGAATTTCTGCCCTTTCGTTGTCTTCGTGGATAGTCATTGATGTTTACCAGCAAGCTTTTACGATTTGCCCTCAGCCTCGAACATTGTCATCGACGAAACATTGTTACGAAGTGAAGCATATGTTTGACAATTATCTGTGGTAACATGAATTATTACTCCTGCAGTGATCACCTTTCTTCTGGATAGTATATACTGCTCACGCATATTACACAGCAATGAATAGTAGAAAGTAATGGCTTAGAATGAATAATTCAATACACAAACAGTTACACGACTCGACGAGCCTCTTCAAATTTGAAATTACCATGTATGTGGTCAAGTTAATTGTCTTTATTCAGAAATTCAATGACAGAAAACGCGCATAATACCCTGAAACATATACCAATTTGAATGCATCGCCATGCAGCACTCTCGTTTCGGCAACAATAGCAGGCCGACACCGCGTGATTAAACCGCATCTTTGTCGAAGGTCATACACAATTGAAAAATGGTAAACAAAGCTTTGAGGGTGAATGGGGTGCGTTGCCTAAAATGAATTGGTCTTCAAGGCCACATTGGTTCTACCTAATACGGAGTACCGTATATACAAATGCTGTTTACATAAATGACCTCTGTGCTCCCATTCAAACTCATTATAAACGTTTGCTTAACAATGCTGTTTTCGCATTATTCACAAAAAGGGAATATATCGGCTGGCTATATATAATTAGATATATTCTTATAATGTAATGATAAGGTGCGTTATTTATAATGAGTTCATGGCGAAAGAAATAGCATATGCATATGTTTTCACGATTCACAGCAACCACTGAAATTCTACTGAATCGAAAATGCATGTTAACAGATTATATACAGGGTACAAGTCAGTCTTATAATTAAGCGCCGGTGTGAGGAGGCGGTCACAGTAATGTTACAACATTAAAACAAATAAACTAGCACGACAGCCTGGCTCTTCCTTTTAACCACCGGTATATCCCATCAGCGAATACGGTATTTTGAAGCACCAGACGATTTTAATTCACGGCAAGAAATATGAATATGCATCTTGCAAAGAAAACATGCAGTTAACATATATGTCACATCAATATTCACATCATGATTTCGTTTATCGTAGTAACCTATCATAGGAAAATATGAGACACACTTCAAACTAAAATTCTTGCCTCATTCATAATTAAGCATATAATGACTTGAACGAGTTGGCTTGTGCCTAAAGAGGCATGGACAAGTGAAATCAGAATATTTCTACACACACACAAATATATGTGTATATATATATATATATATATATATATATATATATATATATATATATATATATATATATATATATATATATATATATATATATATATATATATATAGATATATATATGTATATATATATATATATATATATATATATATAATATCTCTATATCATATATATATATATATATATATATATACTACATAGATATGTGCATATATATATATATTTATATATAAACATAAATATACATCTTTATGTATATATGCATATATATATATATATATATATATATATATATATATATATATATATATATATATATATATATATATATGTATAGATACAAAACCTCTGATTTGCTCACTCCGATCGCTGTTTCGAAGTGAGCTTAGAATCTCGAATTTATAAATTCCTATCTTGCCTCAATACATCACCGATTTTTACCTCCGCTAGGTTTTAATATTGTATGCAGACCCATTTTCGGTCCTGATTTATCTGGAAATGAGACCAAGTAAATCACTTTCAGCAAATGCTTCCAAATAAGGCCTTTAAGTTATTTTTCAATGTCATGATGAATAATGACCCTTGATAGTAGCCTTGGAACCGACAGTGCTTCCTGATTATATTATATGGTTAATTCCGGAAGTAGATTATTGATATTTTGGCGCTTGTTGTTTTGCGAAGCGAAGACAGAGGCGTGTATTTGTTGCATATCATTGCTGTTCAGCATGAAGGGATTCTAATGAACGATTTAAACAGCAAAAATATGTTCATTTACTATTTATTGTCAAGTTGTACAGTTACAGTTGTAACAAAAAGGATTAACTAATATTACTTGGTAGAGTTTCGTAAACTGCAGAATTTCTATTTCCCATTGTTTGCTAGTATAACTGGTATAATGGCGAAAGACTACCAGTGTAAAATGCATGGACGTCGCAATTAGCAATGCATAGCTAGAGGCGTATTGACAAAATTGAGCTTTACGCCCATAATGCTATTTTTTGCTTATTTACCATTCACATAGAACGAATATATATCACTCCTGAGGCGTGTTGTGCAAAACACCATAACATTTATTTCCACCTGACCAAACTAGCGCTAATGTCTAAAGCGCTAAAGAGACTCGTTCCAGTGATTAATTGGCCGAAGTAAATTTGCGGGGGGAAAGTGTTTTATCGGGATAACTGTATCTAAATGACACTAATACAAAAAATGATATTCCGGCGCCTTAGATATGAATATGGCCATTCTAAGATCACTCACCCCAATTTACGTTGTGAGAATGCTATCTTTGGATTGGTTTTAACTGATATATACAAATAATAACATGTCTGTATTTTGTCCTGTTTTGATGAAATGGTTTACCAAGGCAATAAAGGGAATGGCAAGAAAGTATCAAATTACCGACGACACTATAGTGCAGATTTGTTGATATTGGCATTGCATTAATATCGTGCTGGCTGACGAACCAGCCAAATTACATTGGAATGCACTACACTGTATGTGTAGCTATTTTGGAGTAATATTTACAAGAGTATGTAGAGTATCGAAAAGGATATATAGCCGGCATCATGGCAACGATCCGCGTCCTTGGGAGATTTCATATTGCGACTTTGTCAAAGTCTGAGTAGGTCAGGTTTTTTTAATTTAGTCGATATGGAATTAACCAGATCTACAAAATTAATTGGACTGTTGTAGTCATTTGCGCGATTCACAGCCATTTGGCGTGTGTGACAGAAACTGCTGCCATGTTTAAAATGCTGTTTGGGAAACTAATCTCTTCTCTCCATCTCGTATCTTTTAACAAATACGGAAGAACTCTGCCATGATACTCAGAATACAACAATTTTGTCAGACTTGCACGTACAACATCCTCACACGCTAAGGAACTTTTCCAAAACAAATGTGGAAAAGAATACAATTAAGTTTTCTCGGGACAGTTACCACGGTGTAGGATGATGGTCGCCTGGTTGGTAGGGACAGAAGAACATTCTCGCGTTGGAGTAGAATGCGTATGGAGTTTAGAACATACAGCGCTACAGTTAACTGGGTCAAGGGAGTATACGGAGGAGTCTTGGGGTATATGAATCGTTTGGAGGTCTTAGCGGACTGGAAGGGCGCATAGGCGCTCGTGTCACTCAGAGCGCGAGAGCAGCTTTTGAGTGGGGGACAGCAAAATAACGCTGCTGGTGGTTATGTGATATCAATGGCTATTAGTGAGTGGCTGTTTCCCAATATTAGCATTTAGAGGAGTTATGAATAAGTGTACAAATATTCGTCAATTCTATGAAATCAATAATACTATCACTTATGCTTCCCAATGCAATGGTAGGTAGGGGATAAGAGTTATATTTTAATCAACATGACACTTTTAGCAGTAAATTAACACATATCCCATTTTATACCATATATGGTGCATCCATGACCAATCAGTACCTGATACAGAAATGATCAAGAATATACATATTGATAATTCCATATACATCTATATCAGGGTAAAATGATATGCTGAAATGAAAATGCAACATATCAATTGTTATTAAATAGCTCAGTTTACATGTTCCAGCCTTTGTGCTTAAATAATTTACTTGCTCAATAGCATGCTATCTACAGTGACTTCAAAGGCCAATGTACATCGTTCTCTGTATATAGAATTCATAACATTATACATCAAAGTCTTAAAAATTATTGATGATAAGAAATATCATATTTAGTAGACATGGTAATTGCATAGAAAAACAATAATGAATCAGGAGCTACTTTCAAGGCTGATTTTTTAGCTGAAATTGTCATATCTCGTTGTACATATCTAAGGGGTAGGGTGTACCATGATCATATAGGTGATTTTTCACATAAGGTTTTCACAGACACAGCTTAAGCAAAATCGGAACTAGTTATTGCATATAATGACAAATTTTTATGGCACTATCTCCTCAGGTGTAGCAACCACATATTTTTTTCTGAATGTTCGGGATCCAAAATTGCTTTGTATTGAATTCCGGATATCTGACATTCATAGGGTGGTTATTGAGTAAGAGAAGTATATTCGTGGATGGGAATATACTTTTAGAACCTATTAATGGAGTTGACAACATTCCATAAGGTTTTTGTGAAGTAAGTTTTAAGTCGTCTACTGTCCAAAAATCCACTTATAAAACAAAATCCACTTATAAAACAAAATTTTAATGAGCCTCTCACTACAAGAGGTCTTTGTGCTTAAATAAGGCTCCAATTACAGTGGGGCTGGGGCGCTTGAGAAAACTGCTAATTTGATCTCGACATTTATTTTAGCAACAGTTTTCAATTAGAATGAGCTGCACAATGATGTAATTTTTTTATACAATCCGACCATTATTAACGGAGTTATTCGAGATACTAGTTTTTCACTTATTCGATGACCTTGACATTAGTTTCAGATCAAGGTCTCGGTTTTGCGCATTATTGACGCCTAACGATTGAAAAAAAAATTTGCGACCTGTATTGCAGATCAAAAAATTGTTTACATACATACATTTATTATGACAAACGCGATTAACCAACATAACTTGGCTAAGTGATTAGCCAAAGCCGGCTTCACTCCACCTAGCTACAGTAAAGTACCTCAAACATTGACCAGGTTCCATGGCGTGGCGTGCAGTCTTCCAAAATTATTAATATCCTGGACTATCCTGCTATAACAAATATTAATCATGTGGACCGTGATGTAGCGGTTTTGCTATATGATGGACTATCAGTTGTATAAAACGGCTAAATGCCATTAGCCAGTATCGGGTTCTCTACATACCATATGCAATCATGGCATTAAAAGCCATACTATGGCTATCATAGGTTGGCACAGTAGCAGCGCCACTCGTGTGCGCATCAAAAATATTTAACGCCAGCATTGACACTTGCACGATTCTTACACTCGACAAAACATGCATATATTTTGCCTTTTGCTACAGACATGAAATCATGCCGCATGCATACCGTGATATTCCCGAAGGCGACATCTGGTTGTGTGTAATATATGAAAGAATTGTCACCGCATTTCAATTTTACAAACACGACATATCTCAGAGCTAAGGCACGACTGTTGTGCCAACGAGAGTAGTCATATTGCACAGCGCAGTAGTCTTTTATCTTGATACGTTCCAAAACGAGCCTGTTTTATTTCCGCTATAGCCATTATTATGCCTGAGTCTGCTGGCTAGGTTAACTCAGTTCATCCAAGACATGCTAGTTTAATGATATCAGGCCAACATTAATATTGTTGCTCCTGGAATTCACTTGATGAGTTCATGGGTTTATAACAACAATAACAGCCAGTTTTACCATCATAAATCACCACCTTCACCTAATGTAATACACGTCATTGTCTTCATAGCAGTTACATGCAAAAATACACTGATGTCCGAGGCAAATATATACTGCGTGGTCAATAACCATGTAGCCGAGCATACATATCTGGGGAAGTACTTCAATTCAGATATTTCTACAGAAGACGACAAATCAACACTGCAGTAACGCGCAACCGCACAAGAGAGTTGTTTTGATCATTTATCAATATTCAACGAGCTAAAACTCAGAAAAGCATTCCCCAAGGGGACAGCGAACCTCTTTAACTATAGGGTTGGCTATTTGAAGGCCATCGACTCCGTGTTACACTTTGTAAACGCCTAGTTAGCACTAAGTGCATTGGCAACATAGTGGTGACTACCATGGATATGCCGCGACGGCCACAATACCGATAGATGCATACATATTAAAGGCTATAAAATCAACAAATACACAATTCGGCGCATTTCTCATTTGACCATTGTAAAGGGGTGTAACACGACAAACGATATGGATATAAGGCATCAAATCATGCCAGGAACCATTAACACATGCTTAATAATCCTCTGTTGAGATATATTCGGGGCAGAGAATATTCTAACTAGTACATATTTCGTAGCATTCGCATATAAAATTGACGTGGTGAATGTTGTTGATACGCCCTCTCCTAAAGACATACCGTCAATAACTAACCTAAGTGTGCACTTGTGCCTCAACAAATCAGGAAAATATATGCTATTACACCGCGCAATGCCCGATCAACTTTTATATCAGGGTCCGGACGTTTTTGTCCGCTCTCTCGTTTGCTTAATAACAATTGCAGCCACAGATTGAACCTCCATGCAATGTAGTGATCATAACCAAAACAACGGCAGGCAAATGGTTATTACTGATTACTGTGTCTTGTCAGACACCATAGCTGTGTTAATCATATGTCGTGCATGCTGTCGCTTACTGTATGCCAAAAATATATTTCCAAGAAAGTAATCAAATCGGCGCGCACTTTGTCGGGTTGAAGCTCCATTCGATTTACTTATGTCACACCATCAACAGCTACAGCGCAAGTTTGTTTATCCCTCCCATTCTCAAGCTGTTTTTTGTCATGTTTGATTTCCTTACGGTGTGGCACAGCTGAAAACGTCGCTTTCCTGTTTTTAACTGATTGTATTTAAGTAAATAACTGTGTATTATTCCTGCTGGAAAAGTTGATCAAAAACGGTATTGGAGCAGCACGTAGGCAAACTAGTTTATTTATTCCCACAGCTTGATTTGTTTCCTCTAAAACTGGAACGAATGTTATAGCAACGGCTTCAATATCCACATCAGTCGTCATTCCCATGCGTATTTTTTTTTACCACTCAAAACAACATCGTCCTTACCAGTTTGGGGAAAACCTGATAAACCGTGCAGTATAGTGTGCGACTAGTCATAACACCACCACCTCAAAGCCAAGGAAGCAAACGCCTACCACCTTTCACGTTTATTACAAAGGGGCGGGATATAAAAGCTCTTTGGCCTCTGAACCGTGCACAAGACCCCTATGAGAACCCTTTCAATTGCAGGGCCCATTAGAGGCTCTGTAACGAGTTTGGTATAACACGAACCCCAATGACAGTTTGCGGGTCCTGCTAGCGTTACAGACACAGACCCGGAGCCGCATTCTGGGCACAGGCTTTGCGTTCGGCGCCGTGAAGCAGTTATCGACCAATGTTGAAAATGCGATAGAAAGTGCTGGTATAACGCGGTGCTGGTGCGTCCTAAAGTTTGCAGGGTCTGAAGTAGATATTGTCTTTGGCATCGGTGTACATCGGCATCTACATGGTGCCAAGTAGCAAGCTTTTCTAGCTAGGCCTAGTCATTGGGTACAACAACTTGATTTCCATCGCCTGTGAATAACAGCAGATGGGCATAAACACAGATGTCAATGTGACTGCGCTGACCCATGAAGAAGGCATTGGCAACAACGAGCCGAAACAATTTCAAAACCTCCCGTCGTGCCCGTGGAAAAGGCAGTAGCATCCAAAGGTGAAAAATATGATCCCATCTTAGGTGGAATCGCTGTGGGCCTAGTAACGTACGGCTTGCACACGGGACTAGTAGGCCACATAGCATCAGTTAAAACACTCCTCAAAGCGCCACCACCGTTGGGCATGCATGTTCTGCCATCCAACCAGCAACCCTTTACAGTTGTTCTTAGCAACTACTATACAATAGAGCCAATGGTCCCTGCGTTTGGCAAGACGTTACGCGGCTTTTTTATCCACTCCTTCACAGAGAGCTTGTCAGTCGCTGATCAGGATGAAACCGATGTAGAGGAGAAGCCATATCCGACGCCTGTTGCTGCGGGTTTTCTATTCCATTTGAATGTGACAGTCCAGAGCCACATGCCCTTCTACCAGAGCACGATTGGTGACAGGGTAGATTATAAACTTTTGACTACCAACTGTGGGAAGAGGCGAAGCCGGCCTTTGCCGCCACAAGAAGACGTGACCCAAGCGTGGCAATGACTGCAAACGACCTCGCATTGGGTGACGTGCCACTAGAAGAGGTGCCGATAAACAAATGCCGTTCTGTGGCTCGACCTGGGGATGAGTGACAATGACCAGGTCTGCACTAGGTGTTATGGGGCCAGCCCACCCTGTATATTATTGACTGTTCGACAACAAAAGCGCCGACCAGGAGCAAATACTTGCTGTAAAAGCTGGCATTAAGCGGCAGCCAAGCGCATCCAATTGTCTTGGTCCTTACAACTCTATGTGGAGGTATTACGTGCGCATGACTCGTTTGGAGACGCCTTGAGTGTGAAAGAAGTAATCCAGACAAGGAGGGAACGTGGTGCTGCATGCCAGCTGCTTGCAAGGACCAAGCACACAAAAATGCTGCTGAGCACAGATTAACAAACCGCATGTGCCTTTGTTTTAGAGATGATAGGGGAGGGTGTTGTTTGAGAAATGACCAGATTGATGAGTGCTCTGGCATCGGATGCCCAGTTTGGCGTCATTTCGTTGTCGGGATAGCGATATATTAGACTTGGACGGCATACTTGAACGTTACTACTGAGTGCAATCGGGATGGATGCTCCCTTCGTTAGAATGACGAGATCCAAACAGGGTACCAATGTGCTGCTGTAGGCCCGCTATAACACAAACCAAGCACGCAATGCAACTGATGAAGACTAATCATCCTACCGCATATGCTGATGTTAGAGGTTGTGGGGGCGGGTTAGGTTAGGGTGGGGGTGACCAGTTGCACTGAAACAAACTGTTTCGCTCCTGACCAGGCTGGTGACATATGTGCCATCGGTTGCCGGTCTAGGCGTCATCGCCTAGACAGAGTAGTAATATATATGACTTCCACGACGTTTATTAGAAACAGCGCGACTGATTGCATGCAAGATGGACCCTGGTGACATAATTGACCAACTCCTGGCAGAGACAGGCATGGCTGCTGTACTAGCTGACGAACCAATCCCTCCTATGCCAACAACATCTGCTGACGTGACTCGCAAGAGAAATAAACTGGTTGTGATCATCGCCGGCGATCAAGCCCGTCAGCACCTTGATGATAATTCACCCGGTGGAATCAATGACTGACGAAGATATAACAAAGCTGCATATTAGATACGAGGCTGGGCTGGGTGCTAGTAGGACGCCCACTCCTGGTCAGTTGTACAGCTAAACTCAGGTGTTATGTGTATGATTCTCCCGATCCTACCCGAACACCGTACAAAGCTTGTTGTTGGCCTCGAGGCCAACCTGATTGTTGGGGACGCTCTCAGCATTGCTAGGTGTGTGCTATATTAGTGCTATGGCATGTTAACTGCAGCCTTAACAAAAGCCAAGCACTGTCGAATTGGAGAAACAAGTATAATAAACAGCTATGGCAGCAGAGGCAAATTAGGGGGAGGTGGAAAGGGTGATTAGTGTAGTGTAGAATCAGAACCCACATGTTTGAAGTAAGTTTACACACCAGCTGTAACCACGATCAAAATGTTTGTTGGGGGTGCCATTGTCAAGCTCTTACGTTTACCCTTTGCAGTTGTATATCCTCTATGTTGCAACACGGTTAATTGGACGCGGAATGTAAACGACACGTCGCCACAATCATGCAGCTGCAGACTGCATAGGCTGCACGGGCCAAGAAGCGAACAAAGAAGCATTACAATGAAACTTTCGCCCCACCTTATATGTGCCGTCAGATGACAACATATATATATATATATGTAAGTATGTATGTATATATGCAAACAATGTGCAGTCTCTCTATGCCCAATAAAATACAACATGATATATATGTACTGACTGCTAATCGAACCAACTACTTGGATTTAATTATCCTCGGCGATTCACCTTCTCGTCCCTACAGCTTTAACACCGAAAACAGCTTCTTGTCATTACAATGTGTTTGTTTTTCGTCATTTGTTATAAATATATATAGATGCACTGCTAATGTTGGTTTTAGTAAATAACTGATCTTTATGATGATTTACAACGCAGAAGCCATTGGCAAACACATCTCACTTAGGCTAGATAATAATTGTACTATTAATTTGTATTTGATTATGAAAATTGCATCCAATCTAGGACATGTGCTACAACCGCTTAATTACACTTATCAAAATTGATGCAAAAGGGGTTTTCAGCAAATTATAGCCGGAGCTATCGTCTCGTAGCAATCACGTTGGAAGTAATGTGCACAGTAAATGCGCCATTCTTTTACAATCCAGCATTGAAGTGGTCTCTACAATTACGGAAGTGTCAAACACTCACTTCGAAACTATAACAAAGCTGCATATTAGATACGAGGCTGGGCTGGGTGCTAGTAGGACGCCCACTCCTGGTCAGTTGTACAGCTAAACTCAGGTGTTATGTGTATGATTCTCCCGATCCTACCCGAACACCGTACAAAGCTTGTTGTTGGCCTCGAGGCCAACCTGATTGTTGGGGACGCTCTCAGCATTGCTAGGTGTGTGCTATATTAGTGCTATGGCATGTTAACTGCAGCCTTAACAAAAGCCAAGCACTGTCGAATTGGAGAAACAAGTATAATAAACAGCTATGGCAGCAGAGGCAAATTAGGGGGAGGTGGAAAGGGTGATTAGTGTAGTGTAGAATCAGAACCCACATGTTTGAAGTAAGTTTACACACCAGCTGTAACCACGATCAAAATGTTTGTTGGGGGTGCCATTGTCAAGCTCTTACGTTTACCCTTTGCAGTTGTATATCCTCTATGTTGCAACACGGTTAATTGGACGCGGAATGTAAACGACACGTCGCCACAATCATGCAGCTGCAGACTGCATAGGCTGCACGGGCCAAGAAGCGAACAAAGAAGCATTACAATGAAACTTTCGCCCCACCTTATATGTGCCGTCAGATGACAACATATATATATATATATATGTAAGTATGTATGTATATATGCAAACAATGTGCAGTCTCTCTATGCCCAATAAAATACAACATGATATATATGTACTGACTGCTAATCGAACCAACTACTTGGATTTAATTATCCTCGGCGATTCACCTTCTCGTCCCTACAGCTTTAACACCGAAAACAGCTTCTTGTCATTACAATGTGTTTGTTTTTCGTCATTTGTTATAAATATATATAGATGCACTGCTAATGTTGGTTTTAGTAAATAACTGATCTTTATGATGATTTACAACGCAGAAGCCATTGGCAAACACATCTCACTTAGGCTAGATAATAATTGTACTATTAATTTGTATTTGATTATGAAAATTGCATCCAATCTAGGACATGTGCTACAACCGCTTAATTACACTTATCAAAATTGATGCAAAAGGGGTTTTCAGCAAATTATAGCCGGAGCTATCGTCTCGTAGCAATCACGTTGGAAGTAATGTGCACAGTAAATGCGCCATTCTTTTACAATCCAGCATTGAAGTGGTCTCTACAATTACGGAAGTGTCAAACACTCACTTCGAAACTAGAGCATTTTGATGTTAGTAGGAACGTGTTTTCTCGCATTTGACTGATTACGGGCGTGACACATCCCATGAGAATCACAAAGGTAATTGGAAATGCAAATTGATAGCCTCCGGGATAAATAGGTGGAGCTCCCCACACAAACGCAAACCAGGCAGCGTTGTATAAATCGCAAATGTAGCAATTATGCAGTGGCAGTGTTCTGATGCAGATGAAATTCCCCCGTAGCTACCTATAAAGGGCCGTTGGATGATTGCAGCTATTTGGTAGTCAGAAAAGCTGTATGCTTTGCTGTGCCGATATTCTGATACGATCGTATGTAATGGATATGTTTTTAGAATGCTTCAATTGTTTAACTGTAGCTTTGACGAACCTTTAAACTTACCATCTTTGGACATAACGTACGCAGACGAACGATGCAGTAATAAATGATATAAACAAACATATCATAGGAATCAAACTGCAAATATGCGTGATGTATCACATGTCGCATACCGAACCAGCTGATTGCACATGCATGGCATTGGGCTGTTTGAGGGATTTGGGTTATTAACACAGCACCCCCCTTAAGGTCATTATATCGGATCTGGCCACTTGGTCTTTGAACGCACTGTTTATCTCTAAGAAGAGTTTATTTATCCCAACCACTTGATATGTTTATTTGTTTTGGTTGGATAACTTTAATAAAAATATTACTTCAAAAAGCTGATATTTTGATAGTACTCAACATATAAAATAACATAGTTTGCAGGTGCTGTAACATTTACATATGTTTAATATATTCCGGTAGTTGCAGTGGGTATATAGCCATAGTTAAAGGACTATTGATTCTTACAAGTATGAAGCTGTAACTTCTTCGGTCGTTATGTTACCTAGAGAGTAAGGTGCACCATAATTGAATAAGGCCTAATTGGAAACCAGCTCTTGTACATGTAACTAATTGTTTTCATCAGTAAAATTGACTTCATTGTACCATATACGAAATAAAGCTATGTATGTGATCCAACGTTTTAACAAAGTGTTTTGCTTCCGTCGCTGTAGATGATAGCTTATTGAAAAAGGAACAGTCAGCAGAATAATGAAAACACATGGCTACTTAACGTGAATGGAGTACAGGCAGTGTAACCTTATTGAAGATGATTATATCAGAATGAATATTTTGTTCAATTTTTCGCATATATTATCGAAATTAGGCACACCAAAGACCATGGCCACATCATTAGCAGGACGTAGTATGATGTACCTTTATACACTATACGCAGCTCTGTAGTTTATATTTGTAATAACTTGTGTTTTGAGTGTAAGGTAGACATGACCTGGTGCTGATACTTTAGGTTTGGCATGAAACGCATTCGCGCTCTTCTTAGAGAGGTGGTGATAGATTGCCTTGGGTAAATAAAGTTGCCTTTTTGCTTTATAAGAGTCCTACTTGAAGGCCAGAGTAAAAGTTTCTGTTTTGATATTTGACATAGCCTGTAGGGCATAGAAGTTGCCGAAAATATGCAGCTGCCCACCAGAAGGTGGAAAATACATATCTGTGTTGTATGGGATGGAATGGATATTGCCTAACATCTTGCTTACGAACTGCATATAGGTAGGAATTATCGCTCTGTAGCGAAATATGGGTGAACTACGGGCACAGAAGTTGGGCTTCGGATCAAGCGCAGCGATGGAATGCATGCAATCTGAGCATACCCACAGTTTCTTTTCGCGTGATATTGCGGTTAACAAGGAGTCTGGCTGACCTGTAATTGCAAATGACTGGCTTGTATGTGACAATAGGGATAGATGTTGTGGGTTCGTCTGTCAAGGCTAGTCGTGTGACGGAGATCGGCTAGTCCTGATTTTATTCCGCCCCTTGCAAAGATCTATATCATATCAAATAGACGCCAGTAAAACTGTCAAAACTGCTGCCGACCTACGCATGCTCGCACATGACTGAAATTCGTTACATATAAAACAACCAGAATGTGAGGAAAAGCAATTACCATGAAATGGCAACCAATTGCTATTTTAATGTATGCGAAGATTCGCTAATTATTAACTCGTTGTACGGAGTATTTCAACGATATTTATACCAAATTAACGAATTGTTAAGCTTATTTCCAATACAAGCACCACACATAACCTCGATGCCATTGTGGACGCTTTACCACAAGGGAGTGTCGGGAATGTATCTAATTCATCAACACCGGACCTGATATTGCTGGATTCAATGTGCATTAACACAAACAGGCGCTGAGCAGTTAATGACTGCATGATTTATATGCCACAACTATTTGCAATACATGTGATTATTAGCGGGTCTAAAATAAACGTACAAATTCCCAAAACTAGTTGCCCTTATATCATTTACAGCAAGCAATTTCGCAAATTGTTTCGTTAGATATATCTATGACATATTTCGGACAACTTAATCACCCATTTGTGAATCTCCATTGCAAAAATGCAGCCAAAAGCCTTTGCATTATACCTACCGAAGTGCAAAATGATCAGATCAAGAAGACATCTAGGGCGCATTAAGCAGTGCTGCGACAAACAATTACCAGGTTCAAAATTGGCAATTTATATAGAATCGATTTATTTCCGAGTAAATTGCCTTAAATGGCAAAATCACGGTAAAACCCTCGAATAAAACAACAAACCGGGTCTTTTTAGGTGGCGGAAGCTACGTAGTTGGTTTAAGTGAACAGAGGAAAAGGAACATTCCGACCACTAGGCTGTGATGAACCTTAAAATAACTTCATCCGAGATTACTAAATCAAGTGGTATCCAGATATTTGACGACGACCAACATATGAACTACATACTACCCTCTATAAAATTGGAACGAACGCTCATCTACTCTGCTACAAGGCGGTCAGATATATAGATATATATATATATATATATAGAGAGATATATATATATAAGAGATATAGATATAGATATAATAGAGAGAGAGAGATATATATATATATATATATAGATATATATATATATATATATATATATATATATATATATATATCTATATATATATATATATATCTATATATATATATATATATATATCTATATATATATATATATATATATATATATCTATATATATATATACGTACATATAGTATATATATATATCTCTATATATATAGAAATATATATAAACATATATATATATAGAAACATATATATATATAGAAATATATAGTATATATAGTTATAAATTATATATTTATACATATAGATATATATATATATATATATATGTATATATTAAATATATATGCTTATATATATATATATATATTCTCTATATATATATATATATAATATATATGATATATATATATATATATATATATATATAAATAAATATACATATATATATATAAATATATGCATATATATATATATATATATATTTATATATATATCTTGTATGTTCAAACTCGTTTACAATTTCTCATCACTTCAATTTCCATCGTGAATCCAACGCCAACTGCCACGATATACAAGGTGTGCCGAAGCATGTTACTTGGATGTACGGTGCAAAATTGATTACATTTCAAAGGGGTTGTCGCATAGCATGGCTTTTAGTGATGTTGTTTGGTACATTGATGACATTAGATCATGTTCTGGTGCATATTGTTTCCGTTTTACTCCACGTTATTGTGTAGTTTATCGTAAAGAACTCAAGAAGCTCTCTTAGACTCCGTTCCAGGGAAATGACGAAAGAATGAATAGCATAGATGTATTCATGGTAAGACAATGATATGAGTGAAAAATTTGGTGCTTAGCTCGTGTTTTGGTTAATTACCGCTTTTTTACAGGCGACCTCATGAAACTGTAATTACCATGTGTCAGATGTGTGTATATTGTTATGCCGACCGTTATTAAAGAGAGACCACAAAGGCATGAAAAGGAACTGCAACAATTTATTGACCTGTAGGGTGATGCATAAACTCATCATGGCAGTTATGTACCCTGCAGTAGCAATGCCTCAAGCCAATAAGGCTATACGTCTTCACTCAACATTCGCTCCTCCCTTTTGAAATGCTGAACGCCGATCAAACGGCGATCATTGCTATAGTTTATGGTGTTTTATCTAATGCATCACATAATAGTATCATATGAATTGTGTTTGCATGTATATTTGTAGGTTATCGGTATAGATAATCGCAGCATCCCTTGAAACTTACCACTGTGAGAAGCCGGGCAGACGGCCGAGGCCGAGATTACCGATGCCCAATTCACTGACGTCAGGGATTACTGGCACCCGCTTTTTCGCCTAAAACAGCATATCTATGCCTGTAATATGATCACAGTACGGCTTTTTCTGTTAATGTATCAATGCAACATCAGATTACAAAATTTTGGCACTTGTGGACCAATGGGCGTTTTTGGGCTTCTGAGCCATGCTGATTTTGATCATTCCTACCAATAAGTATTAACGTTTTACCATTTTTGACCATTTGGTTGACTCATACAAACCATCAAGAAAAACGAATGCAACACACATGACACATTCGTCAAATTGATGCTACATAGAAAATAATGGTGAATTACTTATATATCAACTATCACCAAATGTTACACCCAGTGTTGTCCAGTCATAAGATGTCGGCAACTGTGTATTGTTCCTTAAATATACTAGTTTGACAGAAGCAATTTGCCATCAAACCAGTATTGTAAATGGTCATTTACCAGAACTTCAGAAAAAATCCATTCCTAGTAAGGAACATATGCAACAGCGCCATCAATGATAGATAATTGCGTGTATAATTTTTTTATTATGCAGTACAGCGCAATTAAAAACGCTAATCGTCATATTCCGTCTGCTATGAATATGCATTGGGTATAGAATGACATCTATGATCGTACGAAACATTCGTAATTCTATAATAAATAACGTATGGATTAAAACCGCTCTCTAGTGCTCCGTTACTAATATTTTGTTAACGCTATTGACGTAGTTGCTGCGGCCATCAAATCATATTTGCTCGGGAAATTGGCAGACTGCTTAAATTCTACGATGCGAATGTAGTTGCTATAAGATATCCGGACGCTTTTTCCACTCAGCTAGGATGGTTTGATTCGTCGATTGTCTGTTGCATTGACAAATACATCTTGAAATATTATCCTTCCAAATCCGCGTCCTTTGAGCAAGCTGCATGACTATTGTGAGTCGCTAAGCCCACAATTTCGGACATAAAGGAATCGCAACTAGTAGCTGTACACAATGACTGAGAGGGATAACGATCATGTATAGTGATCCTTCCTTAATGGGAAGTTGATACACGGAAACTCATAGACAGTAGAGGTCTCTCACTTATATAAAGGATTTTTTACCGTGTTCGTAGTGTTTGTACTGTAATAGGTATTATATAAATGGCTAAGCTCTCATCATTATCGGAATGTTCAGTAAATTGGCAGCAAATAGTATTATAAGGTATGTCAAGGCCGCTCTTCCATTAGCCATTTCAAATGGATAACATTAAACATAACTATATCATGTTCACATTTACCAAAATGTAACAGCCCATTTACCCGCAGCCTTGTCACAGATTACAGCTCAAAATACACGCAACATATGAGCTACCTCTTGTGAATTCAACGGCGCACTGTTACCCTTACTTTAAATTCGTTATCCTTTCTAACGTGTGCTTATCGAGTGCTCTAACACAACAGTGCAGGACACATCAACTTCAAACAACATTATATAGGCCAATTTGCTACCTAATTTATAACTATCCGGGCATTTATGCACCCTGTAATTCCAATATATCACTTCTTGTCATCTATAAACACGATGTTCGCTAACGCTTTTAACTATATTTGGAATTAGGTTTTTTTGCCTCAGAGATAACAAAGTTTTTACACCACTTTTAGCATCCTTATATTGGGAAAACTAACGACATTCTAAGTAGAGGTACGTAATAGATTGTTTGAAGCTTATAGCGAAGCACCATTATCAAGAACGACCACCACTCAGAAACAGGTATAGGTAATTATTGAGGTCGTTATGTCAGCTGAGAGACAAATGCATCATATATGTATGAGATTAAAAAAATTCAGTATCATCATTTATTGGGAACCTACATATGTCAACTCTGGTTCTCTTGGGCATGTAGAGTTTTTTTAACTGTTACACCCTTTACTAAATGCGTACCATGTTTAGGTTTATTCAACAAAAGTATATAAATTCACGCGAGGGCAAGCTTCGGACTAGCATAACAATATGTCACATAATAGCATGCCCTAAAGCAATGCCGCAGGCGCTGCAAGGATGCAGTGATAAACAATACTTTTATAAACAAATCGTACCTATGCTGTATATATTTTGAATATATGTGGTGGTGTTTTGGGGGTAATTAAGGCTTTGAATCACGCCACTGTATATCTTAGTGTGCATTATTGTAGCAATCCCCACGAATGCCGTTTCTCTCCGCTAGTTTGATGTAGAACCTCTCTAGGTGCAAATGGGTATCGCTCTGCCCTTGCTCTGCCCTTAAACTATGGGGGATAGATTCCCGTGCGCAGATTTCATTGCCTTTTCCCCTGCATCGGGGTTATCACTTTTGGATTGATTACTATACACATTTTGGCTTACATGGTCAGTAGAAGCGGATCACAATACATTTTGAAATTGCCGTGCTTAAATAGAAATAGGCGTCAAATACCTTAAATGTTTCATAGATGATGTTTTGGCATAAAAATGGAAGGCACATAACTGCTTTAAAGCATGATGGACGGTAGTTCAACCAAGTGCTGTTAGGCCTGACATAATGTGATGTTACTCTTGTAGCAGTGGTATATATGCACAAAACAAGATCTAGCAATAACCCATAAGAATTAATTCAGTAAATCAATTGATGTGGCAAGCTTTTCCAGTAAAAATGTTTGATATATTTTTGACTTTACCTAGATTTGAAACATATTGCTTAAATTTTGACAAGAAGACTGAATCACCGATTTAAGTTACTCCATTAACAGGGTGCACAGTCCATATTAACCATCGAAATTTGAAGGCGCTAACAGCTTTTTAGACAAGATCAATTACCTGGCTGAAGATGGGCAATTAATATAGTAATTTCTAATAAATTTGTAAACATCTGCAGCATCACGCTAATGCTAGTGATGATGACTGACGAAAACTACAGAGCGGAACTTTTACAGACGACACACCCAATTAATTTGTTTGATTTGTTGTGCCACGATCCATCAGATTTGTAAGGTAAGGGGATCACCAGGAAGTGGGCTGCGATAATCCTATTAATGGTTATTGCAGTTGGAACCAATAAGTGGTACCAAGGCTTTTGCCGACGGCAAATGCTTGATATATTAACTCAGTTGCATGTTACCACGCTTATGTCTCTTGCACTACGCAGCACGGTATAAATCAGCGTGAATCCAAAAAGATTCGCAACCATTGAGGAGTGAACGCATAACAGGTTGTGTTGCGTCTACGTTAATATTATACGCGGTGTTGTGCCGATATTGGTTATCGCGCCCTATTCCTTAATCTGCAATCACTCTTCAGGTTACTCGTGGTAACCTATAATAATAATAATAAATTATTGCAGGCGCAGGGCCCATAGGACATGCATGTTACTTTGTAACAATCATTCAAAGATTTTATTAACGAGTTCTTGGAGATTTCTGTCCTCCCTATAAATGTGTGGGTCGACAATCTCATATATGCTTGAAATTCCTGAATACTGTTTTAGGCGAACATAGACTGGCGCTATCTCTTTTTGATACTCCCAAACTATTTCAGTACATGTTATTGTAAGCACCTGTAAGCAATTTTAGTGCATAATTAACCCATAGATATGGACAATAAAGTGTGCTGCAGTAGGTTTGACAATTATTAAGTTTTACATGCAGTAGGTATTGGGAGAATTTATGTTTAAGACTGTTTGACCGACCATATAAAACATACTTGACCTTGTCATAATTCACGGGATACAATTCCACCTTGTCAAAAGCCATTAGATACAATAAAATACGATATACCATCCCATTTAACACAGATTAACTGTTCCTGTTTTTAAACAGTAACCAATGATTGACCTTGTCAAAGGCATTTGGAGCATTTAAAAAACATGTGTTCACGGGGCTGCCAAGGTCTTTATAGTATTGTATGATCATGGCGGTGTGAATACATAAAACCGTTGAGAGACCGGCCAAATGTATTGTTGCAGGTAGTAAGATACCCGTCTGCCATATCGAGTAGCTCTAATTCGAAATGTTTTGAACAGGCGGACATAGGCAGACAATGCCATGAGTTGTTTATACCTACAATAATGTACGTTGTGTTAATGCCATTATTCTATTACAAAAGACTTACGTATCACACGCATTTCCAGAACATAAATTCATGATTATATTGTTATCAATCTGATCACATTAGTCACTAAGCATATCCAGCCCTGAATGTAAAACATTGTTTGCGTCAGCAATATTGGAATTATGTCTCTCACAGAACAAATGAAAACTAGCTTAATTTCATTGCATTCAGACTCAGGTATATTGCTTAGTACATGATATGAATATGTTGCCTACATGATCACGATAGATATGCTGAGCCAGAATGATGATACTGCTGACATTACTATGTACATTGCCACAGGTAGCCTTGATGTACTTGGCATTAAGCAACTTTCTGTTAAAACTTCAGTTGCCGAACTCTATATCATATATAACACTCGCACCTAGACACTCCGAGAGAAATGGAGTGGCTATTCTCAATAGTTGAACAAATGAATGATTTATTTGTCATCAACAACAACATATCATACACTACAAATATTAATTCGAGTAAGATATACAAAGTTTGTTGGTGACAATGAGGACGAGACATCATGAGATATATGAGTCCTCGTACTATGTTCAAAAGAATAAATTGCATTTAAGAGAAGATCATTGAACCGAATCAACAATAATTGATCATACACTTATGGGTATAGTACTGTAAAAATAAAACAAACCATGTGCCAGGAGATCATACTTCATACAATGTACTTGGAAAGAAAATTAATTCGCAGAGCTTTTTTTTAAAATAATGCAATGGGCAATATACATTTAACTTCGTGCAATTTGCGTTTCAGATATTCACGCCTTTCGAGCTCACGTTATTATAGTCAACTTGTGATTTACATAAAGGTACAATAAAATGTATAGTCTGTCTAGTATTAATTGCATTATCAGAGGATTTCTTACTTAACATTAATTTAAATACATTAGGCAGATCATCTCTATATAAATTAAACATAAACAACATATTAGAGTATTCATACAACTCAGTTAAACGTAACATATTTATGTATTTAAATAATGTCAACGAACATGTACGCTTTGGCAAACCATTAATTACTCTACAGCATAGTTTCTTTAATTTGACGATAGAGTTTGTATATTTCTTGACAGCTGTACCCCAAACTTCGAGACAATATATTATGTATTGGTATATAAACGAATACTACAGAGTATTTAAGGTACTTGTTCTACAAATATTTTTCGCTTTACAAAGTAAGCCGATATTTTTAGCGATTTTCAGTTTTATATGTTGAATGTGAGACTGCCATGTCAATTGTTATCTAACTTGACTTCTAAAAATGTTGTCAAGTTCTCTCTTCTTATAACCTGATTATTGATATACAGTGGTTGAGTTGATGTTGGGCTATAGCGCCTAGGTGCGAATATCAGGTAATGTGTTTTGTTGGCATTCAACGAAAGCTTGTTGGCATTCAGCCAGAGGACTAACTTTGTAAGCTCCACATTTGCACAGTTTATTATATCATTAATGTTATTACCATTAACAAACATATTAGTGTCATCTGCATATAGTATAGGAGGCATACAGTTCGAAACATTAACAATGTCGTTGACATAGATCAAAAACAAGAGTGGCCCCAAGATTGAGCTTTTTAGAACGCCACAAGTAAAACGCCCTCGTTCAGAGTGAACACCGTTGTAAGTAACATATAGGTATTTTTCGAGCAAATAATTTTTTATCCACTCTAATGCAATGCCTCTAATGCCGTAGTGTTCCAATTTTTAATACGGTGATTGATGGTGTCGAACGCTTTACTTAGATCAATGAAAATTTCCAAAACATTTTTGTGTTCTTCGTGAGCATTAATAATTTTTATTAACTAAGTAGATCACAGCTTGAGTGGTACTGTGTTTCTTTCGAAAACCGAATTGATACTTATATAAAATATCGAGCTTATATATATATATATTCAGTAAGTCGAGTATGCAGGAGTCATTCTAGTATTTTAGAAATATACGAAGAAGAACTGATATTGGTGTAAATTTACTAATCTAAGAGGAGTCGCCATGTTTAAATATTGGAATAACTCGAGCAATGTTTAGTTCTTTTGGAATAATTCCACTTATAAGTGACATGTTAAGCGTGTGAACTAACGGTTTTATAATGTGTGTTAGAGTGCTTTTTATTATGGCTGGAGATATATCATCCCAACCTGGACATGAGTGTTTCAGGGATTTTACTATATCAGTTACATCTATTTCATCTGTGTTTCTAATTAATATGGAGTCAGCATTCGTATACTATAAATATGTTAGAACATCTGAGAAAATCAATGCCTTGAGCGTTGAACTAACATTGACAATTGCATAATGCACGTTTCTATGTTATATATGATTTTCGACATTTTGCTTTGGATAATTCTTTGAACGTATTATGCCAATGTCCAGGTCAATATATGCATGAAATTATAGCTTCGATAATCACATATTCATTCCTCTAATTGTTTGTAGAACGTGCCTAAGCCAGTTGACATGAGCGCCAAACCTGATCATTATAGCCTCCCTAAAAAAACGGGCACCCACTGGTTTAATACATGAACAACACAATGACAAGCACAATGCAGTATCTAAAAGTGAGTCATTTTCTAGTCTCTGACAATGACAACGATAAAAAGGGCGTCACGGATCGTTGTTATACGGACGGTGGCCATGGCAGCAGAAATGCAATCAATCATAATGGTCATACGTAAGTGGTAACTTTATGAAATCGATTAGATCATGTGACACGCATGTAACCGTTTAGACGCATTACCCCCGATCCTTTTTCCATTAAAACCAGTGCACACATATAACTGCCAAGCCTATCTTTAATGAGAATTTACCAGTCAGAATGACCTTGATTTGCTACGTAGATAGTGTTATGACATCGAAAAATAATCAGGCTCGTTTAGCGTCATTTTCTGGCACACAGTAGCACATTCACGTCGGGCAATACTGGCTAGTTTATGTATATGAGGTCATACGAACACTTTTTATGACGCGTTGCAGATTGCTTCAGTATGAACAAAAAATATTGCGGCATGATGGAGTATATGTTTTACCCACACATCGTGTCATTTCAAGCATTCATTGGTTATTGGGTTGTCGGCTACTATGCACAATACAACAATACCCATGAGATGTGACGGCTAAATACTCACAACGACTCTAAAAATCGTGAAATGTCACTGCCTTTTATTTGACCTTGTTTTGATGGAGGTATTACGAAGACAAGCCAGATCATATGTTATTGAATAAAACAGTTGCAACATTTCCGAAATGCTCTCGATAGAGTAAGATCGTTTCGAAGTGAAGTCAACAGCAGTTTTATATTTTATGAACATAATATTGGTAACTATAGCGTAACGTCACTCATAAGAATAATCTCAGCAATCGATATGACTAATGATGTGAGTAGAGTACTGCTTAATCACTGCCACATATTCCGGCTAATATTCGTTTTCAACTGCTGTGCGCTACAAAAGGTCGATATGAAAACTATTTGTCATCAAATAATCATAGCATGTTTGTTTTGCAGCGGTAAATAAATAGTAGGAATCAACATGACTGATACGGCTGTTCTGTAGTGCAGCCGATGTGGCTTGATCGCAAGGTTATGGTCTATGTACAGACATCACTAATTTATTCACAATCTATGCTTATTGCTTGAAACTGCAACCTTGTATTGTCGCCGAAAACTGTAGCAAACGAATAATCATCCAATTAATCAAGTGGGTAAATTGCCTTTATCGTCTGTAGGATATCTTAAAAAACACATATGTTACCAAGATTACAAGACGTAAAATTGCACTCACCAGGATCGTTTATGTGTATCATTATATTGCCTATCCAAAAAAACACCCCGAAATAATATTGTCATCACCTGGTTTATGAACATTACAACGAGTTCCAATATAAGGGCTGTCTGTTGGAACCCGTATTGCAAGTTGTACGATATATAGTTTGCTTGATAGATTTAGAGCAATGATAACGCAGCAAATACCATTGACTATAAGTCTATTTCGGAAGAGCATAATAGTCCAGTGGCGGTCAGATTTGCAGTGAAGAATGTTTTTCGTTTTAATGCTGATACCAATTCCGTGAATTAAATGATCGATAAATTCTCTGCGTTTCTGGATTGAGCACTGTTACCTCCAATGACTCGTTCCAATAACCAGATAATGTGCTTCGTATGCCCAGAGGTACCCTTTTCATGCAATAGTAAATATATGTATAATTAAATCAGACCAAAATCAAAATATTGACTGTTAACTCTTTACTTCTGCTGAACATTTCGATCTTATTTAACATTGGTAATATAAAATTGTTTATTTCTCTCATGGTTTGATCCTGCGTACGCATTTGATGGACGAGGTTCCTGCAAGACACATACCTGGTCATCTGTACGCTCTTCACATCTTTCGTTATAATGTCTAGAACAGGATTTCAATCGACTTACAATATACTGCTCCATAGCAAAAATTGTAGCATAGATCGCCAATAGTTAACAGCAGAAATGCATTAAAATGGTCAATCCAATCAAAAGGGATCGTGTGTCAAAAACAGTGAACCTGGCAATGGCGTAGCAATGTGCCCTGCAGAGCATGGCGAGGTATTGGGTTGCTTTAGAATTGCAGTTTATCGGTTCAATGGAATTGTGCTTCGACTGCTTGTGCTATATCATCTGTTACCTGCTGGTGATGACTTACCCGCCCAATCTACGTCGTTTTGATGCACCGAACATTCTGCATACCATTCGATGTTATATCTTATGCTACAGCTTATTTAGTAATTTACACATTCTTAGTGAATGTCGATATAGACATATTCATTATAATCGATATAACGCGCTTGAACCAACGTACGCATATTAATGACTCACCTACCACCAGATTGATTAACCCATGCAACTATGCAATGCAAGGATATGATATCAAATAATAGCAATAGTAATAGTTATTTTATATGCAAGATATATTCAACTCACACAGAGAAAGCACACAATGCAGAAAACAAATTAAATAAATATTACATTAAGCACATGTGATCCATAATTGCATGCAAATCGCGCTTAAGAATGTCTTGAATATAATGACATTGTGTCATTTGCAAGAAATCGAATATAGCTTTAGCTATTGCTAGAGAACCGTCAGTCATGGCATTCTTTGTGTCATTAACACTTTTTTAAAACTTTAGCATTAAACTGATACAATAACCATGACCGATCGTTTATATTCTTTGTATTAAGGTTATGCGTGCTAATGATGGCGGGGATAATTTAGGTTTTATTTGTCTGTAAATAATATCGCCACACAAGCTAAAGTAGTCAATGATAAATTAAATCTAACGGTACCATTGTTTTATAAGAAGACATTCACAATCAGCCATATTTAACTAAGTATCTTCTGTATATTGAAACATAGAATATACATGTATGTCAGATTTGAAGCATGACCATAATCCTCAGCTTGTGTCTCAATTGGATTGATACAACAATCTGATTCATCTTATTGGACAATGTTTAATTCACCAACATAGTTCTGCAACTGGGCAGGATAACCGTTTCACACAATATTTATGTTATATGCTATGAGGCCTTATCTGCGGTCTTTCGTTGTCCTCTCAATTTGAGTTAATGGCACGTGCAACCTGACGGTGACGTATCTTACGACTTGCAGCACGGCGTCGTTTGTACCGTGTACGGAATTATGTAAATCCCGCAATCGAGACGTGAAATGAACTACCCAGTCAACGAGAGCAAGCCTTAAGAAATTAACAGAAGAAAAGTATCGTTCATAATTCATGTGTGTTGCAATGTACAATATAAATAAATTGTTTCCTCAAAGGAGCTCACCAGATAATCAATATTGAAATTCACCCGTGCCTCAATCTTTTAATAACCTTGACAAACACATTTACGCTGTATGCCAAGCATAAAAAATAACTCATGTTACGCTTTTCTCAAGAAGTAACTGGCCATATGCCCGTAAACGAAGTCAACGTTAATGCATATTTTGCAAGTAAAACTAAATGTCCTGCGTATATCTCAGCTGCATGTCGGCGATTGATTCCGCGGCAACACATATTATATTCAAACCGAATATATATATATAGATAACTTAAAGCAATACAAATGCATACGAGTAACCATACCGAGGAACTCCGAACACTGACCGAAAACTGTGATTTATTTTGTCAGAGAAAAATGATCTATCCTTCGATTTATCCTATGTGCAATTTGTTTGGGCAACATAACCATGCCGCATTATCTATGCTACGCCGGTCAATTCTATTGCTTATCCAATAATTTGCACATTTATACAAAACGTTATTCATAATGACTAAGTCACGAACAGCGGTCGGTTGTTTAAATTAGTTTTGGTTACAAGCGATCATCAAAGATCAGCTAGATAATTGAGACTCTTAGAAGTGGTCGGTCGTTAATGTCCTGATTTCCGGCAATCTCTCTCGGGAGAAATCATTACTTGAGGACGTGTCCAAGTGTGTAATGGAACAGCGTAAGTCCATGAAACATCAAAGGACAGTGTCATGGGTTTGTCTTAAACGGTTTCGTTCATTCTATATTAGGATCACATCCGGAGGAATGTTTATAACGCTAACGACGAACAGCCATTATTAT
>CM067357.1:23905034-23923329 GCA_034190875.2 Urechis unicinctus
ACGATGATTTTCCTTGTAGTTACGAACGCTTGGTCCGGGGCCGATCTGATATTCGCAGCCATTGGTTCGGTGTGACGTTGTTAACTGGCAGTGCGTTGTCGATCTGTGGCAAGGATGTAGCTCGGTAGGGAGATCTTTATGACCATTTGACGAGCGTGCGCGTGTACCTTTTGTATGCAAAATGATTTGATGCACACGGTGTAACTAAGACACTTATCTCAAACTATCTAAGACACTTAAACTACTCAATGGCAAAAAGTGTTGCTAAGATAGCCAAATGTTAACAGCAGAAAACTGTAAAGCACATATAAGGGTCTAATCCCGATTAAATTTTGCGTCTTAAATTTAATTACAGAGATAGATGGGCGCCATAGAAACGTTCATATTTGTCTATAGGTCACAGAGAATGATTGATTTACGATAATCCATTTTGTGTTAGCTTACAAATGAAACCCGAAGTTTTCAAATGTATTTTCCAAAAGTATCGTCACTCAAAACCAATGAACCTTAGAATATTATAGCACTGTGCCCTGTAGAGATAAACTAGGCATTGGAATGCATGATAATAGCAGTTTATATGGGGTTAAAAACATGTGCTTAGACTGCTAATGCTCATGCATATGGCACAATATTGTGAACTAACATTTGTTGGTTGTTGGCGATGACACATTTGCCGTATTGGTGTAATTATGATGCACCCGAACATAGTGCATAGAATTCGTCGTAATATCTAATGCTACAGCTCATGAAGTAATTTACGCATTCCGTGTAAATTTTTTATCGAGGCTTGTTTTGTAATACGGTTATAACGCATTAGGACCGACGTACGCATATTGTTTACTCTTTACAAAAATATGAGATAAGATAAGGTGATAAAATAATGATGACTGATCTACGACGTCCTAAATATTAAGGTTCTGCATACAAGTGACGGCGATAAAAATTAAGGCTTCATTTGTCTTCAAATAACATCGGCACACTAGCTAAAGCAGTCAATGATAAATCGAAGCTTACGACATTATTGCTTTGTCAGCAGACATTTACAATAAACCATATTTGACTAAGCATCTTCTTTCCGTGAAGACATTGAATGTATATATTCCTCAGACTAATATTCAATTGGAAAAATTAACCCGTCTTTTTCACATAAAGTTATGGAGAATGTCATATTAACCAACAAAGCTCTGCAACTGGTACAAATACCGTTTAGTTGAAAAATTATGTTATTTAAAAGCGGTTTGACCTAATCTGTAGTCTTTCCCTGTCCTCGTTATGTGAGTTAATGGCACATATAACCTGACTATAGCTTATCTTGCGACTTGCAGCTTGGCGTCGCTTGTACCGTGTACTGAATAATGTAAATCCCGCAATCGAAAACGTGAGATTATCTTACCAGTCTACAAACGTAAGCCTTAGGTAAAAAGTAGAAACAAAACTTATGTCATGGTTCTAGAAGCTGCAATGTGTAAATGGATGCAATAATCAAATTATTAATCGACTGTTAATTTGAGTCCGATTACATGATAACCAATATTGTAAATTCGCGTCTGAAATAATGATGTGTCTAGCGGTATCATCATTATAACTTTCAATTTCGAATCGTGCATCAGTTGCAATAACCGCATCGGTCTGTAAAACAATATTAACGTTAATGTATATTCTGCACAAAAATGCTAAACAACATATCATGCAGTGGCCATGCTTTGTGAATCTTAGGGGCCGACCAATATATTCCATATATCATTTAGTGCCGAATATTTCAGTAGCATCTAAAAGTTAGTACGACGAATTAAATACAGATTTAGACATTATACGTTAAAAAATCAGCCCTCTGCAGCAGATATTTGACAATTTGAGTACACGTTACATTCGGTATAATAAACCATTAGTACGTTAATTCACATACATTTATATAATCTGCAAATCAAATGGCTATTAAGTTGTATTCAATGCATCCAATCAAAATGGCATCTCGAAGTTATTGAACTGGCTGATTTAATCTGATATACTGAAACAAAAGCAATTTCATTTTCCGCCTTGAGCAGCACGGCGCCGTGAACAGTATCTTACGTTCAATCTTTGATATTATAAATACTTTTGAGTCAATGATATGTGAGGGTTTATCAACAAACGTTTATGCAGCATTTATGACTCGAAATTGTTCTGATCCCAACCAGTTACTTTTAATTTAATGAAGACTTTTAGACGAATAAATAGCATAACGAACATTTTTGCACAGAAACACAAATTTGACAATACATGGGAGTATGTAATTATTACGTCGTGGATGTGGTTGTAAGATAGCTAGATTATTTTCATAATGTTATAACCTTGCAGGAAGGCAAAGTCGTCGCTATCCGACGTGCACAAAGGTATTCGAACGAAACAAAATGAATGTTATACGTTTTGCTCTTTCAGGGAAAATAATCGATAATGTATTTATAGGGCATAATGCTGATTGACCACAAGATACACAAACCTCAGGAAATTCATTCGATAGTTCATTCACAAAGCAATACCAGGTGTAGTTATACACATTATCTAGTGCACTAGCTTTAGTAGCTTTCCCTGCAACACCTAAGCCAGTTAATGGATTCGTTCATTAATGACTATACTGACAGGCAGGAAGCGTTCCATGGGTTGTATGGCATCATGAGATGCATATATCTATGTTAACGATGCAATTATATGAGTGCCGGACAAGCCACCTATTCATAAACCCGTCCCGTTTCGATTTGGAAAATAATTGCTGCTGTCGTTTCAATGAAAACGAACATACACGATAAGCAGTGAGTGATTGAGGGATTGCCCACTTACAGACCAGGAATCATTGTCATAATAATGTTTTGGGGTTCAGTACGATCTTCACAATATTTCGATACTTATCTAATCGCATTCAAGTTAATGCCATGACCGAAATATTGTTTTTACCTCCGCTGCCCATCATCTGACCAAATAAATTGCAGGCTGTGACGCATTTACTTCTAACATATATAAACGAAAGTCTGTTCTATTTTTCAATGGCTTTTGTTTTACTGTTCAATGATTTACCCTAAAAGTGGTTGACATCGCAATCAAAGAATATATGACTGGTAGGATACGTAACGTAATCACGTAGACTACACAATTCTCGACCCCGCATATCCAACACGGTCAAAATGTTCTTTTAGCGAGAGAAGATTTATGAGACAAGAAAGCATACAACGCATAATGACTTGTTTGGTTGGTGTCAGGTGAGGATCGGATGGGGCAGTGACGGGAGTTTTTAACCCCACCCGCTGCCGACGACATAAATGGCTAAATTGATGATATTGAACGGAATTCTCGTAGCACAATATGTGTTAACTAAAAACCGATATCGACTTTACATAATAGGGATGCAACTGACCGCATTAAACATCACCATGATCTTGTCACTACATTGACAGTGACTTTTATCGATAACATACACCATAAATGACACTCACACCAAATCCGATTGCTCTACAATATTTACTCAAGGGGAAACAAATGCGACACGCCATGTTACGGCAGCATATGATATAACACACACCGCTAGAGTTGCACGTTACTAGATTAACATAAGCGTACTTACAAATAGCACAATGGACAGCGTATAATCAACGAACACTATAATCTTGATTTCCGATAATCGGTGAATAAATGTTATTTATATAGGCGTATATTCACACCAAAAAACGCGTAGTTAATTTATTGACATTGCATGTCTCATCGAATCCGCACTTATGAATCTCGTTTCGGATCATTGATGGAGCTTGAGGGCACATTCCATCGTTCTGATGTGTGTCCAATATATACTAAGGATATACTTACGATGTTCTAATTCATATCATAAACTTTCAAAATTATGGTTGTTAATTTAAACTATATAAAAATATATATTTATATATACTTATATATACATATGTGGTATATACCAATTTGAATGCACCGCCATGCAGCATCCTAGTTTCGGCAACAATAACAGAAAGACACCGCGTGATTGAACCACATCTCAAACACAATTGCAAAGTGCTAAACAACTCTTGTTTGGGAATGGGATGGGTTTCCTAGGATTCTCTGGTGTTTATGACCGCATATGGCCGACGTTATACAGTGCACTGTATTAACAAACACAGTCTTCCGAATTTGCTCCCGTTCGAACTCAGTATGAACGTTTTTCAGACAATGCAGTTTGTGCATTATTCTCGATGCGGGATAACATCGGCGGGCCATATGTAATGAGTTATGCTATTGTAATACAATGACAAGGTGCGTTATTTATAATTATTCCAAGCCAAACGTAATAGCATAAGCTCCTATTTTACATGTTCTTCACTTAACGATAATATGCAAATCCAGTTGACGAAATACAATTATATTCATCAGGTTTTGGACTGTCAAAAAATAATCAATTGTGTTGTCATAACCGAGCATATTTGCCAGGCAAACGTCTCTTTAATTTCGTTGAGCACCATGGATAGTTTTAAATAATAAGAACGAGTAAAATACATGGACAGATGATTTTTGAAGGTTCGATAATGCAATAGTGGGCCGTACGTTATTGGAATGTGTGACTTTATTGTGCATATTAATATGCATTTGAGCATACTAGAGCACAGTTGTTGTGAATTAAGCAAAGCAAGGCGTCAGCTGTTCACCGCTGCAGATAGAGTGCTTTGTGCGGTATGTGCTTTGTGCGGTATTATCTATAAGCCATTTCACCTACGACACGGTCAATCTATTTATATCTTGCTTAAAGCTCAATGATGTTTTTTCTAAATATATAGTTCCATATATGAAATTCGGTTACCGACCTATCGGTCAAGCAAAGAGTGTTTTCTCTGTTAAGTGTTTGACACAAATCACCTCTGAAAACTATTCAAACGTAGATATTTCCAAGGATTATGGTAATCTTACTCTCTTTGTAGGTGTTTTGAGTAATTTAAAGAATAACAACCGAATACTTGATGTCACCATGTTAGTGCAATATCATCTCTTAGAGACCGACTAACTAACCGGGTAAGCTTTCTAGGGAATATACGTGACACATTATATTGCAGGTTGTACCCTAAGCCATGCCCTTGTCAATTTTAAGCTTTCATGAACTCATTTAAAGATCGTTGTTTGACAATATTCAAATTAGTCGTGATTTGTATTATGTCAAACATAGATATGAAATCGTATTGGGTGTTGCAAGAGGTGATGTTTGGGTAGAGTCCGCTGGTGCTACGGTTGACATGGAGCAACATCATATTTATTTTTCCGGCTGTTGCAGCGAAAGTCGAATATGAGATCGAGTTCAAAAAAGAAGATCCCTCTCCAAAATATCCGGCTCTCGCAAATCACACGAGCAAATTGGCTCGTTCATTTTCTCAATTTCGAAGCATTGCACCTCTATCTAACAACATTCTCATGGAGTTACACTACTTGCGGCCTTATTCGCAAGGTGTTTAAATCTATAATCCATGATTGCTTGATAATTTTGCTTTTATTTGGCGAGAATAAGTTAACAGACTGTAAACATGGTGCAAGGCAGCCTTGTAATTAGAAAATAGATATATATACATAAATATAGATAAATAAAATAGCTCCACATTATAAGTTCCACTTAATTGCTACTCATGTACTATGCTTGACAATTCCGTGTTTCGCTATTTCTAAACTTCATATGGTCGCACTTTTCAGTTTTGATTTGCACTCGGGCAATGCACTCGATAGATTTGTGTATCTATATAGTGAGCACGGGGTTGCTTCAGATGGACGCAGTTCCAAATTTTAAAAGTTGTGCAACTTGTCATGAATATGACCCCATTGCAGCAAATTAATACTTGGAGTTTCGTAAACTGACGCATTTCGATGTCCTGTTTTACCAGTATTGTAACTGGTGTAATGGCACAAGACTATCAATGTAATATTCACGCAATGTCATGAACAAATAAATGCGCTAATAAGCTCTCACCGCGTGCTGTAAAATAAAATTAATAGCACATCGATACATTAGTAATACTATATAGATCAACCACATACACGATAGCGATTCATTAAGGTATTGATGTAGGGTAAATCGCGACATTTTGGCTTTCGTTACATGACAAGCAATAGCCGTACTTTGTCAGCCTAGAAGTTGTTCACAATACAGTAAAAGTGAGCCAGTGTTGCTATTATATTCTTGCGCAACGTTCAAATCGGTTTTCATCCAATGGCATTACATGCTTGAAAATATGAGACGAGTTAGTCTACCATGGCCGCAGTATTATGACACTTTCACGCGTCCTTATATTTTTAGGATTTTAATCGTATAAAATGTGGCCACGACGTATGAATTATGTTGACGATGGCTGGTCAATCAACCATGATCAATCAAATTACGTTTATGAGAATCTATATCTCGCCTTTGGGCTTTTTATGTGTATTTTATAATGACGTCGTGTCGGTCACGTCTGCCATCGTGTAGTTGTGGCAGGGCCCTAGGGGTATGTAACCACGGCACGTCGTTGCAAGGCGTTCATATCACGACAGTGAATGGCGAATAAAACGTGGTTGGAACGCGGTGGTTAGAGATTTGATTTTGACGGGGATGCAAACGATCTTCTTAGATTTCCAAGCCACCAGTTTTGCTCTTGCCTGTCAGCGATGAGTCATGAGAATGCAATTAACACATTAACGACGACGAGCTGACTCGAATGGTATGTGGTATTGATGGGATGGATTGGCCGTAAACGGGCTGATGAACAGACCGAAATGTGCATGGACACATATTGAACAATGATCATTTAGCCAATGGTGACCAAAATCTTACGTTCTCGCCAGCATTTGTCTACGCTTTACAACGTCTCTTGAACGGCGAGGATGTTAAAGGATCTTTATTAGGTGGACACTCATATTTATGATTGTTGCCAACTTATTCGCCATGTATTTAAAGCACGTGGCAAAGTAAGATGATATATGCTACAACGCAAATCCCTATAGAATCATTGTTAATAAGGGTTACTTGCTATTTGGAAAATGCAAATCGTGCAAGTTCATTGTAATGCGCATGGTGACGAGAGCAGCAGAAATGCAATTATTAATTTTGTGCTGTGTAGGTCTACATAAAAAGCCGCTTATGACCTTCACGTAAGACGTTTGACCTTGTGGTACTAGTTTTACCCCTTAAAAATCAGGAAAATCCGAGTTTATTGTCGCCAATATACATTTATATAGTGGTATTTGCTACTATTATATAGTGGTAACTTGATGGAAACGAACTGATTATATGACATGCATAAATCAATCTGCACACAATATTACGTATCACACTCTCTTAGAACTATTGTAAATGCAAGGCTCTATCGACGTGATGGTTTGAAATATCTATCACTTAGATTGATATAATTTGATACGCTGGTATATTTGTAGCGCGCAGTGTATTTTCCGCCATTGCTTCTGTTCGATAGCTCGCTCGTCAATTCTGCTTGCCAGTCCATAGCCGTTATTTTCGTTCTCCATAAGGCTGGTTTTTTTGGCATTATGGCCAGATCGCTCCATATGCAAAACTCTTTCGAACCAAACACAACATTCAGCTGAAAATGAAAATGTTTGTAGTGTGGAACATTAATTTCTGATTGACTTATTCAGGCAATTTCATACCACCTTGCCAAATGCCATGTAATTAACATGGGGCTAAATAAATTAAAGATGTGTTAGATATGTGTTTAATAAACTCAACGACACTATAACATGGGTGTTTTACACGTCAGTATGCATTCAAGCATTTAGTACTCGTGCATCCGTGTAATACTGCATCCGCGGATAAATCTTGAGATGAACTTGTTATAAAAACAAATATGCGTAGAAACCATACAGCACCTTAATCGAGTTCTCAAAAAAATCGTCCGAGTTCTCAAACAAATCTTCCGGTTGGGAAAGCTCTTTACCGTTCAGCGGTTTATACGCGGTGTCCATATCTGAAGAATTTCTTAGTGAATAACAAAACCGCTTATAATCCGATACTGCTGCTTATAATAGGAGTGAACATGTTTGCACCGTTAGGTAATGCTGACTTGGATAATCGATTCTTAAAGGGAAACATGAATTTATGCTATAAACAAAAAAATATAAAACGACCGTTTTCTGCTTCTTTCGGGCAAATCAAATTAACACTACTATGGATTATCTGGCATCTAAGACTCAAAGTCAGACTTGTCAAAACCCACTGGAAGATCAAACATTCAGCGAGCAATTTCATTCATTATTTCAGTAAGAAATCCTATGATGTTGGAAGTTAGCCGCTTGGATATAACCCAGACACATCAGCGCTGGTCGATGCTTGTGTTGACGCAATCATCAACTGGAAAATAAAAGCGTATTATCATCGATATCAATGACTGTTATTGTAGATAATATAGCATAACTTGCAATAGTAATTGGTACCCACTTTGTATTAATAAAAAACAATTGTACTTCTACTTAAAGTAAATGATACTGCAAGCAGATAATCACACAATCCCATACAATCGTATTTCTATGATGTGACGATATAACATGTTCAGGGCTTATCGTTTTATCTATGCACTGGTCGAGCATATATAAAAATGGCATAAATGGGCATAATATATTATTAAAATTATCAAGAATTTGGGCTCTTCATCCCTTCTATATGCCTCGATCAACGCATGTTGCATAAGCAGGCGCTCAAGGCAATGCACGACAACATGGTACACATATAGTCTTTTGGAGGAACGACAAGGGATGGGACAGGAATATGTTTCTGTTAATATCTGCAGCCACACATTCAGACCTGCTTACTACAAATATATGCTTGAATTAAGTCGATTCCAATGATGTGATGACGTAATTTGACATTCATACAGCGGCACGTAATTACACAAAACGTCCCATAGCCCAAGCAAAAGTTTACAACCAACGCAAAAAGTACTACTTTGTTACTAATATTTACGCATGGTTGCATGTCATTACATTGATACCGTCGATGCATCTGCCGTGAACGTGTGGCTTTGACAAAGTATCGGCAGATGAAAAGATGGGTGCAATACGAATGTAGACTACAAACTTTTACGTTATTGTTTATTGACCATGATGATCCCAGCCTTCGAAGGCCAAACCTTGCACGTACAAGTTTAGCAAGATTGGTTTGCCTGTGCTAATTGAGAGATGGACATGCGCCGCGCTAATCCACGTCCATTCCTTAATGCTCCATAATTTTCAATTAATGTACATTACTTAGGTACCCGCTAATAAGGATACCAAAAGTTAGGTGTTGATATTCTCTGCCTATACCTATGATAAGTCTGAATCATTGTACATGACAATAATAAATGGACTTACCCTGCGGGACCCAAGAATGGTTTTGTTTCAAAGGAACTTGTCGTAGTGGTGCATCAATTAACAGCACATCGTTTTGCCAAACAATATCTTATCTATGGAAGGTCGCTCATAACGCCAGCACGATTGCACATATATAAACTACCGACGCACTTTCTGTGTGAGCTTTGTACACGAGCAACCCCACCTCGGCTTATCTTGCGTCTCACAGCCGGCCGTCACTAGCACCATGTACTGAGTCCTGCAATCGCCAAGAGCCTGATAGGAATTGCATACACAAAATATCCAAAGTGATGTAACGAGCCGCAACGCGCGTATCTTACAATAGCAAGGCTCGATGTAATTCATACAATGGAGAGACCTATGCATACGATAAGGTTCATCAATCATGTATATAACGAAACAACGGAAAAGTATGTGCATCATTATTTGAACATAACTCCGTTGATTTATAAAGATCTGGGATCTATTGGTTTGACATTATGAATTATAACAACTTCGTTGATAATAACCAATGTAATCTATTTCAGATGAGCGTAATAGGTTTACAGAGCAATAGCCTGATGAAATTTAGTACATAATTGGGGTTATTTGCAATAGTTATGTTTATTAATTGTATGCTGACAATATTAAGCAAGACGCTCATTCGAAGGCGAAATTAACAATTACGCTGCCACTATGATAATAGTAATGTGTGCATATGTAGTAGCAGCGCATAGAAATGTTAACACGACCATATGACTAAACAGCCCAAAAAATCAAATCTAGTCGTCAGTTGCCGTGGTCCTGTGTATAACGGCAGCCCCTGTCGTCAATAACATGCACCAAAATGACTTTGCTTTTTGCGCATAAGGAATGTCGCAATTGCGCCTTCTGAATTTAAATAATTGTAATGAATTTACCATCCGCCGTAAATAAATTGCATTTGTTCTGCAAAACATGTTTACTAACGCTAGATTATTTAGATGTTTAACAACAGCATTGGCATTCTATAAATCATGTCTTCACATTCAATGCAAATCAAACGATTAGTTGATGGGATCAAAACAATCAGCAATTTTGTCAACCGAATACCACAGATCATATTGACATATCACTACTATCGACTTGGTGGCTACGGACTGCAATGCCGACATTCTAATAAATACTCAATAGTCATATGAAGTCTATTGATGCACATATACGTAGCACGTAGCTGCCATGCAGAGTTTAGCAGAAACATGTATGTTACTGGTATTTTCGCTATGCCTAAGATGTATCATACCGTTCTCTCATTGCATAGGTGGTTTATCACACCGGCATGAGACTACACGATTGGTGATGGGCGAACACAAAAAGATGACGACAAACACTTGAATGTCTACAGGTGATGCACTTCAACTTCATAGCAACGCAACAGAGAAGTGTCAGCCTCTAAATCATACCATCGATGGGTAAGGATTTATTATATCATGCAGCCATTCCCAACACTCATGCAAAGCGATTTAGTCGCTTTCTCCATTATAGTCATGTCACCTGTTTGTGTTTATCATACGGTATTATATTAAACAAACGTGGGGCATGATATGCGTTCGTAACACTTGAAGACCACATAATTCTCACATAGGCAGACAATGCCATGAGTTGTTTATATCTGCAATAATGTTCGTTGTGTTAATGCCATTATTCTATTACGAAGGACTTACGTATCACACGCATTTCCAGAACATAAATTCATGATTATATTGTTATCAATCTAATCACATTAGTCACTAAGCATATCCAGCCCTGAATGTAAAACATTGTTTGCGTCAGCAATATTGGAATTATGTCTCAGACAGAACAAATGAAAACTAGCTTAATTTCATTGCATTCAGACTCAGGTATATTGCTTAGTACATGATATGAATATGTTGCCTACACGATCACGATAGATATGCTGAGCCAGAATGATGATACTGCTGACATTACTACGCACATTGCCACAGGTAGCCTTGATGTACTTAGCATATAGCAGCTTTCTGTTAAAACTTTAGTTGCCAAACTCTATATCATATATAACACTCGCACCTAGACACTCCGAGAGAAATCGAGTGACTATTCTCAATAATGGAACAAATGAATGATTTATTTGTCAACAACCACAACATATCATACATTATAAATATTAATTCGAGTAATATATACAAAGTTTGTTGGTGACAATGAGGACGGGACATCATGAGATGTATGAGTCCTCGTATTATGTTCAAAAGAATAAATTGCATTTAAGAGAAGGACATTGAACCGAATCAAGAATAATTGATCATACACTTATGGGTATGGTACTGTAAAAATAAAACAAAACCATGTGCCAGGAGATCATACTTCATACAATGTACTTGGAAAGAAAATGAATTCGCAGAGCTTTTTTAAAATAATGCAATGGGCAATATACATTAAACTTCGTGCAATTTGTGTTTCAGATATTCACGCCTTTCGAGCTCACGTTATTATAGGCAACTTGTGATTTACATAAAGGTACAATGAAATGTATAGTCTGTCTAGTATTAATTGTATAATCAGAGGATTTCTTACTTAACATTAATTTGAATACATTAGGCAGATCATCTCTATATAACTTAAACATAAACAACATATTCATACAACTCAGTTAAACGTAACATATTTAAGGATTTAAATAATGTCAACGAACATGTACGCTTTGGCAAACCGTTAATTACTCTACAGCATAGTTTCTTTAATTTGACGATAGAGTTTGTATATTTCTTGACAGCTGTACCCCAAACTTCGAGACAATATATTATGTATTGGTATATAAACGAATACTACAGAGTATTTAAGGTACTTGTTCTACAAATATTTTTCGCTTTACAAAGTAAGCCGATATTTTTAGCGATTTTCAGTTTTATATGTTGAATGTGAGACTGCCATGTCAATTGTTATCTAACTTGACTCCTAAAAATGTTGTCAAGTTCTCTCTTCTTATAACCTGATTATTGATATACAGTGGTTGAGTTGATGTTGGGCTATAGCGCGTAGGAGTCGCCATGTTTAAATATTGGTATAACTCGAGCAATTTTTAGTTCTTTTGGAATAATTCCACTTATAAGTGACATGTTAAGCGTGTGAACTAACGGTTTTATAATGTGTGTTAGAGTGCTTTTTATTATGGCTGGAGATATGTCATCCCAACCTGGACTTGAGTGTTTCAGGGATTTTACTATATTAGTTACCTCTATTTCATCTGTGTTTCTAATTAATATGGAGTCAGCATTCGTATACTATAAATATGTTAGAACATCTGAGAAAATCAATGCCCTGAGCGTTGAACTAACATTGACAATTGCATAATGCACGTTTCTATGTTATATATGATTTTCGACATTTTGCTTTGGATAATTCTTTGAACGTATTATGCTAATGTCCAGGTCAATATATGCATGAAATTATAGCTTCGACAATCACATCTTCATTACTCTAATTTTTTGTAGAACGTGCCTAAGCCAGTTGACATGAGCGCCAAACCTGATCATTATAGCCTCCCTAAAAAAACGGGCACCCGCTGGTTTTATACATGAACAACACAATGACAAGCACAATGCAGTATCTAAAAGTGTGTCATTTTTTAGTCTCTGACAATGACAACGATAAAAAGGGTGTCACGGATCGTTGTTATACGGACGGTGGCGATGGCAGCAGAAATGCAATCAATCATAATGGTCATACGTAAGTGGTAACTTTATGAAATCGATTAGATCATGTGACACGCATGTAACCGTTTAGACGCATTACCCCCGATCCTTTTCAATTAAAACCATTGCACACATATAACTGCCAAGCCTATCTTTAATGAGAATTTACCAGTCAGAATGACCTTGATTTGCTACGTAGATAGTGTTATGACATGCAATAATCAGGCTCGTTTAGTGTCATTATCTGGCACACCGAGTCTAGCACATTGACGTCGGGCTATACTGGCTAGTTTATGTATATGAGGTCATACGAACACTTTTTATGACGCGTTGCAGATTGCTTCAGTATGAACAAAAAATATTGCGGCATGATGGAGTATATGTTTTACCCACACATCGTGTCATTTCAAGCATTCATTGGTTATTGGGTTGTCGGCTACTATGCACAATACAACAATACCCATGAGATGTGACGGCTAAATACTCACAACGACTCTAAAAATCGTGAAATGTCACTGCCTTTTATTTGACCTTGTTTTGATGGAGGGTAAGACAAGCCAGATCATACTCGATAGAGTAAGATCGTTTCGAAGTGAAGTCAACAGCAGTTTTATATTTTATGAACACAATATTGGTAACTATAGCGTAACGTCACTCATAAGAATAATCTCAGCAATCGATATGACTAATGATGTGAGTAGAGTACTGCTAAATCACTGCCACATATTCTGGCTTATATTCGTTTTCAACTGCTGTGCGCTAAAAAAGGTCGATATGAAAACTATTTGTCATCAAATAATCATAGCATGTTTGTTTTGCAGCGGTAAATAAATAGTAGGACTCAACATGACTGATACGGCTGTTCTGTAGTGCAGCCGATGTGGCTTGATCGCAAGGTTATGGTCTATGTACAGACATCACTAATTTATTCACAATCTATGCTTATTGCTTGAAACTGCAACCTTGTATTGTCGCCGAAAACTGTAGCAAGCGAATAATCATCCAATTAATCAAGTGGATAAATTGCCTTTAACGTCGGTAGGATATCTTAAAAAACATATATGTTACCAAGATTACAAGACGTAAAATTGCACTCACCAGGATCGTTTATGTGTATCATTATATTGCCTATCCAAAAAAACATCCCGAAATAATATCATCATCACCTGGTTTATGAACATTACAACGAGTTCCAATATAAGGGCTGTCAGTTGGAACCCGTATTGCAAGTTGTATGATACATAGTTTGCTTGATAATTTTAGAGCAATGATAACGCAGCAAATACCATTGACTATAAGTCTATTTCGGAAGAGCATTATAGTCCAGTGGCGGTCAGATTTGCAGTGAAGAATGTTTTTCGTTTTAATGCTGATACCAATTCCGTGAATTAAATGATCGATAAATTCTCTGCGTTTCTGGATTGCGCACTGTTACCTCCAATGACTCGTTCCAATAACCAGATAATGTGCTTCGTGTGCCCAGAGGTACCCTTTTCATGCAATAGTAAATATATGTATAATCAAATCAGACCAAAATCAAAATATTGACTGTTAACTCTTTACTTCTGCTGAACATTTCGATCTTATTTAACATTTGTAATATAAAATGGTTTATTTTTCTCATGGTTTGATCCTGCGTACGCATTTGATGGACGAGGTTCCTGCAAGACACATACCTGGTCATCTGTACGCTCTTCACATCTTTCGTTATAATGTCTAGAACAGGATTTCAATCGACTTACAATATACTGCTCCATAGCAAAAATTGTCGCATAGATCGCCAATAGTTAACAGCAGAAATGCATTAAAATGGTCAATCCAATCAAAAGGGATCGTGTGTCAAAAACAGTGAACCTGGCAATGGCGTAGCAATGTGCCCTGCAGAGCATGGCGAGGTATTGGGTTGCTTTAGAATTGCAGTTTATCGGTTCAATGGAATTGTGCTTCGACTGCTTGTGCTATATCATCTGTTACCTGCTGGTGATGACTAACCCGCCCAATCTACGTCGTTTTGATGCACCGAACATTCTGCATACCATTCGATGTTATATCTTATGCTACAGCTTATTTAGTAGTTTACACATTCTTAGTGAATGTCGATATAGACATATTCATTATAATCGATATAACGCGCTTGAATCAACGTACGCATATTAATGACTCACCTACCACCAGATTGATTAACCCATGCAACTATGCAATGCAAGGATATGATATCAAATAATAGCAATAGTAATAGTTATTTCATATGCAAGATATATTCAACTCACACAGATAAAGCACACAATGCAGAAAACAAATTAAATAAATATTACATTAAGCACATGTGATCCATAATTGCATGCAAATCGCGCTTAAGAATGTCTAGAATATAATGACATTGTGTCATTTGCAAGAAATCGAATATAGCTTTAGCTATTGCTAGAGAACCGTCAGTCATGGCATTCTTTGTGTCATTAACACTTTTTAAAACTTTAGCATTAAACTGATACAATAACCATGACCGATCGTTTATATTCTTTATATTAAGGTTATGCGTGCTAATGATGGCGGGGAAAATTTAGGTTTTATTTGTCTGTAAATAATATCGCCACACAAGCTAAAGTAGTCAATGATAAATAAAATCTAACGGTACCATTGTTTTATAAGAAGACATTCACAATCAGCCATATTTAACTAAGTATCTTCTGTATATTGAAACATAGAATATACATGTATGTCAGATTTGAAGCATGACCATAATCCTCAGCTTGTGTCTCAATTGGATTGATACAACAATCTGATTCATCTTATTGGACAATGTTTAATTCACCAACATAGTTCTGCAACTGGGCATGATAACCGTTTCGCACAATAGTTATGTTATACGCTATGAGGCCTAATCTGCGGTCTTTCGTTGTCCTCTCAATTTGAGTTAATGGCACATGCAACCTGACGGTGACGTATCTTGCGACTTGCAGCACGGCGTCGTTTGTACCGTGTACTGAATTATGTAAATCCCGCAATCGAGACGTGAGATGAACCACCCAGTCAACGAGAGCAAGCCTTAAAAAATTAACAGAAGAAAAGTATCGTTCATAATTCATGTGTGTTGCAATGTACAATATAAATAAATTGTTTCCTCAAAGGAGATCACCAGATAATCAATATTGAAAATCACCCGTGCCTCAATCTTTTAATAACCTTGACAAACACATTTACGCTGTATGCCAAGCATAAAAAATAACTCATGTTACGCTTTTCTCAAGAAGTAACTGGCCATATGCCCGTAAACGAAGTCAACGTTAATGCATATTTTGCAAGTAAAACTAAATGTCCTGCGTATATCTCAGCTGCATGTCGGCGATTGATTCCGCGGCAACACATATTATATTCAAACCGAATATATATATAGATAACTTGAAGCAATACGAATGCATACGAGTAACCATACCGAGGAACTCCGAACACTGACCGAAAACTGTGATTTATTTTGTCAGAGAAAAATGATCTATCCTTCGATTTATCCTATGTGCAATTTGTTTGGGCAACATAACCATGCCGCATTATCTATGCTACGCCGGTCAATTCTATTGCTTATCCAATAATTTGCACATTTATACAAAACGTTATTCATAATGACTAAGTCACGAACAGCGGTCGGTTGTTTAAATTAGTTTTGGTTACAAGCGATCATCAAAGATCAGCTAGATAATTGAGACTCTTAGAAGTGGTCGGTCGTTAATGTCCTGATTTCCGGCAATCTCTCTCGGGAGAAATCATTACTTGAGGACGTGTCCAAGTGTGTATTGGAACAGCGTAAGTCCATGAAACATCAAAGGACAGTGTCATGGGTTTGTCTTAAACGGTTTCGTTCATTCTATATAGGATCACATCCGGAGGAATGTTTATAACGCTAACGACGAACAGCCATTATTATCTGGCCTTACCGTTCAGTGCACAAATGAAAATGACCATGAATTTATAATATCGACATATATATATATATATATATATATATATATATATATATATATATATATATATATATATATATATATATATATATATATATATATACATATATATATATATATATCCCTCTATATATATATATATATATATATATATAATATATATATATATATATATATAATATATATATCTATATATTTATATATTTCTCTCTATCTATATATATTCTTATATATATATCTTTTATACATAAATATATATATGAATATGTATATATATATAAATATTGATACATATGTGTATATTTATATATATACATATTAATATATATATGTGCATAAATATATATATATATATATCGATATATATGTGTATATACATATATATGCATTTATATAAGTACATATGCTCGTATATATTTATACACATATACAAAACACACACATATATATATTTTATATATATGTATATTTGTATATACATATATATAAATATATATATATACATATATTCATATATAAATATAGAGATATGTATATATATATTTATATTTTTTTTTTTCCATTATATATATATGTATATATTTATATATGTATATTTATATATGTATATATCTATATATTTATATATATATATATATATATATATATATATCTATATATATATATATATATATATATATATATATATATATACATTATTATTACGTAACACATTTCAGATTATCTTTCGAGTGGGACAGATGACTGTATAAACACACATAACGTTCAACAAGGTTAACGGACGCTTTCAACCCGTAACACTTGTTTTTTTACTCTCTGATCAGATGACGTGCTTTTCATGTTTGTGTCGTTCCGTGCTCTGTCGATTTGAATTATTGCCATTATGAAGATGAAACAAGGGATTTAGAAATCGACATGGAAATGGATTTGACATTAATGACAGAATTTCTGCTCCCACAGATGAGGTCTTCGTGTATAGTGTTTAATGTGTTTCTGCGTTGTACCGTCTATATACGTATTAGTTTCAATAAGCCATCATCGCTTGCTATCAGCCTCAATATTGTCATCAACGAAACATTGATATGAAACCCCGCTTCTATTTGACGATTAGCTGTGTCGAGTAAACCGAATGTACCAATCACAAATTCTTTTCGACTCGTGCCAACTGTGACGCTGCTGGCGCTGTTGTGCATTCGATCAAATAAAGATATAAATTGTCGGCCATAGATCTGGAGGCAACGTACCTTTATAAGGTGATATACAAACAACTTATCAGCTCATGGGATGGTAGCTTGACTCATAGATAAACCTAAGGTACGTTGCCTCCAGATATGTGGC
>CM067357.1:23927829-23945562 GCA_034190875.2 Urechis unicinctus
CTTAACAACATGTCATGCAGTGGCCATGCTTTGTGAATCTTAGGGGCCGACTAATATATTTAATCTCACTAAGTGCAGAATATTTCAGCTGCGTCTAAAAGTTAGTGCGACGAATTAAATGCAGATCTAGACATTATACGTAAAGAATCAGCCCTCTGCAGCCGATATTTCACAATATGAGTACATGTTACATTCGGTATAATAAATCATTAGTACGTTGATTCAAATACACCTCCATATTATCTGCCAAACCAAATGGCTATTTAGTGGTATTCTATGTATCCAATCTAAATGGCATCTCGAAGTTATTGAACTTGCTGATTTAAAACTGATATACTGATACACAAGCATTTTTCCGCCTTAAGCAGCACGGCGCCGTGGATAGTAGCCTACGTGCAGTCTTTGGTATACCAAATACTTTGGAGGTCAATGATATGTGCGGGTTTATCAACAAACGTTTATGCAGCATTTATCATCTGACTAGTAATTTTTCTTATCCCAGCCAGTTACTTTTAATAAATGAAGACTTTGAGACGAATAAATAGCATGCCAATGTTTTTGCACAGAAGCACCAATTTAATTATTACGGCGTGGGTGTGGTTGTTAGATAGCTAGAATTTTGTATTAATGTTAAAACCTTGCGGGAAGGCAAAGTCGTCGCTATCCGAAGTGCGCAAATGTACTCGAACGAAACAAAATGAATACAATGCGTTTTGCACTTTTTGGGAAAATAATCGAGAATGTATTTATAGGGCATGATACTGATTGACAATATGATTCGCACAAACCTCAAGAAAATTCATCCGACAGTTCATTCACAAAGCAAAACAGGTGTAGTTATACACATTATCTAGAGAAATGAAAACGAAAGTCTTTACAAGGTTTCCCTGGTACACCCAAGCCGGCTAATGGATTCGTTCATTAATGGCTAAACTGACAGGCAGGAAGCGTTCCATGGGTTGTATGTCATCATGAGATGCATATATCTATGGTTATGGTGCAATTGTATGAGCGCTTGACAAGCCACCTATTTGTAAAACCGTCCCGTTTCGATTTGGAAAATAATTGCTGCAGTCGACCATAGCTAATCAGCAGTGAGTGATTGGGGGATTGTCCACTTACATACCAGGAATCATTGTTAAAATAATGTTTTGGGGTTCAATGCAATCTTCATATTATTTTGATACTTATCTAGCCGCATTCAAGTTAATGCCCGAACGAAACATTGCTTTTTCTACCGCTGCACATAATCCGACACAATAAATTGCGGGTTGCGACGAATTTACTTTCAAATATAAACGAACGTCTGTTCTGTTTTTCAATGGCTTTTTTTGTCTTAATGCTCAATGATTTGCTCTAAAAGTGGGTTGACATTTGAAACCAAAGAATATATAACTGGTAGGATACGTAAACGTATTTTACGTACACTACGCAAATGCTTTTGACCCTGCAAATGCCCACTCGATCAAATGTCTTTTTATGAGAGCAAGACATTGATGAAGACAAAAAGCGTACAACGCCTAATGACTTCTTAGTCGCTGTCAAAATTGGATCGGGTTGAGGCAGTGACGGTAAATTGTTACCCCACCAGCTGCCGTCGACATTACTTTCTTACCTTGGTTCGATTGTGCTGGACCGCCATAAATGGCTACATTGATGATATTGAAAGGATCTGTGGCAAAATATCGTGTTTTACTACAAGCCGATATCGCACTGTACTAGTGGGGAGACAACTGACCGCCTTTAGTATCACCATGTGAATCTTTGTCACTACATTGATAGATGACGCGATGACATACACCATAAATATTACACGTGACTATTTATAGCTATTGGTACATTGCGTAATAAGTTACCAACATCTTGCTTTCGTCATAATAAGATTGTTTCCAATAGGCAGTGTTCACATTTTTGTGGCACATATTGTTTATCAATAAATATTGGTATTAGACTCCTATTGTTCTTAGTAAGTGCCGTTAGTCTAGGATCTCTTTATTCTGATTGCGAACCATCGTGTGATTGGTATAAATGCTAACTTGATATAGTTCAGTGTATTTCCACAAACGGGGATAAGTTAAACATTGGCATTGTTGATTAGCACAGTATTTGTCATTATTTGGTTAGTTTTACACTGTTGGCATGTTGACTTACTGCTTAAGATTCAAAATGTACCTCCACATTTGACTGTGTGACGACAATAATTGGAGGCAGTTATGCAATCATGAACTGTCCCTAATGAATGTGCGATCGGTACGCACACTAGCAATAATCGGTTTCCTAAGCTGGTTAAATGTAATGATACTGTTAAACACTACCGCTAAACCTAGCACCCTGCATAGTTATATTGCTCATTTATTTTTCTAACCTCACACTTCAAGCAAGCAAGATTTACATGGCTAATTATAGAGAATCCGCTCCGGAGACCGCCCACTTAATTGATGCACATTGCGACCACGTGACATTGAAGGCATGCCACATATTTTTTTGGGCTGATTGACTTTGTCACCTAAGCGGCAAAATACGATTATTGCTTTTGTCATTCGACTATTGTATGCAGATGTGTGTTTGATTTATGCTGAATAAAACACGACCTGGTATTCCAAGTTAATAACTATCAGCTGCTGCATCAGATTTTCCATTATTGCCTCTGCTATTAAACTTTATAACCGCGACCTTGTCCAGTTGTAGCTAAAATACTGCCATAAGAGTTTTTCCATCTGCATTATTATACGGCCCATACACGTGTGCATTGGTTTTTCACTACAAATTTTTGACGCTGCATTTGAAAATTCTACATTTCTTTAACCTTGGGACCAATCATTCCAATAGACAGCTATTCACATTCTGATAATCACATTATTAGTTTAATGACTAATATTGGTATGATGACTGCTTGCTCTAAAGGATGTCGGTCGTCTATTCTTTTTAGCATAGCCCTTACAAGCAGGACGTAGTAAAATACCCACACAAATATATATAAACATGTATATATATAGTTTCCATTGTCATGTGTGTATATACATATTATAGATATATTATGTACCTCCACATTCTACTATATATATGAAAATATTGGAAGCGCATATGTATCATGCCGCTGGGGGATATGCAAAATGTCGCCTAACGCATAAAGCAATAATCATATATCAAGCTGGTAACATAGAATTGATATATGTATATATATGTAACTATATACCTTCGCTATATGGCCATATTATACTCACCTCACATACTTCAAGCAAGTATATATTTACAGGGCGTATACATAGCAAAATCCTTAGACCGCCCACTGAATATAATCCACATGAATATATATAAATTTATTCCACCACCGATGCTAATTAACTTACGTGATACCTCTTCATTCAAATACGATTTGCTTAACAATGTCTATTGCTCAGTCTTTTTCTATTTAATGCCCTCTAATCTTCCCTCTTTATATATTTAATCTATACCCCTGCCTAATATTTCCATCTGTATTATTATACGCCAATATTATCGTTCTTACGTGTCAATCTGTCTCTTTTTAATTCTCTGACCCCTTGCATTTTACATTGTACATTCTCCCCTTCTCTATCATATCATATATCTACTCTCCGTGCCTATCATCCCTACTTATCTCTCTCTCTCTCTTTTCCCCCTCCGCCCCCTCCCTCTCTCTGCTTTCCTTCCCTCTTTTGCCTTTTCCATTATATCTTGATATATATAAGCAATATATATATGGTGATATATACATGCACATGTAGGAATCTCATATAAAAACTTGTATATCTTCAAAAACGTTGCGAGTATTATTTATAAATATATACATACATATATCTTTATATTTATATATATATATATATGCATATAAATACATATATATATATATCCATTTTAATAAATTTATATATATATATATATATATATATATATATATATATATATATATATATATATATATACATATATATATATATATATTTATTTATTTATACAAGTCCGACCGTATTGGTACAATTCACCGACTATTTTGGCCCATACTTACATATTTTGGCTTCACCAATATTGTGGCTTCACCAAAACTGTGGCTTCACCAATATTGTGGCTTCATCAATATTGTGGCTTCACCACTTTTGTGACTTCACAAATGTTGTGGCCTCACCACTGTTGTGGCTTTACCAATACTGTGGCTTCACCAATATAGTGGCTTCATCAATATTGTGGCTTCACCAATACTGTGGCTTCACCAATATTATGGCTTCATCAATATTGTGGCTTCACCAATAACATTGCTTCACCCATACTCTGGCTTCACAGTTCACCAATATATTGGCTCCACAAATGTTTTGGCTTCAACAATGTTATCCCTTCATCAATATTTTGGCTTCACCAATCTTGTGGCTTCACCAGTGTTGTAGCTTAACCAATACTTTGGCTTCATCAATGTTGTGGCTTCATCAATGTTATCCTTTCATCCAATTTTGGCTTCACAAATACTGTGGCTTCACCAATGTTGTAGCTTCACCAGTGTTGTGGCTTAACCAATACTGTAGCTTCATCATGATTTTGGCTTCATCAATATTTTGGCTTCACCAATGTTGTGGCTTAAACAATACTGTGGCTTCACCAATATTGTGGCCTCACCAATACTGTGGTTTTATCAATATTTTGGATTCACCAATGCTGTGGCATTACCAGTGTTGTGACTTCACCAATATTGTGGCTTCATCAATATTGTGGCTTCACCAATACTGTGGCTTCACCGATATTGTGGCTTCATCAATACTGTGGCTTCACCAATTTTGTGACTTCGTCAATATTGTGGCTTCATCAATGTTGTGGCTTCATCAATGTTTTTGCTTCTCTTGTTTATCATATTCCGTTGAGATATATCAATCACTGGGGCTTAAAAAGACATGTTATGTCTAAATGTAATTTTTATTAAAACCATCAGAATGACCAGAATGACCAAAATGACCGAAACAATGAGTTTTATCTGTATTTGTTGTGTGTGAGTATGGCTTCAACACTCTGATTAAGTAGAAGTGTTTTATCAGAAGTTCTGTTTACCCAGTATGACTGTTAAGCTCCACCTGGTCCTGATTGATGGTCTTGCAGTTATGATGTATGCACCTGTGTATAGTGTCTTATTGTTGTACACTTAATCTGATCTGTTTGTATCTGCAATTTATATCACCTCCTCATCACCAGCCCAGCATGACACAGACCTGGGGTTCTTTTTATTACCAGCCAGTCGTTACACTGACCTGGGGTTCTTGTCACCAGCCCACTATGTCACTGACCTGGGGTTCTCCTAACATGGCATCTTTTGTGTTTGAAGGGGTAGAATTTCTTGAGGCCAGTTAACATCTAAAATGGCCACCCGTCACCAGGACAGGTCAGGACGGGTGGCCATTTTAGTTAACTTCCAGCCCTGTTACTGATGACTGAACTAAGCTCTCTGGGCTGTAGACTTATTCTGAACATCTAGCTTTGTCACATAATCAACTCCAGATTAACATCAGATATATATGTCCTCATCTTCACTATATACTGATTTTCAGGTGTACAATTGTAAATGTGACCTCGGGTTAAGGGTGAAGAGAGCTGGCTTATGTGGATGAGACACCATTTTATCAGTGGTTAAGTGACAGAAGGAAGTGCACCATAGCCAACCCAGGGGAGCAGTCAAGCATTGATTTCGAGTATATTTATCAATGCTAAGCTCCATAGAAACCTTCCTGGTGGTCACTAATCAATGCCTGTTATCTCGATACCCAGAAAGAGAATGTTAAAGTTGCCATCAGTGGTCAATGAATGAAGGTAACATTAATTATTGATGGGTGGGCGGTTTGTTATTGGTTATATAATTGCAGTTTAAGTGCATATTGATAAGATCAGGCTACAATGTGTTTTACCAATATTCTATTAGTTTATATTCAAATGTAGATTCAGTTTCTGCCACATGAGAGAGATTAGTTTTTACTTCCTTTACTTAATAACAAGAGATTGATTCATTTGACATGTTGTATTGATGATCAACTTTATCAGGTTGGTAAAAATTAATGGTGTGTAATGTTTTACATTGACTTCCTTTAGTTCTTATGATATAAGACTGATAGGCAGTTTGACAAGTTAACTTTGTGTGTGTAACAGAATGTGCAACTATAGCTGGGGCACAGCAGGAGAATCATCTTTTGCTGAATCATATGGACAAGCTGTTGTATGGATTCACTAATTGTGTCCTAATGGAAACCCACCAAGACTGGACCTCTTGACAGTTTATAACTGATATTGCAACATAAGGCGTTGTTCCTGCTGATTTTGTTCAAATTTATCTGTAGATATGCTTTGCTTGATAATGATATCCTGATAATTGATTTCCTTATATTGTTAACCCTAATGAGGTCAATACATTCAGTCCATTAAGTCAATTTATTCAGCTGAATCAACTCTGAATGCCTATATTGTGGATACATTCTTTTGTAAAATTTAAGTGACCCTAGATAGGCAAGTGAACAGCAATCAAAGTTTAATAATCAACAAAACAAATTCATCTTCTGCCTAGTCCTGACCTTAACAAATCCTTAAGCACATTGCCTGCAGATGCTGCTGATTTTTTTCCATTTAGTAGCTACATATTATTATGTGGCAAACTGAATAAAGGTGATATATTTAAAACTTAAAGATTGTTTAATCCATGTTTTAATCATGGTGTCCTGAGGGGATTTATTTCATTCACACTGAAAGATGGGATTCAGTTTAATTCTCAAAATAAATCTAATGTAAGGCAAGACAATGATGCTCTTTCGTGAACAGATAAAACATGTAATAAAGAATGCACAATTAATCAATTGGAGGTCAGTTTGACACTTGATGAAGCAAATTGTGAATAGATACATGAACATATGCAGTTGGACACATCATTATATGACATGCTCATACTTTGATAAGTGCCCTGTTGCCTAAACTTCTCGGCTGGTTTGCATGATTGCCGTTAACTGTTAACAATACGAAAATAAATTATTGAACCATATAATATAAGAGCGATGACTGGGTTCATAACGCTATGTGATGCTGCCTCAACTGCTCCGTGTCAGTCAGTATATAACTAGCTAGCTGCTGAGAACTTCACAGAGGCCTGTCAACCCGACCGATTTGGGAGACACCCAAATAGCTTCAGTCGAAAGTTATTTGCTCTCAAATTACAATATCTTATTTGCCTTTCATTTACTATGTATAAACACTTTTTTCATTTAATTGGAACTGATTTAAGATTATCACCTTGTTGTTTTTGTTGCACCAAATTTAAGCGGATTTTGCAACATTGGCCATGTGCGGCAGGACTGTCGCCATGTCGCACGGAGATAGATAGTGACAGCTGTTTGGACTCTCCCGATTCAAGGGACGATGGAAGTTGTCGAACATCGTTGACAGACAGATTACAGTGTTCAGAGTGGTTAAATAACATTAATCCGCCCAAAGCAATCGATATGTATAATAGTTACAGCAATAACCTCAATGATGGCAGTTTAATTATCCATGAATCAGAATATAAATACGTTTAAATATATGACCTACGTGCATTTTTGACTTGGAATCGTCCGTGCTCCCATACTAGAGACGACAATCTTCAGAATGTTAAGTATCACTAATTCTTGTTAAAACTCGCAGTACCTAAGTATAAACTTGTATCCAAATTAATAACGGGTACGTTGAAGAACTCCCTTCCTTAAAATAGGTGACTTTAATGCATATTTACTCCGTTCTCCACCTGCCGCTTGGCAAGGTTCGGAAGTTTTCGGAGCAAGACATTGCGTCAGCATTTCGTGGAATCGCGCCGATAATTTAACTTCACTTTTTTCTTCATGGCTCTTTGAATATTGTGAATGTACAGTTCGAATTATGTATAAACAATGAGAAATCGAAAAAAGTTTCTTACGGTTCCCGAAAGACCTAAAAACGCGCAATACTTTGTGTAAGCTTATTTTTAGGAATTTAATCTAAGTCGTTTATGGTTTCATAGACCTTCTAAGCTATGTAACCCAAGGTTGTATAAACGATGGTCTGTCAGTAGTAGGTTTGTTGGACTAATAATGGTTGGTAATATCGGAAGGCAAAAAGGGCTGGTCGGCTCATTTGTTTATTTTAATCGCCAATATGGTTGGATATATAAAATGGCCATAATGGTTGGTTATATAAAATTGCCAAAATGGTTGGTTTTATAAAAAAGTTCCAAAATGGTTGGTTTTTTGCATGACAAAACTATCACGACTATTTTGGTACAACCATTTTGGCCTATAATTTTCATAATCTTCTAAAAAAAGTTTTGAATGAAGATATTAACTGAAAGCTGTACAAGGCAGATGTATAATGTTTTGCATCCGCGATATCACATAATTTGAGCTCCAAAAAGCGAAATAATCGAATGAACCAAAATGGTCGGTTTTGTCGATATTGTCCAACATGGTTGCAATTGTAAGTAATATATATATATATATATATATATATATATATATATATATATATATATATATATATATATATATATATATATATATATATATATATATATATATATATATATATATATATATATATATATATATATATATATATATATATATATATATATGCTTATATAATGTTTGGTTGAAGAGCATTCGTATGAACAATTACTTGTAGATGAAAATCGAAAGATACAAGTATTTTCATTTCGGCGCGTTGTTATTGCGTTTAAAAAACACAAATAATTCCGTTACAGCTGCTCATAATTTTGCACTCGTTGAATACGTAGTTGCATTGAGTGACAGAATAAACAGAGTTCACGTCTTGACCATGAAATTTCTTGCATTAATATTCATAGAGTCACTACTGAAAAGAACCAATCAGTGTGGTGCGTACTAACATAAAACACGAGGTCATTATGCGATAGTCCTAACGTATATTGGAGAAATGATATGAATACAAATAGATTCAGATAGTTGTAGAATTCCAGTAAATCCCGTTAATGCGTTCCATAAACAGCAGATACCTTGGCGATTGGCAGCCAGTTATATATCGCAATCTATATCTGTATATGAATGTGCATTATGCTGTTTAACGACCTGAACGAATCCACATATATGTGTATTACGAAAATGTTGTCTCCATTATATCCTATCCAACACCTTGCAAATCGACAGTGTAATGTTGTTTCTCTGTAGTTGGCACGATAACAGGGAAATAATGCAATCAAAAGAGTCATATGCATAGCATTCCCATCGTTGGCCTTACAGTCCGGGGATATACTATGATGACTTAAGATCTAACAACATAGTTCTCCATGTCATTTCAAATATCCACCGTCGTCAGTTTTCATTGTCTTTGCAATTTCAGAGCTCTTACATATAGCGTTGTGTCGAATCCCTTTGTATAAATCGTTTGCGCTTCACGCCGAAAACCAACATTGCACCATAAAAGGGAGATACGTGCATTGCCTCACCGTAGTCATAATGTCAAAAATATATGTTGGTTCACCTTTTTATAGGAGAAATATATCTAATTAGGGGTTATTTTGCAGTACAGCGCATTTATTATCCAAACCTAACCACACACATTAAGGACGAGCCTGAAGTTTCATTTTATTGCATATGGTCAATACCCATAGGAGAGGCATTATTCCAACTACTACTGAGATCAGTCACCCAGATATAATTGCACTTTAAAAGCTTAAAAATACAATTTGAAGCTTTGGAGCAAAACATACTAGCGCAATTTGCAATACATAGTAAACAAGAGCGCAAGTTAATATTAATTGATGTGTCAAAATGCGGGGATAATGTTGTCATTTAATGTTAGTAGATCTTGCAGTGTCGTAGATGCCTAGATAATGTTGTCATGCAATGCTGCAATTTAATCCGGTTAAAGGTTCAAGATTACACGTGCCAGTTCTTTGCTAATTCTCTAATCGTGACTGTTATAGCTAATTAGAATACTCTTAGGACAGTATATAACGATCGCGCTGGTCTGTATCAAAAGACCTCAGGCACATTTAGTGCTTTCTAATGCAGTACATTTCGGGCAATACGATTCAAATAGCTGTTTACATCTATACACGCCATTGCAACGAGAAACCAAGTGTCGTGGTTTCCAGACACTCTACGAACACTGTAATGAAGTTATACGGCACTTAGTGATATTTGGAATAAATATAAAATCAAGACCTTGAACGTGCATATTGCGTGTATTTTTCATTGGGTGTTATACACGTTGTAGCTTTTAATTTCGGTCGATTTTCATAAGAGTCATTAAACATAATTGTGCCTAAAATTATTAATTGACCATCACACCGGACGCTTTAATTGAATTTATGAAATTAAATTTTGCTCAAATATATTGATGAATGAATTTCTATGATTCGTTATATAAAACATTTCAAGAGTTATGTCAGAGGAAACTCATCCCAGCTAGACGTATAGCAGCTGTCATGCTTGCAACAATGTTTTCCGCTACAAACTGAGTTTATCTTATCGATTGGTTCATTGCATAATGTTGCGCGCTGTAGTTATGTGATTACAGAATGGCATATTGAATAGTTTCATCTAACAGTCAATCATAACGAATAGCTAAATCATATAATAATGACACATATAACAGCAAAAGAGGATACATTTCAGCATCAATGGGTAATACTGGCTCTGATTTCGGAATAAGCTTTGGCTGTCAGCTGCTCAATATCTTATCGGTTCCTATATTTGCATAACGAATTTGCTTGGCATATGTATCGTCATATTGAATTGAACCAAAGGGTTCGCATATATCTTAGGAATTAAAATATGTTAGTAGATATCAGAGGTCCGTGCCCATTAATATGCTATAAAGACGCGGTACATAACACAAACGAGAATATAAATGTGTCGCAAAGCGATTGGTAATAAGGCAAAACTAATTTTGGGTCGGATAATCTGATTTCTGCGGAAGTCGCAATGTTTCTACGCTATCAAATGCCATACATATGTAGTCTAAGTTGACCAAAGCCTCCACAATATTGTTTCCAAAGAATAGAGACGAATTGAAAAAAACAATAGTTATAAATTATGCTTTAAGACTACATGGTAATTGTATTGATTAATACACATATTTAATATCATATTAGTATATCCAACTGCAACAAAATATCTAAGATAGTTCTATTTAACCTATCGTTGCCACACCATTCTTTTGTACAATCACAACAAATCTGTACTAAAAGGGGTTCAGAACCATGTTAATTACGGCATTGTTGGTTGAATATAAATATGCGTTATCTTAGTTGACTCCTAATCAGTTTTACAACCATGCGAAACATAAAGCGACTAATACCATGCCGGGGGTGTAACCCTAAAAGGCATTATTGGCTAATTGACTACACATAGTCCTAAATAGAACCAAATTATACGAGGGGATCATGTACGGAAGGAATGATTGTAATGCAATTCTCCAAGAATTAATCTTAAAAGGGCCATGTGGGGATTTCACCTTATCTCCAATTATTGGTCATGTGTACTGTATGCATACTCAATATGTTACGGATGTAAAAATATTATATATGGCTGTATAATAATCCCATCTCCTTCAATCATTTGGTTACATTGCGATAAAGCAGAATCATTCTGTGTAGACATTTAACCTACGTAACTGCCTCAATATGATTTGCTTGGAAATGTCATTGTGCGTTGCATCTTTGATATAACAATTGCTCCCATTTTTCATATTTCAAAACCAGTTGAGCATGTTTCCATTTTCGTCCATTACTACATACAAAATCCATACACTGTATTTGTATATGCGCGAGCATAACCTCTAAAGGGATATGACGTTATCATGGTGGTTGTGCGTTACTTTGTAACTACTGTCTGTATTTAATGGGCATTTAATTCTATGAAATATGGGCATTAACAATTAGTTAGGCGCTAACAGATATCGAGTACGGAATAAATGTAAATTGTTCGTGGAAATCTGGAAATGTTATGATCATCGGTGTTTATCCCATGTTATATATCATTTATCCCTGATGTATTGGGCTGAGTTATTGAATGCATTTGATTTGCAGGCACATTCACCGAGGGATCGACCCATCAACTAGTTTTATAAGACTAAACAAAGTCGAGAAAGACTTTAGTGCTAAGATACATGAATATCAATAAAAATACCTCTGCCTCAATGCGATGAGATCACTTTTGACCAAAGATATTAATGCGCTTTTCGATGTTAAATCAATTATTTTTGAAATCAGTATTTAGTATGGGTAATTATATTTCCACTTATGACCTGTATAAGACAGTCACACCCTCTGATGCAATAGTTATACGGATTTATTTTCAGAACTATTTCGCGTCAGCATCAGTGCAATCGACCTCACGAGCGCTGTGATTCAGTCAACAACAATGGCATCGACGAAGCTTTAGTAAAATTGTAATTTGTATAATGACGAAATAGGGACGGATACAAGCGTAGACAGCAACAAAACTTAGGTTCTCTCTGAGTACATTGCTGAGACATTGCGTCTCCAGGTTCTAATGCTGGAAATGTTTACATCAAAAACGACGCCCCTTCTGAAAGCGGGCAACCGGGAGGTCAAGCACTGGTCAAGTTAATATTGCTTCGTTGCCTGGGGCAGTGATTGATTACGTGGGAACAAGCATCATCCTCTGCTCCGAAGAATGGTTACAATGTACTCATCAGGCGGCTAGTATATAACATCACATGTGTATCAATGACTGTATTTCGATGAATTTGAATGCTCACCAGCTCGAAAGGGAGACATTTATACCTTGTTTGATTTCTTAACCGAATTATTGGCTTAATATTTTGTATGTTTTTTACATTCTTATCATGAGTTATCAACACATGCATGTCGTAATATATATGCAACGCAAACAACCAAGGATTTATGTGTATTAGATTGCAATTGTTACATAAATACATGTTAGAAGTCAACGGTTCACTCTAAAGCGCGTCTGTTACAAAGTGTCAATGTGTAAGCATAAAGTAAATATGCAGTCTGCTTGCTCAGGTATAGCTGATGCTATATTCTGCCAACTTATTGACATTTCGGAAAACCCAGACAAAAATCCCTAATAAGGTCTCCACACTCCTGACACATTGGGATTTGGTCGGTAGTACATGCATATTTTAAAAACACAAAATATGCGATTTAGTTTGATGCATTCTAACCATCAGATAGATTTGCTTACCAGATGCATATCTATATGCCTGGAGAGTATTTAACACGATGCATGGGTCATTTTACGAGGATTCCTTCCGGCATGCAGCGGATCAAAGGCAATTTCGCCTGTGGTAGTACATAAAGAGGACATCTGGCGGGCTTCATTTTCTTTGTCGTCGTCCTTGCATGAATGAGCGTTGTCAGCTGCAATATATTTTTATAGAGCAAGCAGTGGATGTGGCGGCATATAAATGGCATTGCTGTAATGTAGATGATGATGTGTGGAAGCCCGCGCAAATATATTAGAAAAATGGTATCAGGTCAGGTGATGAAACCCCTCTAGCAAAGTGACAGTGACATTGTGTTGGAAATAATTTCAATGGATGTCTCTTGAACAGTCGTGCAGAAATAATTACGACAATAAACATCGGTTAATACTGGATCACAGCGTTTAAACTATCATATCATTCCCAGAATATCCCTAACGTCATATTTAGGCGGCCTATGTTCTGAAAAGTGGGTAACGCAGGGTTTACGTTTGCCTTTAGGTGTGTATACCGACTAGTAACTGAATAGAGTAGCTTAGATCACCAGTTACTCCAACACTATGCATGGGTACACTTATTGAAGTGTATATGTTTTGACATATTCAGTGCAACCTACATGATTCCGGCATTGAATGTGTAAACGGCTACATCCTTGCGTGAATTACACCTGGTTCTCTGGATATTTGAATCTGATTTTGCACAGTTTGAAGGAAATATCGGTAATATGTGGGTCGCACGTTTATCTGATATTACCCGATCACAGTTGCTAGTCGGTAGTATCGTACATAATACGCCTGCTGATGTTTTTGTACCTCATTTCGATTGTGGAAAAGTGACTGTATATGGGATCAATATTCACAATATACGGCGGAACATGCTTAAATGTTGCTTCTTCATTATACATATAATGAACTTCTAAGGCGCCTCCGTGTAGCAAAAGCTAAATGTAAGATGTGACATCACTTAACGGGTGCAACTTGTCACAGTCGCAAGGAAAATGTGGACACATCAGTTTTGGAAAAAGTCTGTCGCAAACTCTCAATGCTTAAGTCGGTTATATGTATTTAATAATAACCAATTAATTGTTTGTCGCGTAAATCACCTGAAGTTCTTCAAATCAAGTTGGATATTGACTATTTTGCTAACATGATCAATACTGAGCGTGCTACAGGAATGTTACTACAAAACCAACTCGGATTTAAGAAAGCCAATATTGGAACAATATATGAGTAGTTTTTTTTTGTTACTCTTCGTTTGGAGTGCAAACCAGATGAACAAATACAGCATTTGACGTAGGTGTGACCGGATCATGTGCGAAAAGCAGTGTAGGACACGTTCGAAATATTTTCTTTTCGTTTCGAGACACCCCCCCCCCCCCCACCCCCGCCCCCTGTCGCCGCATGGAAATTGAATGCTGTTGGGCCTTGACACTGGCAGCTCTATATGGCCGTAGAGCTACAATGTTTCAATCTTCTATGTTGTGTGCGTATCAAATGATGTTTGATAAATCATGCAACCTTGAACACAAGTAGTTGAATACTTTGTAGCCAAGATTATTCTCTACCTCTTGCAGTGTCAATATTACACCAATATTTAATCCTGAACATGAAACCATTGTCATAGTTATAATGATAATAATGTCAATCCGAGATGGGGATGCTTTACAATATTGCGCTCCAGCTATGTTGAATGGAACGTTTTATATGCAACCATGTTTTTGGCATAATTGTTCTATGCGTGTTCTTAGTATGCTATTAACAGTGTACTTGTATATTTGTTGTACAAAGGCACTTCGCTAATGCTACTATTTTTGTCCTGCAGATAACGTTTGATTATAAGCAATACAAGGATGAATACAGACATTTCTTAATTGCAGTTTACACGCGATTGAATCCTGTAGGTCTGGTATACGTAATGAATCGCTAGAGGCGTATTGACAAAATAGAGCTTTAAGCCGATAATGCCATTGATTGCTTATTAACCATTCTCATAGAACGAATATATATCACTTCTGGAGCCGTGTTGTTAAAAATCACCATAGCATTTATTTCCACCTGACCAGACTAGCGCTAATGTCTAAAGCGCTCAAGAGATTCGTTCCAGTGATTAATCGGCCGAAGTGAATTGGCGGGGAGGAGTATTTTATCGGGATAAATGCATCAATAGCTACTATGTCTAAATGACACAGATACAAAAATGATATTCGGGCGTCATAGATATGAATACGGCCATTTTAATGTTACTAGACCCCGACGACGTCGTGGGAATGCGATCTTTAGGTTGGTTTTGACTGATATATATAAACAATAACATATCTGTATTTTGTCCTGTTTTGATGCGATGATTCACCAAAACTATAAAGGGAATGGCATGAAAATAGCGCATAATCCACGACACTACTGTGCAGATTTGTTGATATTTGCATTGCATTAATATCGTGCCGGCTGACAAACAAGCCAAATGACATTGCAATGCGCTACACTGCATGTGCAGCCGTTTTTGAGCAACATTAACAAGAGTATGTATGGTATCGAAGAGGGAATATAACCTTGCTCTTGCTACTAACGAACCTATCGGCTGCAATTTCGCAAACATATGAACATTAGCGGTAAGCGCAGATCAAGTGTACTCATTCTCTAAATTGCACTAAATTCACTTACATCTTCCCCACCAAACAATAATTGGCACATGAAGACCTGTAAATGCGCGATAATTGCTTAAGTCAATATCTTTTTTCTATGAACCAAATGACAATAATAAGTCTTTCTTTGGACTCGATATACTGTATTGTATATTTGTTTGCCATCAGGAGTATTAGATTACTCTTCATAGATTGTTAGTAAATCATAGCAAAACATTTATGTTGAATAATATTGAATTGCATTCACTTATGAATATGTTTTCCGACTCACTTCCTATCCACAAAATTCAATGAAAGCGCCAGTAAAGCTTTATTTCTATTTTGTCATGGCATAATCAATATGAGGACACCGTGTATTCGCTTTTCCATGATGGTTACACGAGACGCTAGTAAGACCAAGTGTGGGCGTTTTGACAAAGCCATCGCACAAAATTACTGAAACCGTTCAATTGTCTACGAATTCACTCGAAAACCATAAATAATGAAGGCAGATAACCTTTTCAGCCTTAATTTTAGCCGTGGGCACGGCACCAGTCTGGCCATTAACCGGCATCAAGGTTTTCCTTGAATGTGCTTAAGGTCAGTATTTTGATGGAATAGTGGACTAAACATAATAAAAAAGCAAACATTAGGAGCCACGGGGAACATGTGTTGTGTCGTTTCGCGGGCACAATAGCTCTTTTCAAATGTAATTCTATCATGTCAAATATTCCGTATTTGATACAATCATATAACGGGCTATCACAGCAAACATCAGCGCGCAATGACCATAAACTGAGATCTCCATTTTGCCAACCGAATCTGTGTATCCCAATATACACTGTTTTTCTACCAAAATATTTTACCATGCGAATCTAATTGGCATGTAATCAAATCATCAACTCACGCGGTAGAAAAATTAACTCGCGTACATAGTGTTAAAATCGACCAAAATACAACTGTTTGGACACGGTGATTTGTCTTGCAATCAGAAAAAAGTGGTTTTGATTCTCCGTATGTGTCATTTTATCATAAGGTGTCAGCACGTTTTAGTCATTGATACTGCCGGGGTCAGATGGCGCTTGTTTCTTGTGCTTTTGTCAGATGATTGTATTTCATCAGTCCCATGGTGGCTATTAGAGTTTATCTGAAATGTCTGCACAACATCTATGATAACACCCGGATGCGATTTTTTTTGTCAGCTACTGATTCCGACGGAAGTATGCTGAAACAAATTATTCGTGTATTTTGAAGAAGAGCACATATTAGACTTGCTAATTGACAAGGATGCTTTGCACGTGCCCTATATATATGTTTATATATATATATATATATATAGTATATATATATATATAGATAGATATATATATATAGATATATAGATAATATATATATATAGAGATATATATATTTAGATAGATATATATATATATATATATATATTTATATATATATATGTATATATATATATATATATATATATATATATATATATATATATATATATATATATATATATATATATATATATATATTTGTGTTCTTCGATGAATTGCCCTCGATTTTTTCTTACTTGCGAGATATATCAATCTGATGTGCTGTTACGTTTTGTATGCCTTTTAATATTATCCCGTTCAAGCTCATCTACTTTACTTGCCAGAAACCAGATACATTGATTGCGGTGTAAATTACACCGCAATCAATGTATCTGATTTCTTTTGCTGCACTGTAAAGCGCAGTATATATTAATAATAAGCACCTACAATATTCAATGTTTGTGGCCTAATCTGATACTGGTGATTACATGTTAATGCGACTATTCACAATATATTATATTATATATATATAATATTTTGTCGCGTTGACGTTTAAAATGCGCTTCCATAGAAACGGAG
>CM067357.1:23953399-24030899 GCA_034190875.2 Urechis unicinctus
CGACTTATTTTTGGGCCCGAAAGAAACAAAATTTTCTCGGTCCGAAAAAGGGTTTGCCCGTGGCTTTGATTTAGGGGGTGGGAGACACATGGCGCCCTTGAGGGTGGAGATTCTACTGGCCCGGCCAGCAACTTCGCTTTCGTTAATTAAAAGCTTCACCAATTATCTAATCTGGGCGTAAGAGTCTTTCATTTGACGCCACAACAGTGGGCTCTCAGGTAATCCGTTGAATTTATTATGGCCGTTGCCTTTTCGCCGGATCAATTCAATAACGTAGCTTCCGGGTATCAATGGACATTATTACAGCAATACAAACTGCTTCGTAATGGCTGTGTTTTCTGGAAAAAGCGAAGTTTTCCCGGCGCATTCAACCAACGTAAGAGGTTGTGTAACGTACAGGTTTCTCTGCGTTGTTGTCTTCAAAAATCGGATGTTTGCGTAATTCTTGTATTGTAGCATTTTGCAATTACCTTGAATTTGAATTGATTCAGTATAAATTGTAAATTTTAGCCAGATATATGCTTACTAGATGAGAGCTTTCAGCGCCCTAGCACGCGTTGCCTCTTATGTCTATTCTCTGAACAGTATTTGCTTCGATTATTTGGTAGAATGTCTCACAAGAAAAGTGCTCAGCTGTTTTAGAATAACGAGGTGGTTCTGTCTGATGGTCATGGAATGACTATTTGCATTACCTAAGTCTGACACAAATTGATCGAATTTTTAGCCGCAATGGCTTATACATATACGAGATATACAGCATGAACGCTGAAGAGCCATGGGTAGAATGATTAACTCATCGATATACTTACATCAAACTTCGACAAGGTGGAATTGTATCCCCTAAGTTATGTAATGTGTATGTCGATGATCTTTCAGGTCAATAATGCTTTATATGGTCGGACAAACCGTCTCAAACCTACATTCTCCCAATACCTACTGCATGTAAAACTTACAAATTGTCAAACCTACTACAGCACACTTTATTGTCCATATTATGGGTTACTTATGTACTAAAACGCTTACAATAACATGTACCGCAATATTTTGGGTGTATCAAAAAGAGATAGCGCCAGTTATATGTTCGCCTAAACCAGTAATCGAAACTCGCATTAGCATGATGCTGCAGATGTTCACAATTTTCGTGGTAATTTCTATATTGATTGCCAATTTTCAGCCGGGTAATTGATCGTGTCTGAAAAGGCATCGCCGGAAGTACTTGCGACATAATCTGTTGCCGAGGACGGTAAAACTGTTTGGATGTCGCCTGGGTAATATCGACGTAGTTGTCATCGCAGAATCCTGTGTTACCCCCAAAAATTATATCAATTGACACAAGTAAAATCCAACAGAGCATAGCGCCACGCTGTTCTATCGGGGAATGTTTTTCTTAGTTTTGGCTCTTTGAATATTGATAAATGATCAATACAACTGTTTCGTGCGATTGCGCGTGACATGTTGTCAATTTGTCGTCTTCTGTGGAAATAACTAAATTGAGGTACTCATCCCAGACTTGAATGTTCAGCTGCATGAATATTGACGACGCAGTGTATATGTGCCTCGGACATCAGTGTATCTGCTATGAAGACAATGACGCGTAATACATTAGGTGAAGGTGGCGATATATGATGGTAAAACAGGATGTTATTGCTCCTATCGAGTGAATTACAAAAACAAAAATTATATTGTTGGTCTGAAATCATTAAGCTAGCATGACTGGGAGGCACTGAGTTAACCTAGCCAGCAGACTCAGACATAATCATGGCTATAGCGAAATTACAATAGACTCGATTAGAAGCATATCAAGATGAGAGACTGCTGCGCTGTGCAATATGACTGCTCCGGTTGGCAAAGCAGTCACGCCTTTGCTGTGGGCAATGTCGTGTTTGCATAATTGAAATGCGGTGAATATTTTATACCGTATTACACGCAACCATATGTCGCCGTTGTGGCTATTACTATATGAGTGCAGCATGATTGCATGTCTGTAGCAAAAGACATAATTAAAACGAACAAAATGTGTGTTTGTTTTGTCTAATGACAGAATCGCGCAAGTGCCAATGCTGGCGTTAAATATTTTGTTTTGAAAAACACGAGTGGCGCTGCTGCTGTGCCAGTCTTTGATAGCTAAAGTATGGTTGTTTAATGAAATGTTTGCATTATGTATGCTGACAGCCTAATGAATTGTGCTTCCAAAAGTAGTCGAGACGGGCTAATGGCATGTAGCCGTTTCGTACAACTGATAGTCCATCATATGGAGAAACCGCTACAACCCGGTGCACATAATTAATATTTGGTATAGCATAAGGACATGGCAAACCCTTTTATATTGATAATTTTGGAAGACTGTACGCCGCGACATCTTTCTAACAGTAAGCCATAAATCTGTCACCGATGTAAAAAAGTAATGCATATAAGTCTCTCCTTTCCCATCAAACCCCATTGGATTTTTAAAAGACTATGGTAAGATAAGAGAATGTAATAAATAAAGCCATTATCAGGTCATTTACATTGTTTTTTGATGAACCTGCTAACATGGTCGGATACAGAACCATATTGTAAGATACGCGTAACGCGAAACGGAAAACATTTATTTACTTACAGTTATGTACCCATCCTGAATGTACCTAGTGTATTTTCACGTCTCTCCGTTTCTATGAAGCGCCATTTTAAACGTCAACGCGACAAAATATAAATAAATATAAATGTATATGTATATATATATATATATATAGATATATATATATATATATAGATATATATATATATATATATATATATCTATGTATATATATATATATATATGAGATATATATATAGCTATATGATAGATATATAATATACATATATAGATATATCAGAGAGAGATACATATCTATTTATAGAGAGAGAGAGAGGAGATATATATATCAATAAAGAGGGATATATAGATAGAGATCTATAGAGAGAGAGAGATATAGATAGATCTCAGACAGAGAGACAGATCTCTCTATATATATCAGAGATATATACATATAGACATATAAACAATATACATATATACAGATTTAATAGATACATATATATATACATATATATATAAAACATATATACATATCAGAGACATATATATATAGATATAGAGATATATATATATATATATATATATATATATATATATATATATATATATATATCTATATATATATATATATATATATATATATATATATATATAATCTATATATAGGGCATATGCAAAGCATCCTTGTCAATTAGCAAGTCTAATATGTGCTCTTCTTCAAATAGTACACGAATAATTTCTTTCAGCATACTTCCGTCGGAATCAGTAGCTGACAAAAAAAATCGCATCCGGGAGTTATCATAGATGTTGTGCAGACATTTCAGATAAACTCTAATAGCCGCCATGGGACTGATCAAATACAATCATCTGACAAAATCACAAGAAACAAGCGCCATCTGACCCCGGTAATATCAATGACTAAAACGTTCTGACACAAACATTGATAAAATACACACACGGAGAATCAAAACTTATTTTTTTATATGATTGCAAGACATATCACCGTGTCCAAACAGTTGTATTTTTGCGGTCGATTTTAACACTATGTACGCGAGTTAATTTTTTCTACCAAGTGAGTTGATGATTTGATTACATGCCAATTAGATTCGCATGGTAAAAAAATTTTGGTAGAAAAAAACAGTGTATATTGGGATACATACAGATTCGGTTGGCAAAATGGAGATCTCAGTTTATGGTCATTGCGCGCTGATGTTTGCTGTGATAGCCCGTTATATGATTGTATCAAATACGGAATATTTGACATGATAGAATTACATTTGAAAAGAGCTAATGTGCCCGCGAAACGACACAACACATGTTCCCCGTGGCTCCTAATGTTTGCTTTTTTATTATATTTAGTCCACTATTCCATCAAAATATTGACCTTAAGCACATTCAAGGAAAACCTTGATGCCGGTTAATGGCCAGACTGGTGCCGTGCCCACGGCTAAAATTAAGGCTGAAAAGTGCAATTATTTATGGTTTTCGAGTGAATTCGTCAATTGAACGGTTTCAGTAAAACTGTGCGATGGCTTTGTCAAAACGCCCACACTTGGTCTTACTAGCGTCTCGTGTAACCATCTTGGAAAAGCGAATACACGGGGTCCTCATATTGATTATGCCATGACAAAATAGAAATAAAGCTTTAACTGGGGTTATCATAGCTTTCATTGAATTTTGTGGATAGGAAGTGAGTCGGAAAAAACATTCATAAGTGAATGCAATTCAATCTTATTCAACATAAAGTTTCTATGATTTACTAACAATCTATGAAGAGTAATCTAACACTCCTGATGGCAAACAAATAACAATACAGTATATCGAGTCCAAAGAAAACTTATTATTGTCATTTGGTTTATAGAAAAAAGAAATTGACTTAAGCAATGCATGGTATCATTATCACAAATTTACAGCTCTTCATGTGCCAATTATTGTTTGGTGGGGAAGATGTAAGTGAATTTAGTGCAATTTAGAGAATGAGTACATTGATCTGCGCTTACCGCTAATGTTCATATGTTTGCGAATTGCAGCCGATAGGTTCGTTAGTAGCAAGAGCAAGGTTATATTCCGTCTTCGATACCATACATATATATCAGTCAAAACCAACCTAAAGATCGCATTCCCACGACGTCGTCGGGGTCTAGTAACATTAAAATGGCCGTATTCATATCTATGACGCCCGATTGTATCAAATACGAATATCATTTTTGTATCTGTGTCATATAAACATAGTAGCTATTGATGCATTTATCCCGATAAAATACTCCTCCCCGCAATTCACTTCGGCCCCGTTAATCACTGGAACGAATCTCTTGCGCTTTTTAACATTATATTTAGTCCACTATTCCATCAAAATACTGACCTTAAGCAAATTCAAGGACAGCCTTGCTGTCGGTTAATGGCCAGACTGGTGCCGTATTGACCCACGGCTTAAATTGAGGTTGAAAAGGTTATCTGCCTTCATTATTTATGCGCTTTCGAGTGAATTCGTAGACAATTGAACGGTTTCAGTAATTATGTGCGATGGCTTTTGTCAAAACGCCCACACTTGGTCTTACTAGCGTCTCGTGTAACCATCTTGGAAAAGCGAATACACGGGGTCCTCATATTGATTATGCCATGACAAAATAAGAAATAAAGCTTTACTGGCGCTTTCATTGAATTTTGTGGATAGGAAGTGAGTCGGAAAACACATTCATAAGTGAATGCAATTCAATATTATTCAACATAAATGTTTTGCTATGATTTACTAACAATCTATGAAGAGTAATCTAATACTCCTGATGGCAAACAAATATACAATACAGTATATCGAGTCCAAAGAAAGACTTATTATTGTCATTTGGTTTATAGAAAAAAGAAATTGACTTAAGCAATGCATGGTATCATTATCACAAATTTACAGCTCTTCATGTGCCAATTATTGTTTGGTGGGGAAGATGTAAGTGAATTTAGTGCAATTTAGAGAATGAGTACACTTGATCTGCGCTTACCGCTAATGTTCATATGTTTGCGAAATTGCAGCCGATAGGTTCGTTAGTAGCAAGAGCAAGGTTATATTCCGTCTTCGATACCATACATATATATCAGTCAAAACCAACCTAAAGATCGCATTCCCACGACGTCGTCGGGGTCTAGTAACATTAAAATGGCCGTATTCATATCTATGACGCCCGAATATCATTTTTGTATCTGTGTCATATAAACATAGTAGCTATTGATGCATTTATCCCGATAAAATACTCCTCCCCGCCAATTCACTTCGGCCAATTAATCACTGGAACGAATCTCTTGAGCGCTTTAAACATTATATTTAGTCCACTATTCCATCAAAATACTGACCTTAAGCAAATTCAAGGACAGCCTTGCTGTCGGTTAATGGCCAGACTGGTGCCGTATTGACCCACGGCTTAAATTGAGGTTGAAAAGGTTATCTGCCATCATTATTTTTGCGCTTTCGAGTGAATTCGTAGACAATTGAACGGTTTCAGTAATTATGCTGCGAAGACTTTGTCAAAGCGCATACACTCGGTCTTACTAGCGTCTTGTGTAACCATCTTGAGAATGCGAATACACGGGGTCCTCATATTGATTATGCCATGACAAAAAAGAAATAAAGCTTTACTAGCGCTTCTACCAAATTTTGTGGATGTGAAGTGAGTCGGAGTGAAGCGGTAAAACACATACATAAGTGAATGCAATTCAATATAATTCATCATAAATGTTTTGCTATGATTTACTAACAATCTAAGAAGAGTAATCTAATACTCCTGATGGCAAACAAATATACAATACAGTATATCGAGGCAACTTCAATGATTTGGCCAGAAAATGAACCGTGTCCAAAGAAAGACCTATTATTGTCATTTGGTTCATAGAAAAAAGAAATTGACTTAAGGTTATATTCCCTCTTCGATACCATACATACTCTTGTTAATATTGCTCAAAAACGGCTGCACATGCCGTGTAGCGCATTGCGATGTCATTTGGCTGGTTTGTCAGCCAGCACGATATTAATGCAATGCAAATATCAACAAATCTGCACAGTAGTGTCGTCGATAATGCGCTATTTTCATGCCATTCCCTTTATAGTCTTGGTGAATCATCGCATCAAAACAGGACAAAATACAGATATGTTATTGTTTATATATATCATTCAAAACCAACCTAAAGATCGCCTTCCCACGACGTCGTCGGGGTCTAGTAACATTAAAATGGCCGTATTCATATCTATGACGCCCAAATATCATTTTTGTATCTGTGTCATTTAGACATAGTAGCTATTGATGCATTTATTCCGATAAAATACTCCTCCCCGCCAATTCACTTCGGCCAATTAATCACTGGAACGAATCTCTTGAGCGCTTTAAACATTAGCGCTAGTCTGGTCAGGTGCAAATAAATGCTATGGTGTTTTGCACAACACGGCTCCAGAAGTGATATATATTCGTTCTATGAGAATGGTCAATAAGCCAACAATGGCATTATGGGCGTAAAGCTCAATTTTGTCAATACGCCTTTAGCGATTCATTGCGTATACTAGGCCTACAGGATTAACTCGCGTGTAAAGTGCAATTAAGAAATTTCTGTATTCTTCCTTGCATTGCTTATAATCAAAACGTTATCTGCAAGACAAAAAATAGTAGCATTAGCGAAGTGCCTTTGTACAACAAATCTACTAATACGCTGTTAATAGCATACTAAGAACACGCATAGAACAATTATGCAAAAATATAAAACGTTCCATTCAACATAGCTGGAGCGCAATGTTGTAAAGCATCCCCATCTCTGATTGACATTATTATCGTTATTACTATAACAATGGTTTCATGTTCAGGATTAAATATTGGTGTAGTATTGACACTGCAAGAGGTAGAGAATAATCTTTGCTGCAAAGTATATAACTACTTGTGTTCAAGGTTGCATGATTTATCAAATATCATTTGCTGCGCAAACAACATAGAAGATTGAAACATTGTAGCTCTACAGTCACAAGGTTCAATTTCCATGCGGCGATAGAGGGGGGGGGAGTGTCCCGAAACGAATACAAAATATTTCGAACGTGTCCTACACTTCTTTTCGCACATGATCCGGTCACACCTTCGTCAAATGCGACATAATTTGCTCATCTGGTTCGCACTCCAACCAAGAATAATAAAAAAAACAACTCATATATTTTTCAAAATGTTGGCTTTCTAACATCCGATTGGGTTTTGCAGAGACATTCCTGTAGAACGCTCAATGTTGATCATGTTAGCAAAATAGTCAATATCAAACTTGATTTGAAGAACTTCAGGTGATTTATGCGACAAACAATTATTCGATGATTATTAAATACATATAACCGACTAAAGCATTGAGAGCTAGCGACAGACTTTTTCCAAAATTGATGCGTCCTCATTTTCCTAGCGACTGTGACGCAATGAAAGACTTATTATAGGCGTAACAAGTTGCACCCGCAAAGTGATGTCACATTTTACATTTAGCTTTTGCTTCACGGAGGCGCCTTAGCAGTTCATTACATGTATAATTAACAAGCAACATATAAGCATGTTCCGCGTATATTGTGAATATTGATCCCATATACAGTCACTTTTCCACAATCGATTTGATGTACAAAAACATCAGCAGGCGTATTATGTACGATACTACCGACTAGCAATTCTGATCGGGTAATATCAGATAAACGTGCGACCGACATATTACCGATATTTCCTTCAAACTGTGCAAAATCAGATTCAAATATCCAGAGAACCAGGTGTAATTCACGCAAGGATGTAGCCGTTTACACATTCAATGCCGGAATCATGTCGGTTGCACTGAATTTGTCAAAACATACACACTTCAATAAGTGTGCCCATGCGTAGTGTTGGAGTAACTGGTGATCAAAGCTACTCTATTCAGTTATAAGTTGGCATACACACCTAAAGGCAAACGTAAACGCTGCGTTACCCACTTTTCAGAAAACAGGCCGCCTAAATGTGACGTTAGGGATATTCTGGGAATGATACAATAGGTTAAATGCTGTGATTAACCGATGTTTATTGTCGATATTATTTCTGCACGACTGTTCGAGAGACATCCATTGAAATTATTTCCAACACAATGTCACTGTCACTTTTCTAGAGGAGTTTCATCACCTGACCTGATACCATTTTTCTAATATATTTGCGCGGGCTTCCACACATCATCAGCTACATAACAACAATGCCATTAATATGCCGCCACATCCACTGCTTGCTCTATAACATTATATTGCAGCTGACAACGCTCATTCATGCAAGGACGACGACAAAGAAAATGAAGCCAGCCAGATGTCCTCTTTTTGTATTACCACAGGCGAAATTGCCTTTGATCCGCTGCATGCCGGAAGGAATCCTCGTAAAATGACCCATGCATCGTGTTAAATACTCTCCAGGCATACAGATATGCATCTTGTAAGCAAATCTATCTGATGGTTAGAATGCATCAAACTAAATCGCATATTTTGTGTTTTTAAAATATGCATGTACTACCGACCAAAGCCCAATGTGTCAGGAGTGCGGAGACCTTGTTAGGGATTTTTGTCTGGGTTTTCCGAAATGACAATAAGTTGGCAGAATATAGCATCAGCTAGATCTGAGCAAGCAGACTGCATATTTACTTTATGCTTACACATTGACACTTTGTAACAGACGAGCTTTAGAGTGAACCGTTGACTTCTAACATGTATTTATGTAACAATTGCAATCTAATACACATAAATCCTTGGTTGTTTACGTTGCATATATATTACGACATGCATGTGTTGATAACTCATGATAAGAATGTAAAAAAACATACAAAATATTAAGCCAATAATTCGGTTAAGAAATAAAACAAGGTATAGATGTCTCCCTTTCGAGCAGGTGAGCATTCAAATTCATTGAAATACAGTCATTGATACACATGTGATGTTATATACTGGCCGCCTGATGAGTACATTGTAACCATTCTTCGGAGCAGAGGATGATGCTTGTTCCCACGCAATCAATCACTGCCCCAGGCAACGAAGCAATATTAACATGACCAGTGCTTGACCTCCCGGTTGCCAGCTTTCAGAAGGGGCGTAGTGTCGTTTTTGATGTAAACATTTCCAGCATTAGAACCTGAAGACGCAATGTCTCAGCAATGTACTCAAAGAGAACCTAAGTTTTGTTGCTGTCTACGCATGTATCCGTCCCTATTTCGTCATTATACAAGTTACAATTTTACTAAGGCTTCGTCGATGCCATTGTTGTTGACTGAATCACAGCGCTCGTGAGGTCGATTGCCCTGATGCTGACGCGAAATAGTTCTGAAAATAAATCCGTATAACTATTGCATCAGAGGGTGTGACTGTCTTATACAGGTCATAAGTGGAAATATAATTACCCATACTAAATGCTGATTTGAAAAATAATTGATTTAACAACGAAAAGCGCATTAATATGTTTGGTCAAAAGTGATCTCATCGCATTGAGGCAGAGGTACTTGTATATCCTCTGCTCCAGGAGAATGCATTTTGACTGAAATCCAAATGTTTGCAAGCGAATATTCAATCAGATATGACGTCATGCATGACCAAATTGTCGAATCAAGACACTATAGGTTAATATTCATGTATCTTAGCACTAAAGTCTTTCTCGACTTTGTTTAGTCTTATAAAACTAGTTGATGGGTCGATCCCTCGGTGAATGTGCCTGCAAATCAAATGCATTCAATAACTCAGCCCAATACATCAGGGATAAATGATTTATAACATGGAATAAACCCCGATGATCATTACATTGCCAGATTTCCACGAAAAATATACATTTATTCCGTACTCGATATCTGTTAGCGCCTAACTAATTGTTAATGCCCATATTTCATAGAATTAAATGCCCATTAAATACAGACAGTAGTTACAAAGTAACGCACAACCACCATGATAGCGTCAAATCCCTTTAGAGGTTATGCTCGCGCATATACAAATACAGTGTATGGATTTTGTATGTAGTAATGGACGGAAATGGAAACATGCTCAACTGGTTTTGAAATATGAAAAATGGGAGCAATTGTTATATCAAAGATGCAACGCACAATGACATTTCCCAGCAAATCATATTGATGCAGTTACGTAGGTTAAATGTCTACACAGAATGATTCTGCTTTATCGCAATGTAACCAAATGATTGAAGGAGATGGGATTATTATACAGCCATATATAATATTTTTACATCCGTAACATATTGAGTATGCATACAGTACACATGACCAATAATTGGAGATAAGGTGAAATCCCCACATGACCCTTTTAAGATTAATTCTTGGAGAATTGCATTACAATCATTCCTTCCGTACATGATCCCCTCGTATAATTTGGTTCTATTTAGGACTATGTGTAGTCAATTAGCCAATAATGCCTGTTAGGGTTCCACCCCCGGCATGGTATTAGTCGCTTTATGTTTCGCATGGTTGTAAAACTGATTAGGAGTCAACTAAGATAACGCATATTTATATTCAACCAAAAATGCCGTAATTAACATGGTTCTGAACCCCTTTTAGTACAGATGTGTGTATGGTGTGGCAACGATAGGTTAAATAGAACTATCTTAGATATTTTGTTGCGGTTGGATATACTAATATGATATTAAATATGTGTATTAATCGATACAATTACCATGTAGTCTTAAAGCATAATTTATAACTATTGTTTTTTTCAATTCGTCTCTATTCTTTAGAAACAATATTGTGGAGGCTTTGGTCAACTAAGACTACATATGTATGGCATTTGATAGCGTAGAAACATTGCGACTTGCCGCAGAAATCAAATTATCCGACCCAAAATTAGATTTGCCTTATTACCAATCGCTTTGCGACACATTTATATTCTCGTTTGTGTTATGTACCGCGTCTTTATAGCATATTAATGGGCACGGACCTCTGATATCTACTAACATATTTTAATTCCTAAGATATATGCGAACCCTTTGGTTCAATTCAGTATGACGATACATATGCCAAGCAAATTTGTTATGCAAATATAGGAACCGATAAGATATTGAGCAGCTGACAGCCAAAGCTTATTCCGAAATCAGAGCCAGTATTACCCATTGATGATGTAATGTATCCTCTTTTGCGGTTATAGGTGTCATTATTATATGATTTAGCTATTCGTGATGATTGACTGTTAGATGCACGGTACACTTAAAACTATGTAATATGCCATTCTGTAATCACATAACTACAGCGCGCAACATTATGCAATGAACCAATCGATAAGATAAACTCAGTTCGTAGCGGAAAACATTGATGCAAGCACGACAGTTGCTATACGTCTAGCTGGGATGAGTTTCCTCCGAAATAACTCTTGAAATGTTTTATAAAACGAATCATAGAAATTCATTCATCGATATATTTGAGCAAAAATTTAGTTTCATAAATTTAATTAAAGCGTCCGGTGTGATGGTCAATTAATAATTTTAGGCTCAATTATGTTTAATGACTCTTATGAAAATCGACCGAAATTAAAAGCTACAACGTGTATATCACCCAATGAAAAATACACGCAATATGCACGTTCAAGGTCCTGATTTGATATTTATTCCAAATATCACTAACTTCATTGCAGTGTTCGTAGAGAGTCTGGAAACCACGACACTTGGTTTCTCTATAGTATTCCAGCAATAAGAGGAGTTATGGTTGCTGTTAAAACAAATACCTATAGCAGCAGTTATATATATGTTTGTATTCTACCACAGCCAATTTTTGCACTTATAGATGCCTTAATAAAAATATAAGTTTATACTAATGTTAGAGCGGCTTTCGTTGATAAATATTATATGTGAATGAATTGTACGAAGTGAAATTATTGCAGATTACGAATGGCCGTCATGAGGAGGAAAAAGCAAGTAATTTTTTCCTGAACTGGAAGCCTCTTCATCCAAATCGTTTTTCTATTTCATATTTATTCTTCTCCTGCTGATATATTCATTTCCACAGTATACAAAATGATACGCGGTATATACTTCAAGGTGGATCAATAACGTACAAATTCACAATTTAGTTTGCGTTGCTCAACCGTATTTAGACACGAAATCGATGATATGTCTGATAGGGGAAAGTAAACGAAAACTTTCAATCTAATACTTGCGCTATTCTTGCCTTAACTTCATCGTAGATAATCATTCAATTAAACTAGATATTGCTTTGAATTTCTGAATGCATTTTGCGTCGCCTAAAGCAGCTTGTTGTCTGATAAAGATTTAACAACACGACAGCAAACGTTCTTCAATTATTGTAGCCATGAGCTTTTCAACACGCCTATCATGAATCCTGCTTCAAACTCATCGATCACGGCGCTCAGTCTCCAAACGAGGAATTGCTAGCGGGACGTTGACTTATCTACTCCATCTAGAGCACTACAAACAACTCTTGTTGTCGCTTGAACAGAGCAAGAAGGGATCACAATGCGATAACTATCCCTTAGTTTACTAGCTTGCCCTTGAGATATTGAAGCTACGACCAAGTGCAAAAAACTGTCAATAGAGAATGACATATGTTTAAATTTATATATATATATATATATATATATATATATATATATATATATATAAATATATATATATATATGGATATATATATGTATATATATACATATATATATACATATATATACATTATATATATATATTTATAATAACATATATATATGCATATAAACATAGATACATTTACTCACACGTATATATACATGCATATTTATATACATTTATATAAATATTGTATATATATATGTATATATATAAACATATATATATATTATATACATATATATATATATATATATATATATATATATATATATATATATATAAATATATTTAAATATTTGTATATATATATATATATATATATATATATATAAATATATATATATATATATATAAAAACACTGTTATTAAAGACAAATGAGGCCATCATATTTCACGTTCCTTGTTGGTAATGTTCTGGTTTGTAAAATCTAATGTGGTTAATTAATAGCTCCACTTGGGAGAGTTTTGCTTCAGTTAATATATTTGGAAGATATTTAGAAAAGCTAAACTAGACATAATATTTATGTCACTTGTAAAACTTGTCACTGGTCAGAAATACAATAACGTTAGACGTGTGAAGACATTAAGCAAGGCTTCGGTAAACAGTGTCTCTACTCTACCTTAGCTACATTATGTTTCATTTATGTCATGTAAAACGTCCTTTAAAGCTTTGCCCTTTTAAAATATTTATAATTTGGGCAACATTAACCATTACGGAACAAAAGTAACGATACAGTTAGCCCGATGCCTATCTGCTACTTAAACAGATTTTCTCTCAGGTACACAGCTTCGAACACTGATCTGTGTTTAGATGCGATAAAACAGTCTATATATCGTGCCTTTAATTGAAGAAGTGATAAATACGAATGCAATATTTGATTAACAGACCGACTGCCTTTTGTTTAATGAGTAAAACCTTATAAAAGCCCTTTTGATTTTATCATCATGAATGAACTACGACGGTAAATGGCGTGTAAAGATGTAAACAGCTATTTTGAATCGTATTGCCCGCAAACAACTGCATTCGAAAGCACAAAATGCACCGAGGTTTTATCATCCAGACCATCGCAAACGTTATATACTCTTGATAGTATTCTAATTTGCTATAACCGTCACGATTACAGAATAAGCAAAGCACTTGCACGTGTCATCTAAAACCATTAACCGGATTAAATTGCAGCGTTGCATGACAACAGTATCTAGGCATCTACGGCGCCGCAAGGTCTACTAACATTAAATGACAACATTGTCCCCGAATTTTGACATAACAATTAATGTTAACTGCCGCTCCTGTTTACTTCGTATTGCAAATTGCGCGAGTATGTTTTTCTCCAAAGCTTATAATTGTAATTTTAAGCTTGTAAAGTGCTACTTTATCTGAGTGCTTGATCTCAGTAGTAGTAGGAATATTGTCTCCCCTATGGGAATTTATATTGTCCCGTAAATGTATTTATACAGGCACGGACAATCGAAGGATCGAATGAACATGCAATCAAACGTATCAACATTATCAATATTATTGAATGTGTTACACTTCTCTTAGAGAGATTAGTATGTGTCACTGGCTACGGATAGCGATTAATAGCTTGTACGTCATCACCTGGTGGCATTGTGGTATTGTGCATCATCTTTGCGTTTTACAAAACGAAAACTGCTGGTACGAGTCATAGCTGTTCACTCACTATTCATGAGAACGTATAACCACAATTTCCTCGGGAGGATGTACATCTTGCATGTTCTAGTTAATATGCCTCAAAATGAATTTTCGTTTTTGATCCAGCGTAGTCGGTGATATAGTAGATTCCCAGTATATTGGGAACACTTGTTTCCCTGCCCCTATCACTCTGTCTTACATTTGTAATTCATAGCAGGCCAACAATGGGAGATTCTCAGGATTCGTACCGCATCCATTTTGATCCTTAAGTATTCATAGAGACTTATATAAGTGATGCAAAAATGTATTGCAAAATCTTACGAGCTTGCCAGGATACGAATCAGCAATCCGTGGTCAGACGCGTTATCTATTGCGCCACAAGCCCTGCATATACATAGTAAAACACTCACAATTATCACTAGCGCTCACCAGTGCATGTTTGAAAGCAATGGGAATGACTACATAGAGAGGTATTTGAATGACTCAGTAGCACCAATGCGTATTTTACCCACAAATACACGCTATACCTTCAAATACGCCAATAGTAACATGTTATATGTATTTGCTTTTTCACTTTCATCCTACCTTTCTTATGATGCTTCAAATCGAAAATGAAAGTGATTTTATTGATGAATTCCCACTGAGGGTTTCGACGCGGAATGAAATCAATGGACATTTGCAATAAAATGAAACTTCATGCTCGTCATTGATGTATGAGGTAAGGTTGGGATAATTAATACGCTGTACTACAAAATATCTCCCCTAACTAGAAATATTTCTCCAATAAAAAAGGTGAACAAACCAATACTTTTGCCATAATGACTACGGTGAGGCAATGCACATATCTGCCTTTTATGATGCAATGTTGGTTTAGGGCGTGAAGTGCAAATGATTTATAGAAGGTGATTCGACATAACGCTATATGTAAGAGCTCAGGCAATGAAAAGATAATGAAAATTGACGACGACGGATATTTGAAATGCAATCATTGAGAATTATATTGTTACATCGTAAGTCATCATTATATATATATATATATATATATATATATATATATATATATATATATATATATATATATATATATATATATATATATATATATATATATATATATATATATATATATATATATATATATATATATATATATATATATATATATATATATATATATATATATATATATCGGCGCAACGTATCTTTCTGTTTATGCAGGACCAGGGTCGAAATTGTTTAGCTCACGATTGTACTATCAAAGAGGGGTATGCTGTTTCCGCCTGGCTTGAGAATAATTTTCTACTTATGTGCCAGGCGCATAACTAATGTAACTATTACCATCGTTGAGCTAAAACGCCAAAGCCGACCTTTTGAAACCATCTTTTCGTTGTTATGCACGTAGAGTAGCATAAACTGATCAAGTTGAAACTTTTAGTCATTGAGCCCCGATGTCATTCCTTAAATAGCCTGCTTTAACCACCTGGACATCATGCAGTTAATGAAATTTGAGTAGCTGTCTCACGTGACTTAATTGGGTTTGTATTTTTGCCTGCAGCACAATATTTATATCGCTCTTACCATCCGTTCATATCTGTCAACCAATAAATGTTGTCATTATATCGGTAAATATTGATGCATTCGAAATAATAAATGGAGCTAATCGTTGGGTTGCGGAATTTTAATACAGATAAACTGGCTTCCACAATGTAAAAAAACATATTTTTGAACATCAACTGCATAAAAATCTAAAGTCTTCGGAAACTTGTTGATATTATAATAAAATTCATAAAATTCATAATATTTGAGGGCGGATGTTAAAAAAAGGGGACGTTCGGAAACCGTTAGGCTGCGCTTGGGTATATGAGACAAGATATCAATGCAGGCAGGGGAAAGTTTGCAAATCGTTCGTCGAATGTTACGCTGGTGTTTGATGCAAGGTACAATACAGATACCGGACAGTTCGCAAAGCAATATGTTGTTCTTTCGTTAGAAGCGAAAATTCAACAACTGAAGAGAACCTTTTGCAATCCGTTCTCTTGTAGCACTAATTTTATTTTAAATATTCAGTGCGTTTATGACGATTTTCCTCTTAGTATTCAAATTTGTCTTTTCTTTTCTGATCATCTGCAAACTGAAACACAATTTTGATAGATTAAAAAACGTTCCGGGATTGTCTCCTTAATGTTATGGCGCAATAGCACCATCATTCAGCAAATATATGCAAGTGATTATCTATACAACTCGATTGGACTTTCACTTTTATTCATTCCTTCGACATCGATTTCTGCGGAAGGATTCTATTGTAACATAAAGCAACGTATGAAACATTTTGTCAATTGCCTGTGAGCTGGGACATTGCTAACGTCGTCCCCGTCGAAAAACAGCGCCAATCATCTCCATTCCACCGTGATATGACGGTAATGAGGTCAGCTAAGTCAAAGCTTCTTCTTTTGTACCACATCAAACAGGAGTAATGGTTCATTTTACGGGGGTTCAGTCAGGCATATACCAAATCAAAGACAGCACAGCCAATAAGAACACTTTCAAAGATGGCGTATCTGCTGTTACTCATAATGATCGCGTTTACCTTGCGTGCGCTACAGTGGTATATTCGGTATGATGCGTTTACGTCAAAAGCGAATTTTGTTGAATGTCCCTGATCCGAGAAGCGATATTTCCTCATCGCTTCTATCTGTCATACAACATATAATCTTCCGCAGCATCCATAGTAAGTGATATGAACGCACGACTGCATAGGTTGTCAAGCATCCATGGTAAACTAACTATGAGTTTTTCAAGATAGCGCATGGTTTTCGCCAGACCATTTATATACACTGCAATCAAGTAGTTTCAAGTACTTATCTAAATTAGCTCCCTTTGCGAGTTTGCTTTTGAGAATAAGTGGTTTGTAGGTTAATTATTTTTAGAGTTTCAACTGTTGGATGTTTTCTGAATTATTGCAGTACATGCAGTTGATAGCAGCAATTTTTGAATTATGGTAATGGACGTTTTTCCGATGTTGTAGCAAGCACTTTTCTTCATGGGAATTCAGAGTTAGGAAATTTGCTAATGATGTGAACATTAAAACAGCTGTTACTAATATGTGGTCACTTAGTGTGTAAATAAAATGGTTTAGAAAATCCTTCATTCATTAAACGCATCAAGGGTCCGAACCATACAAATCATTATAGTTAAGTAATTGTACCGCAACGAAATGTTGTAAACAGGCGTTACCTTTTCTCTTTGGAAATGCAACAACTATACAATAAGTGACAGGATTATTTTAGTCAAATCTTGTTACACACATAAGTAATGCACGGAAGTAATTGACAACCGCGCACAAGGTTATCAATATTATTGATCGCAGAAGGCAAAATAAATTGAGCGCAAAACCTGTTCGATATATGTTTGCATTCTAAAGCAAAACACATGTGATTATCGAACTAAAATTATTGCAGTTATATAGATGGTAAACGTCATTTGGCAATGTTTGCAGAAACAACGGAATTGTAAATATATGTATAATCATTGTCCAAGTGAATGAATTCCTAGCCAATGACAATGACAACGTTGCTATCAATAGCGTAGCTTAAATGCTCAGCACATGGCAGGGAATTGAGTAGAATTTCCTGAACACTTCTCTTGCTTTAATGACAGCTTTTATAAAGCACTCTATAAATGCCACATCGACACAGAAAAGAATAGGAGTATCCTTTTCATTCAACTAAAGTAACGACCATAAAATAATGGTCCGATGCAATTGTCAGCTGAACAGAAGGTTATCAATATAATTGATCAAAGAAGGCGTAATACATTTGGTTAGAACCTTATAAGAATTTTAACATATTTTTGCATGTTAGATATATCCGAAAGGAGTGATTATAGAATTAAAATGATTACAGCGTAGTCATTAAGATGGCTAACGTCAGTTGGCAGCATTCTCATAAAAAACATATAACAGAATAATACAAATATCACAATACTAGTGTGCATATAATCATTGTCTAAGTAAATGAAGCCTTAGCCAATGACAATAATGTTGCATCGCATAGAAACGAATGAAAAGAGCAACATTTTCTTGAACGCTCCTCGTGGTTGAACCAAATGAGTTATCGCATACTTACTAAAACTTAAGGCAATATATGTAATCGCTGTCAGGGATATGCAAACGGTTACACAAGAGTATTGCATACTTTAAACAAATTCTTTCATATTATCACAATTAGAAATATATTACAGCCGTCTTGATGGTAGAAATTCTACAGGATATACCAAAACCCAGTGTAGCGGTGTTGTTAGAATTGATCCAGAACTTGACATATATCATCTTGAATCAGCAAGGATATCTTACATATTTCGCAACGGATATTTAACAATTTAAATATGTTGGTCGGAATATAGTTTAAAAATACAATAAGTACCTGTAAACATGGTTCTAATATAGCCATTGAAGGACGGGGGTTCGTAGACGTTGCTATAGTGGTCGTGGTTGTAGTGCTCGGGACCGAGCTGGTCGTTGAGGTGCTTGACGTTGTCACATCAATTGAGTAGGATGTCATCTGCTGATATGAGGAATTGGTTGGGTTCTCTGTTGAAATCAATGCGTATTCTGTCCGTGCATAGCTGGAAGTAGTTGAGACGTCATCTGTTGCCGAGGAGGGTACAATTTTTTCGGTTGTCGCCTGGGTAATATCGACCGTAGCTGTCATCGCATAAATCCTTTGTTACAAAACAAAAATTGTATCAATTGCAACAAGTTAGATCCAATCGAGCATAGCAACACGCTAGTTGGGAATGCTTTTCCAAGTTTTGGCTCGTTGAATATTGATAAATGATAAAAACAACTGCCTAGTGCGACTGCGCGTGACTTCCTTAATTCGTCGTCTTCTGTAGAAATAACTAAATTGAAGGGCGATTTCCTTGTTGATTCGTCGTCTTCTGAAGAATTAACTAAATTGAAGTACTTATCCCAGACATGTATGCTCAGCTGCACGAATGTTGACTACGTGGTGTATATGTGCCTCGGACATCAGTGTATTTGCATATATCTGCTATGAAGACAAGGACGTGCAATACATTAGGAGAAGGTGTTGATTTATGATGTTAAAACTGGATGTTATTTTTCTTATCGAGTGAATTCCAAGAACAACAATATTACTGTTGGGCTTACATCATTAAACTAGCATGTCTTGACGGCACTGAGTTTATCTAGCCAACAGACTCACGCAAAATCCTAGCTAAGGCAAAATTAAATCAAGCTCGTTTTGGAACTTATCAGGACTGATGCGCTGTGATATATGACTGCTCTCGTTGCAAAACAGTCGTGTCTTGGCTGTTAGAAATGTCATCTTTGTGATCTTGAAATGCAGTGATAAATCTTTCATGTATTACACCCAACCAGATGTCACCTTTGGGGCTATCACGATATTCGTGCAGCATGATTTCATTGCTGTAGCTAGAGACAAAATCCAAACGAACAAAATGTGTGTTTGTTTTTGTATAATGACCGAATCGTGCAAGTGCCAATGCTGGTGTTAAATATTTTGATTTGTAAACACGAGTGACGCTGCTGCTGTGCAAGCCTATGATAGCTATGGTTGTTTAGTGATATGTTTGCATTAGGTATGCCGAGATTCCATTGAATTGTGCTTCCAATAGTAGCCGATACTGACTAATTGCATGTAGCCATTTCGTACAAATGATAGTCCATCATATGGTGAAACCGCTACAAGCCAGTTCACATGATTAATATTTGGTATAGCATGTCCGAGGCAAACCCGTTGATGTTAACAATTTTGGAAGACTTTACGCCTCTGTCATCGATTTTAAAAATTAATGAATATAATTCTGTCCTTTCCCAACAAACCCCATGGGATTTTTTAAAAGCTTTGGTAAGATAAGAGATTGTAATAAATAAACCACCGAGTGTAACTAAGTTCTTGGAGGGTCTGCTATGGAAACATGGAATGGAACGTGTCCGTTAAGATAATGTGCATATACGCGACGCTTCGGGTTATCATAAGCTCATCGGTGTATTTTACAGCCGCTATCAGGTTATGTACCTTGTTTTTAGTTAAACCTGCGAACATGGTCGGACACAGAACCATATTATAACAAACGCATAACGCGAAACAGAAAACATTCATTTACTTACAGTTATGTACCAACCCTGCATGTGCCTTGTGTACTTTTCACGACTTTCCTTTTCTATGAAGCGCCAATTTCCATGTATCTGATCTGTTTGGTTGCACAACAGTGGTCGTGGTAAGTTTACTTATATATCATATAATGTTGTGCGTGCATAGGCAAACCTTGGAAGGACATTCTGTCCAGGTTTAAGATATTTCTGGCAGGTAATTAAGATGCGCTGGAATGGGATAAGATTAAAAGTCGAACAAAACGTTACTGCATATCAGATTGATATATATATATATATATATATATATATATATATATATATATATATATATATATATATATATATATATATATATATATATATATATATATATATATATTTATGTATATTTATAGTATATGCAAAACATATCACCGTGTCCAAAAAGGTGTATTTTGGTCGAATTTAACACTATGTGCGCGAGTTTTATTAGTCTATCTCGTGTTGATGATCGAACACGATATGCTGAGCCTGATGTATACGCCGTTGTATGTTTCTAATAGATGATTCGGTTTAGATAGTATGAACTGACTACAATCGATTTATTATTACGTCAATCATGTTACCTTTACGATATTGACAAATACGCCGCTTTGTTTGGTGGGCACTGGCCAATATGAGCGGCCAACATTGGCTTTATTTGATTACATGCCGGATTAGATTCGCTTGATAAAATATTTTGCTAGATAAACAGTGTATATTGGGATACACGGATTCGGTTGACAAAATGGAGATCTCAGTTTTTGGTCATTGCGCACTGATGTTTGCTGTGATAGCTCGATATATAATTTTATCAAATACGGAATATTTGACATCGTAGAATGACATTTTACAGCAGTTATTGGGCCTGCAAAACGACACGACAAATGTTCTCCGTGGCTCCTAGTGTTCGCTTTTTATTAATTTTAGTCCACAATTCCATCAAAATACTGACCTTAAGCACATTCGTGGAAAACCTTGCTGCCGGTTAATGGCCAGACTGGTGCCGTAATGACCCACGGCTGAAATTAAGGCTGAAAAGGTTATCTGCCATCATTATTTATGCATCTTTGAGTGGATTCGCAGACAAATGAACGGTTTCAGTAACTATGCTGCTAAGGCTTTGTCAAAACGCATGCACTTGGTCTTACTAGCGTCTTGCGTAACAATCTATGAAAAGCAAATACACCAGATACTCACATTGATTATGCCATGACCAAATAGAAAAAAGCTTTTATAGCGCTTTCATTACATTTTGTGGATATGAAGTGTGTCAGAGTGAAGCGGTGAAACATATACATAAGTAAATGCAATTCAATAATATTCAACATATATGTTTTGCTATGATTTACTAACAACCTATTAAGAGATATATAATACTCTTGATGGCAAACAAATGTATAATACAGTATATAGAGGCATCCATAATGATTTTGCCAGACAATGAACCGTGTCCAAAGAAGGCTTATTATTGTCCTTTGAACTCATTCAGAATGTATCAACTCAAATATGCTTGCAATAATTATATGCCTCAATTGCAAGACCTTATTGTCAGTCATAAACCGAACGTGCCTGAGCATTTACAGCTCTGCATGTGCCAATTATTGTTTGATCGGGAAGATGTGAGTGCATTTGGTGCACTTTGGGGAACGAGTACCCTTGCACTGTCCTTGCCGCACATGACGAAATACTTAGCTTCATATGGGTGATATATGTGTTCGCAAAAAAAGGCAACCGATTGGCTTGCTTCAGTAGCAAGTGCAAGGTTATATTCCCTCTTTAATACCATATATACTCTTGTTATATTGCTAAAAAATGGCTGCATATGCAGTGTAGTGCATTCCAATGTTATTTGGCTGGTTCGGCAGCCAGCATGATATTAATGCAATGCAAATATCAACAAATATGCACTGTAGTGTCGTCGGTAACGCGCTATTTTCTTGCCATTCCCTTTACAGTCTTGGTTAACCGATGCATCAAAACAGGTCAAAATACAGATATGTTATTATTCATATATATCAGTCAAAAACAATCCAAAAATCGCATTCCCACTATGTCGTCGAGGTGATGTAATCTGGAAATAGGCCGTTTTCATATCTATGGCGCAAGAAGAAAAAAATTGTATTAATGTCATTCAGACATAGTAGCAATTGATGCAGTTATTCGGATAAAACACTATCCACCGCCTTTATACTTAGGCCAATTAATCACTGGAACGAGTCCCTTTAACATTTAGACATTGGCGCTAGTCCGGTCAGGCGGAAATACATGTTATGGTGTTTTGCACAACACGGCTCCAGAAGTTATATATATGCGTTCTATGAGAATGGTTAATAAGCAAACAATGGCATTATGGGCGTAAATCTAATTTTTTTCCATACGCCTCTACAGATTCATTGCGTATACCAGGCAAACAGGCTTAACTCGCGTGTTAGTTGCAATAAAGAAATTTCTATGTTCTTCCTTCTATTTCTTATAATGAAAACCTTATCTGCAAGACGGAAAATGATAACATTAGCGAAGTTGCTTTTTACAACAAATCTTCAGATACACTGTTAATAGCAAGCAAGAAACTCGCATAGAACACTTATACAAGTAACACGGTTGCATATAAAATGTTCCATTCAACATAGCTTGAGCGTAATGTTGTGTAACTAATCGGGTTAACCGGATAAAATAGTGCAGAATCGAATTAATGGCTGCTTTATCTTTGAATCGTTTTGCTTGTATTGACAAATAATGATGGTTATTGGAAGGAGATTTGGCAAGGCTATAGCTCTCAATGCATTTGATGATAAGCAATTACCACAAAAGTATAATTCACGTCTTCAAATTGCCATAGATACATGTTTCGTCCTCATCGAAAAGGGAGCAATCAACAAAGGCATATATATATCCGAAAATGATCTACCGCAGACACTTAAGCTTGCCCATCTATAAATAATAACTCTTTGTATTCATAGTAAGCTACAGTACCGTACTATTTTGTATTTGCGTAAATGGCCTTGCTTCCATTACAGCAATATATTAGCCCTTAAGGTTATTGCTTTTTGACGTAGTATCTTGTGACATTAATAATTGGGTGCATCATGTATAACCAATACGTTCCTTTAACAATCATACAAACCAGGACTGCAAATAGAAGATAAGGTCTAGTTGGGCATCTTAAGCGATATCCGTACAATGAATGCAAGGTAGTTGCAATTCATATAATTGAACGCAATGAACCCTGAGTTGGCTCACTCATATCCATCTGTGCAGAACATTGCATTGCATTCCTCAAATGTAGTCCTTTGTTTGGCAATATCTGTCTACTTAGTCGTTGCTTTATGCTCTGCTTTTTGTATGATTTGTACGATTTAAGATAACATCTTGACATTCGCACTGCATTCAAATATAGCGTTTGTCTAGACTTACGGGCTAAAATATTGAAAGCATTGTTGAACAGTACACAATTCATCGTGAGTGTACCTCTGATAGTTTGCCTTATTGCCGTTCTAATTTATTGCGTGCAGATCTACCTTTTTACTACGATATGTTGTGTGCTAAATTCTCCCAGTTCAAGGGATTGAGGAGCACCATGAGAATTGGGAGTACTAAAATATTTTAACTTATTCTTAATTACCAGCACGCACGCATATAGCACGGAGTGCATCACTAATACCCCTTCGAAACCCCATGACTAGTCCTGTTATAACTTTGAAGGATGATTTGCACATCATTCATTGTCTATGTAAACTGATAGTCATTGAAAGGGATCTCACCTCAGCTTTGAGTTAGCATGGAATTGATTTAGTAACTCTCAAGAGAAAATCACTAGATGCTTGGTAATACTAAAAGAAATTTATCAATTAACCAATTTATGTTTCTGGGAATATTTTTGTTCTTTACAAATCGTTGCGTTGCATCATGTACTGTCCCAACACCTAGAGGTGTCACACCTCACTTCGCATCCAAATTAAATGCAACAAGTATTCCCTTTTGTAATTGATCCAGTTTTATATCTTTCGGCGCTTAACTCATCGTTATGTTTACAATTCATTCCATTTAATTCAGACAAAACAGCGCGCCATAAAACTAGAATATTTTGAACTGAGGATGTTACAAATACTCAGGTAATTTCACATGAATTTCTTCATTCGAACATTTGCGGTGATAGGATGATAATATACATTCAGGTGCATAAGCTAACGTGAGTTTTTGTGTTAAGTTGAGAATCTGCTCACGAAAGGATGTAGCCGTTTACACTTTCAATGCCAGAATCATGCCGGTAGCACTGGATATATCAAAACGTATACACTTCGATAATAGTGTCCATGCGTCGTGTTTGGAGTAACTTGTGTTCGAAGCTGCTTTATTCAAGCATTAAAGCTGCGTTGCAAGCTTTATTCGAAACACAGGCTGCGTAAATGCGACATTAGGCGTATTCTGAGACTGCTACAATAGTTGAAACGCTGTGATCCAGTATAAACCGATGTTTTATGTCGTAATTATTACTGCACGACTGTTTGAGAGTCATCCATTGAAATTATTAACAACACAATGCCAACACCACATTTCAAGAAGAGTTTCATTACTTGGTCTGATACAAGTCTACTAATATATTTGCGCGGGCCTTCACACATCATCAGCTACATTAGCAGCCACATCCACTGCTTGCTCCATAACAATTTATCGCACCTGACACGCTTGTTAATGCAAATTGGACGACGACAAATAAAACGAAGCCCACCAGACGTCCTCTTTATGTACTACCGCAGGCGAAATTGCCTTTGATCCGCTGATGCCGGAAGGAATTGTCGTAAAATGACCCATTGATCGTGTGGAATATTTTTGGTTTCGTAATGCTCCCTTGTAACTATATGCTTTTTCGTTGGCCAAAGACATTGACAAAATACATTTAATCAATTAGTCCCGTCTCGCCGAATATCGTTTACACGTGTGCTACGCATTCAAAACGAGTGTACAAAGCTAGTACAGCATGTAACATTAACTTAACCGCATGTGAACCAAGTGATGTCCTTGAAGGTAAAGTTTTCAAACATCCAGTGTTTAATAGATTCAATATCGCACCAGGTGGGCATTCAATCGCATTCAGGTGTTATTCTACAAAACATGGATCCGAACAAATCTGGAGACGGTCCTAGCAATGCACTCGAAGAAAAAACATTCTGTCCCAAATTCTTCATTGTATGTTAAAAGAGAAAAATGACAATTTCACGAAGACTTCGTCGATTCCGTTGTTGTTTACTAAACCGCATCGCACGTGAAGACGTTTGCACTAACGCAGACGCGAAATAGTTCTGATTATAAATCTATATAAACAGTGTTTTAGAGGGTGTGATTGCGTTAAAACGTAATGAGTGGAAATGTTATCACCCATGCTAAATACTGATTTTAAAAAGTGATAAATTAAACTGCAAAAAGCTTTTTAATATCTTGGGGCAAAAATGATACTATTGCATTGAGGCAGAGAAACTCGTAAAATTAAAATGTTAGCAAGCATATAAAAATAACAAAAGAGTGACGACCACCAAAAAAAAGACCTTACAAAATGGTCTCTATGTATAAACGCTTATCGCTCAATTAGATATGACGTCATATGAGTAACAAAGAGTCGAATTAAAAGACTAACTGTTTAATATTTATGCATCTTAGCAATAAATTTCCCTCTCGACTTTCAACAGTCTTATAAAAGAAGTTTAGAGGTCGATTCCTCGGCTAATGTGCTTGTAAATCTTATGCATTGAATCCCTTGTAATTGACCGATACACCAAGGACAAATTAAATGCAACATGACAAAAAACCTGATGCTCTTTATATTTCCCGATTTTGTTAGCGCCAAACTAATTGTTAAAACCCCTATTTCATTGAATTAAATGCCCAAAGTATTTACAAACGAACCCACAACAGACCATGAATACGTCAAATCACATATAATGTTATGCTTTCGCATATACAAATAAAATGTATGGACTTTGTATGTTGTAATGGACGGAAATAGAAACACCGAGGCTGTTGACGACAATCGTATTTGTAACTAAGACACTTTCGCGGAAGTACAGCAATCATCGTTTACTTTATTGATGGAAAGTATACGAAGATTCATATTTCGGAGTGTATTTCTATATGTCCGATTGCTTAACAATTTGCGGACGCACGTTGACGCTGTTGCATTAATCCGATGCGCTTATTGCGCATTATAAACAGCAATCAACACTTCAGTCGTTCTAATCGATAATTTCCCTTCTCATATTAGCAAGACAGTGTACCACTTGCACATGTCCCTTTTGTCACCTGACTGGCCAAAAGATTTTTACCACACCAGAAAGAAAAGGAAATTCAACCAATAATGGCAAGCCTAGCACTTTTATCTATTTTGTCAAATTGCCGCCAGGGCGTCACTGTATGTGATTTGTTTTATAGGCTGTGCTCTGAGAATGATAATAACAAGACAAATTCATTACAGCTATGGTGGATTGTGTATACAACCCACGATATCACATCATTGTTTATGTTGGATATATTTACAAAGAACGTTTGTGATGTAATTGCATTCCACAGGACAGTAAACAAGAGGATTGCTAATAACTGTCATTGGCTTGAAAGAGGTAAGCTCTCATTTTCATGACTTATGTTTGCACATCCATAATAAATGTTTCATACATATTATGAAATATCGGACAAATTGTTATGTCAAAGATGCAACGCACAATGACACTTCCTAGCAAATGATATTGAGGCAGTTAGGCAAGTTATATGTCTACACAGAGTGATTTTGTTTTACCGCTAGGTAACCCAATGATTGAAGGAGAAAGGATAAACATACAACTATATATAGTTTGCTTTTAACACACATTGTATAGGCATACAGTAGACATGACCAATGAATGTAGATACGGTGTTATCCCCACACGACCCCTTTAAGATTTATTCTTGGAAAATTGCATTTCAATCATTACTTCCGTACATGATTGCCTTGTATAATTGGGTTCTATTCAGGACTACGTGTAGTCAATTAGACAATAATGCCTCTAAAGGTTACACCCCAGACGTGGTGTTATTCACTTTGCGTTTCTACTGATTTTAAAGCTGATAATGAGTCAACTAAGATAACGCATTTCTTTGTTCAAACCAAAATGCCGTATTTAACATGGTTCTGGCCCCTTTGAGTACATGCGAATTTGTTGTGTTTGTACAAAATAAGGGTGTGGCAACGACAGGTTAACTAGTAGTACCTTATTTATTTTTTTGCGGATGGATATACTAATATCATATCAAATATGTGTCATAATCAATACAATTACCGTGTAGTCTTCCATCGTAATTTATAACTATTATTTTTACAATTCATCCCCGATCTTTAGAAACAATATTGTTGAAGCTTTGGTCAACTTGGAGTAGATATGTAGGACATTTAAATCGTGCAAAAACATCGCGACATGCAACCGATATCAAATTATCCGACCCACAATTAGTATTGCCTTATTACCAATCGCTTTGCGACACATTAATATATTCGTTTTTGTTTAGTACAGCGCCATCATAACACATTAATGGGTATGGACGTCTAATATCTGCTAACATATTTTAAGCCTAAAGATATAGGCTAATTCTTTGGCTCAATTCAATATGACGATACATATGCCAAGCAAACTCGTTATGCAAATTTAGAAGCAGATGAAATATTGAGCAGCTGAGTGTCAAAGCTTATTCCGAAATCCGAGCCAGTATAACATATTGATGATGTAATGTATCCTGTAACTGTTATAGGTTTCGTTATTATTCGATTTAGCTCTTTGTGATGGTTGACTGTTAGATGCACGGTGCACTTTGAACTATGTAATATGCCATTTTGTAATCACATAACTACAGCGCGCAACATTATGCAATTGACCAATCGATAAGATAAACTCAGTTCGTAACCAAACACATCGATGCAAGTATGACAGTTGCTAAACGTTTACCTGGGATGAGATTCCTCAGAAATGATTTATAAATCACTTCATAGAAATTCATTCATCGATATACATTTGAGTAAAAAATACATTTCGTTAATCTAATTAAAGCGTCTGGTGTGATTGACAATCAATGACGTCAAGTCCAATGATGTATGGTGACTCTTACGAAAATCGATCTTAAAGCAATGCCCATAGCAATAGTAACTCTTATAGGTGCCTTAATAGAAATATACGTTTGCACGATAATGTAAGGGCGGCATGCATTGCTGAATATTAAATGCATGGTTAAATGAATGCAGTGAAATGATTTTAGATTATGCATGGCCGCACTGAGAGGGGAAAAAAGTCATATTTCACCTACGCCTCTTCATCCTGATCTTTTTCCATTTTATATTTATTCTTCTTCTGCGTATATATTCATTTCCACAGTGTACGAGAAGGTACACGGCATATGCTTCAAGGCGGATCAATTACGTACAATTGTACGTTTTAGTCTGCGCCGCTCGATCGTATTTGGGCTCCCAAATTGATGATATGTCTAATAGGATAAAGTAAAAAAAAACCATACAAATGAACTAGACATTGTTCGATTGCCTGTGAGTTGGAAAATTGCTAACGTCGTTCCCATGTGAAGACAACGCCCATCATTTCTCTTCCGTCGTGATATGAAGGTAATGAGGTCAGCTAAGTCAAGGCTTCTTCTTTTGTACCACATCAAACCAGTGTAATGGTTCATTTTACTGGGGTTCAGTCAGGCATATACTAAATCAAAGGCATCACAGCCGATAAGAACACTTTTCAAAGATGGCGTATTTGCTGTTACTGATAATTGTCGCGTTTACCTTGCGTGCGCTACAGTAGTATATTCGGAATGATGCGTGTACGTCAAAAACGAATTTTGTTGAATGTCCCTGATCCGAGAAGCGATAAATATTTATCGCTTTTATCTGTAATACAACATATAGTATGGTGACATGAACATGCGACTACATAAGTTGTCAAGCATTCATGGTAAACTATCCATGAGCATTTCAAGATGGCGCATGGTTTTCGCCAGACTATCTATATACGCTGCAATCAAGATGTTTCAAGTACTTATTTACAGGTAATTCACTTTATGAGTTTGCTTTTGAGAATAAGTGATTTGCATGTTAATTATGAATGCAGTATTAGAGTTTCAATTGTTGGAATTATTGCAGTCCATGCAGTTGATAGCAGCAATTACTGAGTTATGGTAATAGACTTGTCCCCAGTTGTGAAGCATGCACTTTTCTTCATTGGAATTCAGAAATAGGAAATTTGCTAATGATTTGAACATTAAAACACCTGTTACAAATATGTGGTCACATAGTGTGTAGATAAATTAGTTAAGAAAATCCGTCATTCGTTAAACGCATCAAGGGTAGGAACCTTACAAATCATTAGGTTATAGTAATTGTAACGCAACGAAATGTGTTAAACAGGCATTAGCTTTTGTCTTTGGAAATGCAACAACTATACAAAAAGTGACAGCATTCGTCAGTCAACTCTTGTTACGCACATAAAGTAATGCGCAAAAGTTATTGAAAACTGCACACAAGGATGTCAATATTAGCAAAAAACATTGGATTATCGAATGAATATGATCAGAATGCAGTTATATAGACTGTTAACGTCATTTGGCAGTATTTGCTGAAACAACGAACTTCACTATGTAAACATATATATAATCATTGTCCAAGTAAATAAATCCCTAGTCAATGACAACGACAACGTTGCTATCAATAGCGTAGCTTAAGTGATCACCACATGACAGGGAATTAAATGAGTAGTATTTTCTGAACAATTCTCTTGTTTTAATGAGAGCGTTTCTAAAGCACTCTATAAATGCCACATCGACACAGAAAAGGACAGTAGGGTCCATTATAGACAACTCAAGTAACGCACATAAAGTGATGGTCTGATGCAATTGACAGCTGAACCGACGGTTATACATATTATTGATCACAGATTGCGTAATACATTTAGTTAGAACCTTATAAGAATTTTAACATATTTTTGCATGTTATATATATCCAAAAGGAGTGATCATAGAATAAAAAAGATTACAGCTTAGTCATTAAGATGGCTAACGTCAGTGGGCAGCACTCTCATAAAAAACAATTTCAAGAATAATACAAATAGCACAATACAATATGCATATAATCGTTGCCCAAGTAAATGAAGCCTTAGCCTTAGCCAATGACAATGTTGTTGCATCGCATAGAAACGAATGAAAAGAGCTACATTTCCTGAACGCTCCTCGTGGTTTAACCAAATTAGTTATTGCATACTTACTAAAACTTCAAGGCAATATATGTAAACGCGGTCATAGATATGCCAATGTTTACACAAGAGTATTGCATACTTTAAACAAATACTTTCATATTATCACAATTTGAAATATATTACAGCCCTCTTGATGGTAGAAATTCTGCAGGAAATACCAAAACCCAGTGTAGCGGTGTTGTCAGTATTGATCCAGAGCTTGACAAATATCATCTTGAATTAGCAAGAACATCTTACATATTTCGCAACGGATATTTATATGTTGGTCGGAATATAGTTTAAAAATACAATAAGTACCTGTAAACATGGTTCTAATTAATTAATTCATCGTCTTCTGAAGAAATAACTAAACTCATCGCATACATGTATGCTCAGCTGCACGAATGTTGACTACGTAGTGTATATGTGCCTCGGACATCAGTGTATTTGCATATATCTTCTATGAAGACAATGACGTGCAATAGATTAGGAGCAGGTGTTGATTTATGATGTCAAAACTGTATGTTATTTTTTTTATTCAGTGAATTTCAAGAACAACAATTATACTTACATCGTGCTGACACCTTTTGATGCCATGGATACTGTTAAAATGACACATACGGAGAATCAAAACCACTTTTCTGACTGCAAAACATATCACCGTGTCCAAGAAGTTGTATTTTGGTCGAATTTAACACTATGTGCGCGAGTTTTATCAGTCTACCGCGTGAGTTGATGATCGAACACGATATGCTGAACCTGATGTATACGCTGTTGTATGTATCCAATAGATGATTCGGTTTAGATAGTATGAACTGACTACAATCGATTCATTATTACGTCAATCATGTTAACTTTACGATATTGACAAATACGCCGCTTTGTTTGGTGGGCGCTGGCCAATATGAGCGGCCAACATTGGCTTTATTAGATTACATGCCGGATTAGATTCGCTTGATAAAATATTTTGCTAGATAAACAGAGTATATTGGGATACACGGATTCGGTTGACAAAATGGAGATCTCAGTTTTTGGTCATTGCGCACTGATGTTTGCTGTGATAGCTCCTTATATAATTTTATCAAATACGGAATATTTGACATCGTAGAATGACATTTTAAAGCAGTTATTGGGCCTGCAAAACGACACGACAAATGTTCTTCGTGGCTCCTAGTGTTCGCTTTTTATTATTTTTAGTCCACTATTCCATCAAAATACTGACCTTAAGCACATTCAAGGAAAACCTTGCTGCCGGTTAATGGCCAGACTGGTGCCGTAATGACCCACGGCTGAAATTAAGGCTGAAAAGGTTATCTGCCATCATTATTTATGCATCTTCGAGTGGATTCGCAGACAAGTGAACGGTTTCAGTAATTAAGCTGCTAAGGCTTTGTCAAAACGCATACACTTGGTCTTACTAGCGTCGTGCGTAACAATCTATGAAAAGCAAATGCACAAGATACTCACATTGATTATGCCATGACCAAATAGACAAAAGCTTTGATAGCGCTTTCAGTACATTTTGTGGATATGAAGTTAGTCGGAGTGAAGCGGTAAAACATATACATAAGTAAATGCAATTCAATAATATTCAACATATATGTTTTGCTATGATTTACTAACAACCTAATAAGAGATATCTAATACTCTTGATGGCAAACAAATACAGTATATAGAGGCATCCATAATGATTTTGCCAGACAATGAACCGTGTCCAAAGAAGGCTTATTATTGTCCTTTGAACTCATTCAGAATGTAGCAACTCAAATATACTTGCAATAATTATATGCCTCAGTTGCAAGACCTTATTGTCAGTCATAAACCGAACGTGCCTGAGCATTTACAGCTCTGCATGTGCCAATTATTGTTTGATCGGGAAGATGTGAGTGCATTTTGTGCATTTTGGGAAACGAGTACCCTTGCACTGTCCTTACCGCACATGACGAAATACTTAGCTTCATATGGGTGATATATGTGTTTGCAAAAAAAGGCAACCGATTGGTTTGCTTCAGTAGCAAGTGCAAGGTTATATTCCCTCTTTAAAACCATACATACTCATGTTAATATTGCTCAAAAATGGCTGCATATGCAGTGTAGTGCATTCCAATGTAATTTGGCTGGTTCGGCAGCCAGCATGATATTAATGCAATGCAAATATCAACAAATATGCACTGTAGTGTCGTCGGTAACGCGCTATTTTCTTGCCATTCCCTTTATAGTCTTGGTTAACCAATGCATCAAAACAGGTCAAAATACAGATATGTTATAATTCATATATATCAGTCAAAAACAATCCAAAGATCGCATTCCCACAATGTCGTCGGAGGTGAGTAATCTGGAAATAGGCCGTTTTCATATCTATGGCGCAAGAAGAAAACAATTGGTGTTTTGCACAACACGGCTCCAGAAGTTATATATATGCGTTCTATGAGAATGGTTAATAAGCAAACAATGGCATTATGGGCGTAAATCTCATTTTTTTTCCATACGCCTCTAGAGATTCATTGCGTATACCAGGCATACAGGCTTAACTCGCGTGTTAGTTGCAATAAAGAAATTTCTATGTTCTTCCTTCTATTTCTTATAATGAAAACATTATCTGCAAGTCGGAAAATGAAAAGATTAGCGAAGTTGCTTTGTACAACAAATCTACAGATACACAGTTAATAGCAAGCTAGAAACACGCATAGAACACTTATACAAATGACACGGTTGCATATATAATGTTCCATTCAACATAGCTTGAGCGTAATGTTGTGCAGGTAATCGGGTTAACCGGATAAAATAGTGCAGTATGGAATTAATGGCTGCTTTATCTTTGAATCGTTTTGCTTGTATTGACAAATAATGCGGGTTATTGGAAGGAGATTTGGCAAGGCTATAGCTCTCAATGCATTTGATGATAAGCAATTACCACAAAAGTATAATTCACGTCTTGAAATTTCCATAGATACATGTTTCGTCCTCATCGAAAAGGGAGCAATCAACAAAGGCACATATATATCCGAAAATGATCTACCGCAGACACTTAAGCTTGCCCATCTATAAATAATAACTCTTTGTATTCATAGTAAGCGTCCTTACCGTACTATTTTGTATTTGCGTAAATGGCCTTGCTTCCATTACAGCGATATATTAGCCCTTAAAGGTATTGCTTTTTGACGTAGTATCTTGTGACATCAATAATTGGGTGCATCATGTATAACCAATACGTTCCTTTAACAATCATACAAACCAGGACTGGAAGTAGAAGATAAGGTCTAGTTGGGCATCTTAAGCGATATCGTTACAATGAATGCAAGTCTGTTAGGTAGTTGCAATTCATATAACTGAACGCAATGAACCTTAAGTTGGCTCACTCATATCCATCTGTGCAGAACATTTCATTGCATTCCTCATATGTAGTCCTTTGTTTGGCAATATCTGTCTGCTTAGTCGTTGCTTTATGCTCTGCTTGTTGCATGATTTGTACGTTTTAAGATAACATCTTGACATCCGCACTGCATTCAAATTGAGCGTTTGTCTAGACTTACGGGCTAAAATATTGAAAGCATTGTTGAACAGTACATAATTCATCGTGAGTGTACCTCTGATAGTTTGCCTTATTGCCGTTCTAATTTATTGCGTGCAGATCTATCATTTTACTACGATATGTTGTGTGCTAAATTCTCCGAGTTCTAGGGATTGAGGAGCACCATGAGAATTGGGAATACTAAAATATTTTAACTTATTCTTAATTGCCAGCACGCACGCATATAGCACGGAGTGCATCACTAATACCCCTTCGAAACCCCATGACTAGTCCTGTTATAACTTTGAAGGATGATTTGCACATCATTCATTGTCTATGTAAACTGATAGTCATTGAAAGGGATCTCACCTCAGCTTTGAGTTAGCATGGAATGGATTTAGTTACCCTCAAGAGAAAATCACTAGATGCTTGGTAATACTAAAAGAAATTTATCAATTAACCAATTTATGTTTCTGGGAATATTTTTGTTCTTTACAAATCGTTGCGTTGCATTATATACTGTCCCAACTCCTAGAGGTGTCACACCTCACTTCGCATCCAAATTAAATGCAACAAGTATTCCCTTTTGTAACTGATCCAGTTTTATATCTTTCGGCGCTTAACTCATCGTTATGTTTACAATTCATTCCATTTAATTCAGACAAAACAGCGCGCAATAAAACTAGAATATTTTGAACTGAGGATGTTACAAATACTCAGGTAATTTCACATGAATTTCTTCATTTGAACATTTGCGGTGATAGGATGATAATATACATTCAGGTGCATAAGCTAACGTGAGTTTTTGTGTTAAGTTGAGAATGTGCTCACGAAAGGATGTAGCCGTTTACACTTTCAATGCCAGAATAATGCCGGTAGCACTGGATATATCAAAACGTATACACTTCGATAATAGTGTTCATGCGTCGTGTTGGAGTAACTTGTGTTCGAAGCTGCTTTTTGCAAGCGTTAAAGCTGCGTTGCAAGCTTTATTCGAAACACAGGCTGCGTAAATGCGACATTAGGCGCATTCTGAGATTGCTACAATAGTTGAAACGCTGTGATCCTGTATAAACCGATGTTTTATGTCGTAATTATTACTGCACGACTGTTTGAGAGTCATCCATTGAAATTATTTCCAACACAATGTCAACGCCACATTTCAAGAAGAGTTTCATCACTTGGTCTGATACAAGTCTACTAATATATTTGCGAGGGCCTTCACACATCATCAGCTACATTACAACAAGGCAATTTATATGCAGCCACATCCACTGCTTGTTCGATAACAATTTATCGCACCTGACACGCTTGTTAATGCAAGGAGCACGACAAATAAAACGAAGCCCACCAGACGTCCTCTTTATGTACTACCGCAGGCGAAATTGCCTTTGATCCGCTGATGCCGGAAGGAATTGTCGTAAAATGACCCATTGATCGTGTGGAATACTCTCCAGGCAGCGAGCCTTACAGTTTTCACTAGACCTTGTTACATCAGAACGATACGCTAGAATTTAGTATTTGTTGCTTCGTCGCCAAAGTTGGAAACTACCCATTTGTGAAAGCGATATCAATAACGCATATGCAATTACATGATTTCATTTTCTATGATGCATGGTGCTGTTTAAATGCACGACGTATGGACGAATGCATGTGTTTCTTCCACTATTTTGCATAGCGTTTTTCTAATGGATTTTCATATCGATGATCACTCAGGTATATGGTACTTACAGAGCAACTGCTGTCGATGGCTATCTAGAACTGGCAATATATATTTTTGGTTTCGTAATGCTCCCTTGTAACTATATGCTTTTTCGTTGGCCAAAGACATTGACAAAATACATTTAATCAATTAGTCCCGTCTCGCCGAATATCGTTTACACGTGTGCTACGCGTTCAAAACGAGTGTACAAAGCTAGTACAGCATCTAACATTAACTTAACCGCATGTGAAGCAAGCGATGTCCTTGAAGGTAAAGTTTTCAAACATCCAGTGTTTAATAGATTCAATATCGCACCAGGTGGGCATTCAATCACATTCAGGTGTTATTCTACAAAACATGGATCCGAACAAATCTGGAGACGGTCCAAGCAGTGCACTCGAAGAAAAAACATTTTGTCCCAAATTCTTCATTGTATGTTAAAAGAGAAAAATGACAATTTCACAAAGACTTCGTCGATGCCGTTGTTGTTTACTTAACCGCATCGCACGTGAAGACGTTTGCATTAACGCAGATGCGAAATAGTTCTGATTATAAATCTATATAAACAGTTTAGAGGGTGTGATTGCGTTACAACGTAATGAGTGGAAATGTTATCACCCATGCTAAATTCTGATTTTAAAAAGTGATAAATTAAACTGCAAAAAGCTTTTTAATATCTTGGGGCAAAAATTATACTATTGCATTGAGGCAGAGGAACTCGTGAAATCAAAATGTTAGCAAGCATACAAAAATAACAAAAGAGTGACGACCACCAAAAAAAAAACCTTAAAAAATGTATAAACGCTCATCGCTCAATTAGATATGACATCATGTGAGTAACAAAGAGTCGAATTACGAAACTAACTGTTTAATATTTATGCATATTAGCAATAAATTTCCCTCTCGACTTTCAACAGTCTTATAAAGGAAGTTTAGAGGTCGATTTCTCGGCTAATGTGATTGTAAATCTAATGCACCGAATCCCTTGTAGTTGACCGATACACCAAGGACAAATTAAATGCAACATGACAAAACCCTGATGCTCTTTATATTTCCCGATTTTGTTAGCGCCAAACTAATTGTTAAAACCCCTATTTCATTGAATTAAATGCCTAAAGTATTTACAAACTAACCCACAACAGACCATGAATACGTCAAATCACCTATAATGTTATGCTTTCGCATATACAAATAAAATGTATGGACTTTGTATGTTGTAATGGACGGAAATGGAAACACCGAGGCTGTTGACGACAATCGTATTTGTAACTAAGACACTTCCGCGGAAGTACAGCAATCATCGTTTACTTTATTGATGGAAAGTATACGTTTCTGAAAGAAGATTCATATTTTGGAGCGTATTTCTATATGTCCGATTGCTTAACAATTTGCGGACGCACGTTGACGCTGTTGCATTTATCCGATGCGCTTATTGCGCATTATAAACAGCAATTAACACTTCAGTCGTTCTAATCGATAATTTCCCTTCTCATATTAGCCAGACAGTGTACCACTTGCACATGTCCCTTTTGTCACCTGACTGGCCAAAAGATTTTTACCACTCCAGAAAGAAAAGGAAATTCAACAAATAATGGCAAGCCTAGCACTTTTATCTATTTTGTCAAATTGCCGCCAGGGCGTCACTGTATGTGATTTGTTATATAGACTGTGCTCTGAGAATGATAATAACAAGACAAATTCATTACAGCTATGGTGGATTGTGTATACAACCCACGATATCACATCATTGTTTATGTTGGATATATTTACAAAGAACGTTTGTGATGTAATTGCATTCTACAGGACAGTAAACAAGAGGATTGCTAAAAACTGTCATTGGCTTGAAAGAGGTAAGCTCTCATTTTCATGACTTATGTTTGCACATCCATAATAAATGTTTCATACATATTATGAAACATCGGACAATTTGATATGTCAAAGATGCAACGCACAATGACATTTCCCAGCAAATGATATTGAGGCAGTTAGGCAAGTTATATGTCTACACAGAGTGATTCTGCTTTACCGCTAGGTAACCCAATGATTGAAGGAGAAAGGATAAACATACAACTATATATAGTTTGTTTTTAACACACATTGTATAGGCATACAGTAGACATGACCAATGAATGTAGATACGGTGTTATCCCCACACGACCCCTTTAAGATTTATTCTTGGAAAATTGCATTTCAATCATTACTTCCGTACATGATTGCCTTGTATAATTGGGTTCTATTCAGGACTACGTGTAGTCAATTAGACAATAATGCCTCTAAAGGTTACATCCCAGACGTGGTGTTATTCACAGGACAGTAAACAAGAGGATTGCTAAAAACTGTCATTGGCTTGAAAGAGGTAAGCTCTCATTTTCATGACTTATGTTTGCACATCCATAATAAATGTTGCATACATATAATGAAACATCGGACAAATTGTTATGTCAAAGATGCAACGCACAATGACATTTCCCAGCAAATGATATTGAGGCAGTTAGGCAGGTTATATGTCTACACAGAGTGATTCTGCTTTACCGCTAGGTAACCCAATGATTGAAGGAGAAAGGATAAACAAACAACCATATATAGTTTGTTTTTTTTGTGTAGGCATGACCAATGAATGGAGATACGGTGTTATCCCCACACGACCCTTTTAAGATTTATTCTTGGAAAATTGCATTTCAATCATTACTTCCGTACATGATTGCCTTGTATAATTGGGTTCTATTCAGGACTACGTGTAGTCAATTAGACAATAATGCCTCTAAAGGTTACACCCCAGACGTGGTGTTATTCACTTTGCGTTTCTACTGATTTTAAAGCTGATAATGAGTCAACTAAGATAACGCATTTCTTTGTTCAAACCAAAATGCCGTAATTAACATGGTTCTGGCCCCTTTTAGTACATGCGAATTTGTTGTGTTTGTACAAAATAAGGGTGTGGCAACGACAGGTTAACTAGTAGTACCTTATTTATTTTTTGCGGTTGGATATACTAATATCATATCAAATATGTGTCATAATCAATACAATTACCGTGTAGTCTTCCATCGTAATTTATAACTATTATTTTTACAATTCATCCCCGATCTTAGAAACAATATTGTTGAAGCTTTGGTCAACTTGGAGTAGATATGTAGGACATTTAAATCGTGCAAAAACATCGCGACATGCAACCGATATCAAATTATCCGACCCACAATTAGTATTGCCTTATTACCAATCGCTTTGCGACACATTAATATATTCGTTTTTGTTTAGTACAGCGCCATCATAACACATTAATGGGTATGGACGTCTAATATCTGCTAACATATTTTAAGCCTAAAGATATAGGCTGATTCCTTGGCTCAATTCAATATGACGATACATATGCCAAGCAAACTCGTTATGCAAATTTAGAAGCAGATGAAATATTGAGCAGCTGAGTGTCAAAGCTTATTCCGAAATCCGAGCCAGTATAACATATTGATGATGTGATGTATCCTGTAACTGTTATAGGTTTCGTTATTATTCGATTTAGCTCTTTGTGATGGTTGACTGCTAGATGCACGGTGCACTTTGAACTATGTAATATGCCATTTTGTAATCACATAACTACAGCGCGCAACATTATGCAATTGACCAATTGATAAGATAAACTCTGTTCGTAACGAAACACATCGATGCAAGCATGACAGTTGCTGAACGTCTACCTGGGATGAGATTCCTCAGAAATGATTTATAAATCACTTCATAGAAATTCATTCATCGATATACATTTGAGCAAAAAATACATTTCGTTAATCTAATTAAAGCGTCTGGTGTGATTGTCAATCAATGACGTCAGGTCCAATGATGTTTGATGACTCTTACGAAAATCGATCTTAAAGCAATGCCCATAGCAATAGTAACTCTTATAGGGGCCTTAATAGAAATATACGTTTGCACGATAATGTAAGGGCGGCATGCATTGCTGAATATTAAATGCGTGGTTAAATGAATGCAGTGAAATGTTTTTAGATTATGCATGGCCGCACTGAGAGGGGAAAAAAGTCATATTTCACCTAAGCCTCTTCATCCTGATCTTTTCCATTTTATATTTATTCTTCTTCTGCGTATATATTCATTTCCACAGTGTACGAGAAGGTACACGGCATATGCTTCAAGGCGGATCAATTACGTACAATTTTACGTTTTAGTCTGCGCCGCTCAATCGTATTTGGGCTCCCATATCGATGATATGTCTAATAGGATAAAGTAAAAAAAACCATACAAATGAACTAGACATTGTTCGATTGCCTGTGAGTTGGAAAATTGCTAACGTCGTTCCCATGTGAAGACAACGCCCATCATTTCTCTTCCGTCGTGATATGAAGGTAATGAGGTCAGCTAAGTCAAGGCTTCTTCTTTTGTACCACATCAAACCAGAGTAATGGTTCATTTTACAGGGGTTCAGTCAGGCATATACTAAATCAAAGGCATCACAGCCGATAAGAACACTTTCAAAGATGGCGTATCTGCTGTTACTGATAATTGTCGCGTTTACCTTGCGTGCGCTACAATGGTATATTCGGAATGATGTGTTTACGTCAAACACGAATTTTGTTGAATGTCCCTGATCCGAGAAGCGATATATATTTATCGCTTTTATCTGTAATACAACATATAGTATGGTGACATGAACATGCGACTACATTGGTTGTCAAGCATTCATGGTAAACTATCCATGAGCATTTCTAGCTGGCGCATGGTTTTCGCCAGACTATCTATATACGCTGCAATCAAGAAGTTTCAAGTACTTATTTACACATAATTCACTTTATGAGTTTGCTTTTGAGAATAAGTGATTTGCATGTTAATTATGAATGCAGTATTAGAGTTTCAATTGTTGGAATTATTGCAGTCCATGCAGTTGATAGCAGCAATTACTGAGTTATGGCAATGGACTTGTCCCCAGTTGTGAAGCATGCACTTTTCTTCATTGGAATTCAGAAATAGGAAATTTGCTAATGATTTGAACATTAAAACACCTGTTACAAATATGTGGTCACATAGTGTGTAGATAAATTGGTTAAGAAAATGCGTCATTCGTTAAACGCATCAAGGGTAGAAACCTTACAAATCATTAGGTTATAGTAATTGTACCGCAACGAAATGTGTTAAACAGGCATTACCTTTTGTCTTTGGAAATGCAACAACTATACAAAAGTGACAGCATTTTTCAGTCAGCTCTTGTTACGCACATAAAGTAATGCGCAAAAGTTATTGAAAACTGCACACAAGGCTGTCGAAATTAGCAAAAAACATTGGATTATCAAAAGAATATGATCAGAATGCAGTTATATAGATTGTTAACGTCATTTGGCAGTATTTGCTGAAACAACGGCCTTCTCTGTGTAAACATATATATAATCATTGTCCAAGTAAATGAATCCCTAGTCAATGACAATGACAACGTTGCTATCAATAGCGTAGCTTAAGTGATCACCACAAGGCAGGGAATTAAATGAGTAGTATTTCCTGAACACTTCTCTTGCTTTAATGAAAGCTTTTAAAAAGCACTCTATATCGACACAGAAACTCAAGTAACGAACATTAAGTGATGGTTTGATGCAATTGACAGCTGAACCGATGGTCATACATATTATTGATCACAGAATGCGTAATACATTTGGTTAGAACCTTTTAAGAATTTAAAAATATTTTTGCATGTTATTTATATCCGAAAGGAGTGATTATGGAATAAAAATGATTACAGCTTAGTCATTAAGATGGCTAACGTCAGTGGGCAGCACTCTCATAAAAAATTTTTTAAAGAATAATACAAATATCACAATACAATGTGCATATAATCCTTGCCCAAGTAAATGAAGCCTTAGCTTTAGCCAATGACAATATTGTTGCATCGCATAGAAACGAATAAGAAGAGCAGCATTTCCTGAACGCTCCCCGTGGTTAAACCAAATGAGTTATCGCATACTTACTAAAACTTAATGCAATATATGTAAACGCGGTCATGGATATGCCAATGTTTACACAAGAGTATTGCATACTTTAAACAAATACTTTCATATTATCGCAATTTGAAATATATTACAGTCGTCTTGATGGTAGAAATTCAACAGGATATACCAGGACCCAGTGCGGAGGTGTAGTCAGTATTGATCTAGAGCTTGACATATATCATCTTGAATCAGCAAGGATATCTTATATATTTCGCAACGGATATTTAACAATTTAAATATGTTGGTCGGAATATAGTTTAAAAATACAATAAGTACCTGTAAACATGGTTCTAATATAGCCATTGAAGGACGGGGGTTCGTGGACGTTGCTAAAGTGGTCGTGTTTGTAGTGCTCGAGACCGAGCTGGTCGTTTAGGTGCTGGACGTTGTCACATAAATTGAGTAGGATGTCATTTGCTGATATTATGTTGTTTGTGTTCTCTGTTGAAATCAATGCGTATTCTGTCCGTGTATAGCTGGAAGTAGTTGAGACGTCATATGTTGCCGAGGATGGTACAATTTTTTCGGTTGTCGCCTGGGTAATATCAACCGTAGTTATCATCACACAATCCTTTGTTACGGAACAAAAATTGTATCAATTGCAACAAGTTAGATCCAATCGAGCAAAGCAACACGCCGTCTTACTTGGGAATGCTTTTCCGAGTTTTGGCTCATTGAATATTGATAAATGATTAAAACAACTGCCTCTTGCGACTGCGCGTGACTTCCTAAATTCGTCGTCTTCTGTAGAAATAACTAAATTGAAGGGTGATTTCCTTGTTAATTCGTCGTCTTCTGAAGAATTAACTAAATTGAAGTACTCATCCCAGACATGTATGCTCAGCTGCATGAATGTTGACTACGTAGTGTATATGTGCCTCGGACATCAGTTTATTTGCATATATCTGCTATGAAGACAACGACGTGCAATACATTAGGAGCAGGTGTTGATTTACGATGTTAAAACTGCATGTTATTTTTTTATTGAGTGAATTCCAAGAACAAAAATTATACTGTTGGGCTGACATCATTTAACTAGCATGTCTTGATGGCACTGAGTTTATCTAGCCAACAGACTCAGGCAAAATCCTAGCTAAGGAAAAATTAAATCAGGCTCGTTTTTGAACTTATCATGAATGATGCGCTGTGATATATGACTGCTCTCGTTGCAAAACAGTCGAGTCTTGGCTGTTAGAAGAGTCATCCATTGAAATTATTTCCAACACAATGCCAACGCCACATTTCAAGAAGAGTTTCATCACTTGGTCTGATACAAGTCTACTAATATATTTGCGCGGGCCTTCACACATCATCAGCTACATTACAACAAGGCAATTTATATGCAGCCACATCCACTGCTTGCTCCATAACAATTTATCGCACCTGACACGCTTGTTAATGCAAGGACGACGACAAATAAAACGAAGCCCACCAGACGTCCTCTTTATGTACTACCACAGGCGAAATTGCCTTTGATCCGCTGATGCCAGAAGGGATTGTCGTAAAATGACCCATTCATCGTGTGGAATACTCTCCAGGCAGCGAGCCTTACAGTTTTCACTAGACCTTGTTACATCAGAACGATACGCTAGAATTTGGTATTTGTTGCTTCGTCGCCAAAGTTGGAAACTACCCATGTGTGAAAGAGATATCAATAACGCATATGCAATTACATGATTACATTTTCTATGATGCATGGTGCTGTTTAAATGCACGACGTATGGACGAAGGCATGTGTTTCTTCCACTATTTTGCATAGCGGTTTTCCAATTGATTTTCACATCGATGATCACTCAGGTATATGGTACATACAGAGCAACTGCTGTCGATGGCTATCTAAAACTGGCAATATGTATTTATGGTGTCGTAATGCTCCCTTGTAAGTATATGCTTTTTCGTTGAACAAAGAAATTGACAAAATACATTTAATCAATTAGTTCCTTCTCGCCGAATATCTTATACACGTGTGCTACGCGTTCAATACGAGTGTACAAAGCTAGTACAGCATGTAGCATTAACTTAACCGCATGTGAAGCAAGTGATGTCCTTGAAGGTAAGGTTTTCAAACATCCGGTGTTTATTAGATTCAATGCTGCACCAGGTGGGCATTCAATCGTATTCAGGTGTTATTCTACAAAACATGGATCCGAACAAATCTGAAGACGGTCCTAGCAATGCACTCGAAGAAAAAACATTTTGTCCCAAATTCTTCATTGTATGTTAAAAGAGAAAAATGACAATTTCACGAAAACTTCGTCGATGCCATTGTTGTTTACTTAACCGCATCGCACGTGAAGACGTTTGCATTAACGCAAACGAGAAATAGTTCTGATTATAAATCTATATAAACAGTTTAGAGGGTGTGATTGCGTTACAACGTAATGAGTGGAAATGTTATCACCAATGTTAAATTCTGATTTTAAAAAGTGATAAATTAAACGGCAAAAAAGCTTTTTAATATCTTGGGGCAAAAATGATACTATTGCATTGAGGCAGAGGAACTCGTGAAATCAAAATGTTAGCAAGCATATAAAAATAACAAAAGAGTGACGACCACCAAAAAAAAAGACCTTAAAAAATGTTCTCTATGTATAAAAGCTTATCGCTCAATTAGATATTACGTCATGTGAGTAACAAAGAGTCAAATTAAGAAACTAACTGTTTAATATTTATGCATCTTAGCAATAAATTTCCCTCTCGACTTTCAACAGTCTTATAAAAGAAGTTTAAAGGTCGATTCCTCGGTTAATGTGCTTGTAAATCTTATGCATTGATTCCCTTGTAGTTGACCGATACACCAAGGACAAATTAAATACAACATGAAAAAACCCTGATGCTCTTTATATTTCCCGATTTTGTTAGCGCCAAATTAGCTGTTCAAACCCCTATTTCATTGAATTAAATGGCTAAAGTATATACAAACTAACCCACAACAGACCATGATTACGTCAAATCACCTTCAAGGTTAGGCTTTCGCATATACAAATAAAATGTATAGACTTTGTATGTTGTAATGGACGGAAAAGGAAACACCGAGGCTGCTGTTGACGACAATTGTATTTGTAACTAAGACACTTCCGCGGAAGTACAACAATCATCGTTGACTTTATTGATGGAAAGTATACGTTTCTGAAAGAAGATTCCTTATTTAGTCGGTCATGGCAATCGAAATGGTTAACACTGTTCGTTTCTTTAAGCCAATGACCAATCCTCCTATTTCCTTGAAATGCCATATGCCTTCTTTTTATAGGGGTTAGTGGACACCAACATCAAACGCACAACGAGAATAAATAAGCTAAGTGGTAAACATTTCAATATTTCCCTCGTTATCTTATTTCGGAGTGTATTTCTATATGTCCAATTGCTTAACAATTTGCGGCCGCACGTTAACGCTGTTGCATTAATCCGATGCGCTTATTAATAAATTATAAACAGCAATCCACACTTCAGTCGTTCTAATCGATAATTTCCCTTCTCATATTAGCAAGACATCGTACCACTTGCACATGTCTCTATTGTCACCTGACTGGCCAAAAGATTTTTACCACTCCAGAAGGAAAAGTAATTCAACAAATAATGGCAAGCCTAGCACTTTTATCTACTTTGTCAAATTGCCGCCAGGGCGTCACTGTATGTGCTTTGAGAATGATAATTACAAGACAAATTCATTACAGCTATGGTGGATTGTGAATACAACCCACGATATCACATCATTGTTTATGTTGGATATATTTACAAAGAACTTTTGTGATGTAATTACATTCCACAGGACAGTAAACAGGAGCATTGCTAATAACTGTCTTTGGCTTGAAAGAGGTAAGCTCTCATTTTCATGACTTATGTTTGCACATCCATATTAAAGGTTTCATACATATTATGAAACATCGGACAAATTGTTATGTCAAAGATGCAACGCACAATGACATTTCCCAGCAAATGATATTGATGCAGTTAGGCAGGTTATATGTCTACACAGAATAATTCTGCTTTACCGCTAGGTAACCCAATGATTGAAGGAGATAGGATGTGTAGGCATACAGTAGACATGATCAATGAATGGAGATACGGTGTAATCCCCACATGACCCTTCTAAGATTTATTCTTGGAAAATTGCATTTCAATCATTACTTCCGCACATGATTGCCTTGTGTAATTGGGTTCTATTCAGGACTACGTGTAGTCAATTAGACAATAATGCCTCTAAAGGTTACACCCCAGGCGTTGTGTTATTCACTTTGCGTTTCTACTGGTTTTAAAAGCTGATAACGCATTTCTTTGTTCAAACCAAAATGCCGCAATTAACATGGTTCTGGCCCCTTTTAGTACATGCGAATTTGTTGTGTTTGTACAAAATAAGGGTGTGGCAACGATAGGTTAACTAGCAGTACCTTATTTATTTTTTTGCGGTTGGATATACTAATATATCATATCAAATATGTGTTATAATCAATACAATTACGTGTAGTCTTCCATCGTAATTTATAACAATTATTTTTACAATTCATCCCCGTTCTTTAGAAACAATATTGTTAAAGCTTTGGTCAACTTGGAGTAGATATGTAGGACATTTAAATCGTGCAAAAACATCGCGACATGCAGCCGATATCAAATTATCCGACCCACAATTAGTATTGCCATATTACCAATCGCTTTGCGACACATTAATATATTCGTTTTTGTTTAGTACAGCGCCATCATAACACATTAATGGGTATGGACGTCTAATATCATCTAACATATCTTAAGCCTAAAGATATAGGCTGATTCCTTGGCTCAATTCAATATGACGATACATATGCCAAGCAAACTCGCTATGCAAATTTAGAAGCAGATGAAATATTGAGCAGCTGAGTGTCAAAGCTTATTCCGAAATCCGAGCCAGTATAACATATTGATGATGTAATGTATCCTGTAACTGTTATAGGTTTCGTTATTATTCGATTTAGCTCTTTGTGATGGTTGACTGCTAGATGCACGGTGCACTTTGAACTATGTAATATGCCATTTTGTAATCACATAACTACAGCGCGCAACATTATGCAATTGACCAATTGATAAGATAAACTCTGTTCGTAACGAAACACATCGATGCAAGCATGACAGTTGCTGAACGTCTACCTGGGATGAGATTCCTCAGAAATGATTTATAAATCATTTCATAGAAATTCATTCATCGATATACATTTGAGCAAAAAAAGCATGTCGTAAATCTAATTAAAGCGTCTGGTGTCAATAAATGACGTCAGGTCCAATGATGTTTGATGATTCCAACGAAAATCGATCTTAAAGCAATGCCCATAGCAATAGTAACTCTTAAAGGTGCCTTAATAGAAATATACGTTTGCACGATAATGTAAGGGCGGCATGCATTGCTAAATATTAAATGCATGGTTAAATGAATGCAGTGAAATGATTTTAGATTATGCATGGCCGCACTGAGAGGGGAAAAAAGTCATATTTCACCTACGCCTCTTCATCCTGATCTTTTTCCATTTAATATTTATTCTTCTCCTGCGTATATATTCATTTCCACAGTGTACGAGAAGGTACACGGTATATGCTTCAAGGCGGATCAATTACGTACAATTTTACGTTTTAGTCTGCGCCGCTCGATCGTATTTGGGCTCCCAAATCGATAATATGTCTAATAGGATAAAGTAAAAAAAACATACAAATGAACTAGACATTGTTCGATTGCCTGTGAGTTGGAAAATTGCTAACGTCGTTCCCATGTAAAGACAACGCCCATCATATCTCTTCCGTCGTGATATGAAGGTAATGAGGTCAGCTAAGTCAAGGCTTCTTCTTTTGTACCACATCAAACCAGAGTAATGGTTCATTTTACAGGGGTTCAGTCAGGCATATACTAAATCAAAGGCATCACAGCCGATAAGAACACTTTCAAAGATGGCGTATCTGCTGTTACTGATAATTGTCGCGTTTACCTTGCGTGCGCTACAATGGTATATTCGGAATGATGCGTGTACGTCAAAAACGAATTTTGTTGAATGTCCCTGATCCGAGAAGCGATAAATATTTATCGCTTTTATCTGTAATACAACATATAGTATGGTGACATGAACATGCGACTACATAGGTTGTCAAGCATTCATGGTAAACTATCCATGAGCATTTCAAGATGGCGCATGGTTTTCGCCAGACTATCTATACACGCTGCAATCAAGATGTTTCAAGTACTTATTTACACGTAATTCACTTTATGAGTTTGCTTTTGAGTGATTTGCATGTTAATTATAAATGCATTATTAGAGTTTCAATTGTTGGAATTATTGCAGTCCATGCAGTTGATAGCAGCAATTACTGAGTTATGGCAATGGACTTGTCCCCAGTTGTGAAGCATGCACTTTTCTTCATTGGAATTCAGAAATAGGAAATTTGCTAATGATTTGAACATTAAAACACCTGTTACAAATATGTGGTCACATAGTGTGCAGATAAATTGGTTAAGAAAATCCGTCATTCGTTAAACGCATAAAGGGTAGGAACCTTACAAATCATTAGGTTATAGTAATTGTACCGCAACGAAATGTGTTAAACAGGCATTGGCTTTTGTCTTTGGAAATGCAACAACTATACAAAAAGTGACAGCATTTTTCAGTCAACTCTTGTTACGCACATAAAGTAATGCGCAAAAGTTATTGAAAACTGCACACAAGGCTGTCAATATTAGCAAAAAACAGTGGATTATCGAATGAATATGATCAGAATGCAGTTATATAGATTGTTAACGTCATTTGGCAGTATTTGCTGAAACAACGGACTTCACTATGTAAACATATATATAATCAATGTCCAAGTAAATAAATCCCTAGCCAATGACAATGACAACGTTGCTATCAATAGCGTAGCTTATGTGATCACCACATGACAGGGAATTAAATGAGTAGTATTTTCTGAACACTTCTCTTGTTTTAATGTGAGCTTTTCTAAAGCACTCTATAAATGCCACATCGACACAGAAAAGAACAGGAGGGTCCTTTATAGACAACTCAAGTAACGCACATAAAGTGATGGTCTGATGCAATTGACAGCTGAACCGACGGTTATACATATTATTGATCACAGATTGCGTAATACATTTAGTTAGAACCTTATAAGAATTTTAACATATTTTTGCATGTTATATATATCCGAAAGGAGTGATTATAGAATAAAAAAGATTACAGCTTAGTCATTAAGATGGCTAACGTCAGTTGGCAGCATTCTCATAAAAACAATATTACAGAATAATACAAATATCTTAATACAAATGTGCATATAATCCTTGCCAAAGTAAATGAAGCCTTAGCTTTAGCCAATGACAATATTGTTGCATCGCATAGAAAGGAATAAAAAGAGCAGCATTTCCTGAACGCTCCTTGTGGTTAAACGAAATGAGTTATCGCATACTTACTAAAACTTAAGGCAATATATGTAAACGCGGTCATGGATATGCCAATGTTTACACAAGAGTATTGCATACTTTAAACAAATACTTTCATATTATCGCAATTTGAAATATATTACAGTCCTCTTGATGGTAGAAATTCAACAGGATATACCAGGACCCAGTGCGGCGGTGTAGTCAGTATTGATCTAGAGCTCCACATATATCATCTTGAATCAGCAAGGATATCTTATATATTTCGCAACGGATATTTAACAATTTAAATATGTTTGTCGGAATATAGTTTAAAAAATACTATACTTACCTGTAATCATGGCACTAATATAGCCATTGAAGGCTAACATGTCGGCGTCTGATCTAGTGGTTGTAGATAGCGTAGAGGTGTTTGCGATTCGGACGGGGGTTCGTGGACGTTGCTATAGTGGTCGTGGTTGTAGTGCTCGGGACCGAGCTGGTCGTTGAGGTGCTGGACGTTGTCACATAAATTGAGTAGGATGTCATTTGTTGAAATGAGTGTTGGTTTGGTTCTCTTTTGAAATCAAGGAGTCTTCTGTCCGTGAAGTAGTTGAGACGTCATCTGTTGCCAAGGACGGTACAACTTTTTCGGTTGTCGCCTGGGTAATATCGATCGTTGTTGTCATCGCAGAATCCTTTGTTACCGAACAAAAATTGTATCAATTACCACAAGTTACATTCAATAGAGCATAGCAACACGCTGTCATACTGGGGAATGCTTTTCGGAGTTTTGGCTCGTTGAATATTGATAAATGATCAAAACAACTGTCTGGTGCGACTGCGCATGATTTCCTTAATTCGTCGTCTTCTGTAGAAATAACTTAATTGAAGTACTCATCCCAGACATGTTTGCTCAGCTGCATGAATGTTGACTATGTAGTGTATATGTGCCTCGGACGTCAGTGTTTGTGCTTGTATATGCTATGAAGACAATGACGTGCAATACATAATGAGCAAGTGGTGATTTGTGATGTTAAAACTTGAGGTTAATTGTCTTATCGAGTGAATTCTGAGAACAACAATATTACTGTTGGGCTGACATCATTAAACTAGCATGTCTTGGAGGCGCTGAGTTTATCAAGCGAGCAGACTCAGGCATAATCCCAGCTATATCAGAATTAAAACAGGCTCGTTTTGGAACTTATCACGACGGATGCGCTGTGATATATGACTGCTCCCGTTGGCAAAGAGGTTTAGCTTTGGCTGTTAGCAATGTCGCCTTTGTGAACTTGAAATGTGCGTGTGGGTATACATATGTCAATCTGTACTCTAAAGAACAGTATATCCCGTGAGAATGCCGTTGAATGCGCGGCCAAATTACCTGCAAATCCATGCGGGTAAAAACCTGTTGGCGCAAAATAATACATGCGATGACTTCGTGGCTTTATCATAGTGTGATGTAACTGTCTGTCGCCTTCCCAATGCGATCTCTATCTACTCCTTAAGGGTCTTTGTTTAAGCGCTTGCACCTTCGTCTTCAATCCAAAGACAGCTGATAAGAAACAATCAATTGCTGGCAAGTATTCGCAAGCTCTAGCCGTTGACCTCATGCACATTAGCCGTCGCTCAACCTTTATAGGATGAGCATTGCTTGATAGATTCCGGTAGACCAATGGTCTTATCATTTTTTTTAAATGTGAATGTAATACAGACCAAAGCTTCATGTGACAGGAGCGTAGCGAGTTTGTTGTGGATTACTTTAATGCTTTTCCGAAATGACAATGAGATGGCAGCATATAGCATCACCTATACCTGAACGCACTGCCTGCATTTGTGCCTGATTCCTTCGTATTGACACTTTGTAACAGAAGCGCTTTAGAATGAATCGTTTTATATTTAACATGTATTTATGTAACAAGTGCAATCTAATGAACATAAATCCTTGGTTGTTTACGCCGCTTTTATGTTGTGACATTCAGGTGTTTATAAAGCATGATAATGAATTTTAAAAAAAGCATAGAAAATATTAAGTCAATAATTCGGCTAAGAAATCAAACAAGGTAAAATATCTCCCAGGTGAGCATTCAAATTCATTGAAATACAGTCATCGATACTCATGTAATGTTATATACTGGCCGCCTGATGAGTACATTGTAACCATTCTCCGGAGCAGAGGATGCTGCTCGTTCCCACGCAATCAATCTCTGCCCCAGGTAACGAAAGAATATTAATTTGACCAGTGCTCGACCTCCCGGTCGCCCGCTTTCAGAAGGGGCGCAATGTCGTTTTCGATGTTAACATGGACATCCTTAGAACCTAGAGACACAATGTCTCAGCAATGTACTCCGAAAGAAGTTGTTTTGTTGCTGTCTACGCTTGTATTCGTCCTGAAGTCGTCATTATACAAATTATAATTTAACGAGATGCATCGCACAATGACATTTCCCAGCGAATCATATTGGGCAGTTACGTGAGTTTAATATCTACGCAGAATGATTCTGCTTTACGGCTAGGTAACCCAATGATTGAAGGAGATGGCATGACCATAAAGCTATATATATTTTTTACATCAGTAACACATTGCGTATGCATACAGCGGACATGACAAATAAAAGATACGGATAAATACCCACAAGAGACTTTGAGATTAACTCTTGGAAAATCGCATTTAAATAATTGCTTCTGTACATAATTCCCTAGTATATTTGGGTTCTATTCAGGGCTATGTGTAGTTAATTAGCAAATATTGATATTAAGGATTACACCCCAGGCGTGGTGTTAGTCGCTTATGTTCCATCTGGTCTGCGCATATTTATGTTTTTACCCAAAATGCTGTAGTTAACATCCATCCCTCTTTAGTACATGCACAGTAGTTGTTTGCGTACCAAAGAATGGTGTGGCAACGATAGATTAAATCGCAGTGCCTTAGTTGTGGTTGGATATACTAATATCATATTGAATATGTGTTTTGATCAATACAATTAACTTTTAGTCTTCAAGCATAATTTGTAACTATTGTTTTTTCAGTTCGTCTCCAGTCTTTAGATACGATATTGTTGAAGCTTTGGCCAACTAAGAGTAGAATTGTAGGACATTTAATCGTGCAAAAACATTGCGACACACAACCGAAATTATATTTTCCGACCAAAAATTAGTTTTTGCCGTATTACCACTTTGCGACACATTTATATTCTCGTTTTTGTACCTTCTCGCGCCCTTACTTAACTAGTAAATATAAAAACATGTTTGTTCGTAGACAAAATGATCCTTTTTTCAGAAGATATCGCAATCCAAAGTGGTATTATACCCGTACATAGGAAATCCGTGTTGTTGCTTGAATACAGCAAGGGGAATCACAATGCAAATAACTTACCCTTAGCACATACTAGATGGCCGTTGATATATTTAAGCTACGATCAAGTGCAAAAAGCCGCCAATAAAGAATGACGCGCAGTACGTAAATTATTGATGGTGTGCCAAAACGTTCACTCAGACTATATTTGATATTGGATAATCCGCACGTACAAAGGTAAATAGAATTTCTTGATTTTTGTTTAATGGATGGTCTGACATCGCAGCTTTGCAATGCTTGGATAAAACTAGCTGGAATGATAGACTCACTTGCAATACTTGTGGTCAAAGGTAGAATCACAACCATGGTGAAAACAGACTTCTTGGTGTGCCTGTTAAATGTGGGAAAGTTGTCATATTTTAGCTGCTGCCAATATCGTGTTCGTTTGCCTTGGGTACGTACCAAAAATGGCAACAGTGTCTACGTCTTAATCTTAACGCTCCTTACAAGACCGTCCTGTCCTGGGTACGTCTGCACAACCAGACCAAGAGGCCACCGGTTTCTCGGAGTGTTCTCATAACTTATCATCACAAGATCTTCTGACTGTAAGTTCCTGTTAGGCAATAGCCACTTTTGCCTTTTCTGTAGAGATGGGAGATATTGTTTCAGCCAACGACTCCAGAACACATCACTAAGGTAATTCACCTGCCTCCACGTCGATAGAGTTCCTGTAGGACACACTTCCCAGGCGGCAGAGAGGGGCCATCCCTCAGAAGTGGAAGATGATTTGGCGTAAGTGGCCTTGGGTCGGTGGGATCCTCTGAGAGCTTAGTCAAAGGTCTGCCATTGACGATGCTTTCTACATTACACATCATAGTGCTCAGGATTTCATCGTTAAGGGTTTGTTTACCACCAAGTCCAAGGATGAGAGCCCGCACTGTCCTGATCTGTCTTTCCCACGCGCTACCCATGTAAGAGGCAGATGGCGGGTTGAAAAACCATCTAACATTTTTCTGCATCAGGTAGCCATGGATTTGTTCCTGGTTCCACTCTTTAAGGGCATCTAAAAGTTCTTTGCGTACCCCGACAACGTTTGTTCCATTGTCGGATCGTATCACACGAGGCTCTCCTCGTCGAGCTATGAACCTCTGCAAAGCTTGTATGAAGGTATCCGTCTCTAAGGAATAAGCCACGTCGATATGTATGGCTCTGGTAGTTAGGCAGGTAAAGAGGCATCCCCACCTCTTGTGCTCACTTCGTCCTCGTTTCACGAGTATAGGGCCGAAATAATCCACACCACCTTTAGAGAAGGGAGGTTCCCCCGGAGTAACTCTATCTCTAGGAAGGTCAGACAACTGCTGAGATTTGGTAGGCGATTTTCTCTTCTTGCATGCCAGACACTTAGTGAGGATCCGTTTCACAGTTGTACGCCCTTTCAGGGGCCAAAACCTTTGACGTACTTTGGTAAGGACTCTTTCCACGCCACTGTGACCATACACAATATGGTAATGGTTGATGATGAGCTCAGTTACTGAGTGGTCCTTAGGAAGAATAGATGGATGACGAGCAGTGAAAGTTACAGAAGCGCGAGCCAGACGTCCTCCAACACGAAGAACGCTTTCGTCATACACAGGAGAGAGTTTGGCCAACGACTTCAGATGCATCTTTGAAGAGAAAGCATGACTTTGTATATAGGTAAGTATCGCTTTCTCAGTTACTTCCATCTCCCATATAGATAAAAAGGCTTCAGCAGTAACTGGTATCTTGCGAAGATAGTCCTTGATCCTGAGTATCCATGATAAAGCCCCTTTGAGCTTTAACAAGGATGAGTATCTTTTGAAGAGTGCATCCAAGGGAAGAATGCTTTGTTCAACATGGTATATCTGCTATACTTTCTTCACTTCTGCAGTCACATCCAACACCAGGTTCTCACACTCTGGCTGCTTGGGCCAAAGTTCCTCCTTCTCCAATAAGAATGGCGGTCCTCTCAACCACCGCTCATTCTTTGTCAAGTCCTCAGCATTCATACCTCTTGATGCATCATCCGCAGGGTTTCAGGCAGTATCTACGTGTCTCCACTGAGTCGGATTCTAGTGACTGCGTATCTCAGTAACCCTTTTTGCCACAAAACGTTTGAAATCGTCTATCCTCGTTTCTCAGGTACTGCAACACTATCATGCTGTCAGACCAGTACACCGTCTCCATCAAGGGAAACTCAAGATGGTCGCGAATGCATTTGTCTAGGTGTATTGAGACTACTGCAGGAGCGAGTTCAAGTCTTGGGATAGTCGTAGATTTTAGTGAAGCAAGCTTCGATTTGGCCATTACCAGGGAGCATTGCACCTTTCCTTCTCTATCTGTCAATCTCAAATAGGAAACAGCACCAAGCCCTGGCACTGATGCGTCAGAAAAATGATGCAACTGTGCGCCGACTGGCTGGTGTATAGTTTTGAAGCACCTTGAGATCTTCCTCTTAGCTATGGCTTGTAGGTCATCGTTCCAACGCGACTATTGCTCCATTAGTTTCTTGTGGCATGATCTCGTCCCAGTTAATTTTCTGCCTGTACAGGGGCTGGAAGATTCGCTTAGCCTGAAGAACAAACGACGACACAAACCCCAATGGGTCGTAGACAGAGCTTACAAGACTCAAAAGCCCGCGCTTGGTTGGTGATGTCTTTGCCGGTGATGAGTCAAATCCGCAGCAATCCTGTTCTACATCCCAGGGGACTCGTAAGGTTCTTTCTTTCGGTAGACTTTCACCATTCAAGTCTAGATTCACAAAGTTCGTAGACCTTTCAGTTTCAGGGAGAGACCTGAGCACCTCCCTAGAATTTGAAACAAACTTAGTGAGCCTGAAGCCACGGAGGGCAAGCAGCTCACGAAGTCCCCGCACAAGGCGAATGGCTATCTCTGTGGAGGGCACTGACTTGAGACAGTGATCTACGTAAAAGTTCTTGTCAATGGTCTTTACTGTCTCAGGATCAAATCCATCGCCCAAATCATCAGCCATCCTCTTTAAGGCGTAACTTGCACAAATGGGGCTTCAAATGCCCCCAAAGAGGTGAGTAGCCATACGGTATTTCCTTGGCTCCTTGCTTTGATCATCCTCATTCCACCACAGGAAGCGCAGAGTATCTCGGTCTTCTTTTAACACTCGCACCTGGTTGAACATTCCTTCTATGTCAGACATTACAGCTATAGGTTCCTGACGGAATCTCAGCAGCACCCCAATAAACCGGTCATTTATGCACACTTTCATTGAATGACGTGCCTTTGCAGCGCGCAGCACCATCGAATACCACACGCACTTTGTCTCTTCTTTCTAGGATGGGTCACAGCGTGATGGGGTAGATACCAAACATATCCATAAGCTCGGGCCACATCTTCTTCTGGTACCTCCCCGGCATGTCTTGCTAATGGTCCGTTGATTCCCCAGCCTAAAATGGGTCCTCACTGCAAATGGTTTGCCAGCACCTCCTTCACTGGTTTTTAAGGGGTATAAGTAGGTCAGGGTTGTCTTGTCCAATAAAGAGGTTAACTGCTGCTACATCTACCTCTGGTATGCGTAGATCTTCTAGATTTGGCCACTTGGCTAGCTCATCTCTAGTCACAAGACCGTTTATCCTGATGTTAAGGCTTGGTGTTGTCAACACCCTGTTCAGAGTGTGAATGGTCTCATCAGATAAACTTGTGAGCTCAAGGTCAACTGACTTGCACTGCACTTCTGTGGCTCGCTGATAGACTGTAGTAAAGGAAGCTTTTAAGGTTTTTGCAGGAAGTCCAAGTCTCTTCACACGGCTATCTGTACACAGGGTGCCATTTGAACATTGTCGTGGAGCGCATATACCTCGACGTAGCCTCCACTAGCAGCCTTTACCAGAACCGGCTTGATAGGTAACGCCACTTTTCCATTGTTCACAATCGTTGTCACTGAGATGACTTCCTGTTGGTTTGGTTAATCAGGTAGTTCTGGCTACGAAGCAGTAGCTGATTGTGATTGAGAATGAGTGCTCGAGCCAGCAGGTCTAGGGAAATGCAGCCATCGGTTATGCTTCTAGCTACACCCTTCAATGTTGCACGCTCACGATCGAGTGCAGACCCTGTCTTTGTGACCATACTTAAAGCAGTTTACGCACAGATTGCTTTTCTGAACGAAGCTTAGCCTGTCTTTAGCTGACATTCACGGAATCCTGAGCACTGGTTCATGGAATGACTTCCCCTTCATTTGGGACATTTGTAGTTTGTAGTCTTCCATTGATCATTGACAGCTGAAGTAGCATCAGCAGCAAAAGTGGTCCTCCTGGGGCCACGCCTATCGAGCTTCTGTAGTTTTGAGGTTTTGTTACTCTCTTTGGCGGTTTGCGAGTTGTCGATGTATCCTAATACAGGGTCTTTCCCTTACCAACTTGTCATTAAAGTCCACGATGTCCTTTAGTGAGATGCTCCTTTTTTCCTTTTCCTTTATTGAGCAATTCAAGCTCAGCCATCGGCTATAATCTTGATCTGAGAACTTTGCAGCAATAGCCTTCAAGCTTGTGCGTGTCTCCATCCTGCAGATGTCCCATGGTGATGAGTGTCTCTTTGCAGGTTTCAGATCCTTGACCTTTGGCCTGTTCAGAATCCTATTCATCCAAGCTTGTGAAATCACCTCATCATTGCCATATCTCTCCTTCAGAAGTTTTCGAGCAAGCTTGTAACCATCTGCAGGAACTTTAACGAGGCAGCATTGAAGGAGGCTGTTGACATTCCCAGTACAACTCTAGATGAGGGTGTTCAGCGTTGTGCCTTCATCAATAATCTTGTTCGCTACTGCATAATCAAACGAACTCAAGAATGACCAATACTTAGGTGGAACACCATTAAACTTTATGAGATCTATCTTGGGTGCATGTAGGTTGTCCACTTTATATTGTTGCTACGATCTTGACTCCTCCTCGTGTCGGCTAGGATCAATGTTAAATCGTCACCGTGTACTCTAGACATTCCTCCAAACGACACTAGGCTCCGCGGCGTTGAAGACTTGATGTCATGTTGCACCTTCTGCAACCTTTGCATTTCGAGTTCCATTTCTTGGACATACAGCTGATGTTCCAGCTCCAATTCCCGGCGCTGAATATCGGAAGTCGGAAGTCTTCTATTTTCCTTTATCTTCTTCTCTCGTAGATCGTTCAGTTTCTGCTCCAGTTCCTGATCTGACTCCAATGTGGATGGTTTCCCATCTATGTCTTTAGGTTCTGTTGTGCCACGAGCATCAGCTATCCACAGGGCAACACTATTCTTAAAATCATCAACTTGCCAGCAGACTGCGTCAGCATACGTCATACTTTTCCTTTTATGAATTGCTTAGACATCGATTTCTGCAGCGGGAGTCTATTCTAGTTTTTAGTCAACCCAGTTAGGTAGACTGTTTCGAAAAGTTACAATGATCGGAACAGGCCATGAACTTAGCAGGAAGGGCAACAAAGAGGTCACGACATAGGTAGCATCCTCATCAATCATGCTGATTGGCTATGAAGCAGACAAAGCAGGCGGCGGAAAATTTTGCAGTCATACATCTGTGAAGCACCGAATATCCAAGAGGTCAAGAAATCGCTGCGGCATTAGATATCTGAGATGTCATCCTCCACATGTTTTGTCAATCTTACACCTGATGTTACCTTTGAAAAGTCAGTGTATAAATTGGTACTATATTTTACAATTAAAATAGTACGTATGAAGAGTGTACGATACTATATACATGCGGGAACATTTGTCATTTGACTCCTTTGTACAGACCAGATAGCATGAGTTGTATGGAGGAAGCATGTCACTGCTATTCTGTCGGTGGCCTTACTATCTAAGCATATCAAGGCTCTAACCCTTTTAATGGACCGACGATAAAGTTTGCTAGCGTAAAACATATGCGCTAGCACACTTCTTGCTAATTTCGGTATACTTTTCGTGTATCAGTGACTGGCGATTAAGAACGGCTGAGTATCAATGTATTATCATCTGGACTGAATGCCATGATATACTTCTATTTTATATCTGATAACCAGTAACACCTGGGCTTGAATTTTAATATTTTAAATGTCTTATTCCGTCAGAACTGCTGGTTGAATGATCTTTGACCAAATATCATGCTTTGCGTAGTCAATTTTGGCCACTCTTAAGAGAGCCGAAGACGAAATTGTCTATCGACAGATGTAATCTGATAAATAATCCGTATGATAAATCATGAAGCAACGCCAAAACCGAGGCTTATGCGATAATCGCAATATATCACGTGAATTAGATGCCAATTGTAGAAACCTCTACACCACGCCATACAGTAAGGAACTGATGCACCCGATCCAATAAAAATTAAAAGTATCGAGGGTGTAATGTACCACTGCTTAGCGTAGCGGTTGAGACTGATGGCAGATGTATTTTATCATCTTCTAACAATTAACTGACGAGGAGCCATTGTTCTTAAAGTACAAATATCGCCGAATGCACCCGTGATGTTTAAATAACCTATGACAATCGTCCTTTCGAATACTATAGCTCACACCTCCATATCGACTGGTATATATAGTTCATCAATTTATATCGAATACCTTTTATTGATCATTGAATAGGATTTAAAAGCGCTCAAGTTATCCATTAAAGCAATCAGTATCGCTGTAAAACATTGTACAACATAACCACTCAAGAAATAATTCTCCATTTGATCTCCAATCTTCCCAGCTTAAAGCGTGCGGCGCATTCGTACTAACCAAGAACAATCAATTGTTCATGCCAATATCATCCACAGAGAATATTTAAACGTCGTTCTAGGACCTAGGCAGAATATAATGCAGCAGATAAATACAAGGTAACTGAGGCTAAGTTTTATCATGCGTATATCACAAAGTAGAAATACATATAAACTTGTGGGAACCCCTTACTTAACCAACCATTTTAAATAGTTGACGAATACGTCATATTATGACATAGAAAATGCCTCATGCTGAGACGCGCATGTGCATCAAATACATAGGTTATGCGTTTTAATGGACAAGATGCCTTGCGCTCTGGTGCTAGGTTGTTACTCGAATTGATAGATACGCGGATGTAACAATAAATCGTTATCAGCCCAAACACTGCAGGGGCAGTTTGACAGCCATCGCAAACTATCAAAACATAATCCCAATACGGTCGCTACTCCTTAGCCGTCAGCTCGTTTACGTTTTGCTAACTATTATACTATTTGGATTTAGTCCGGAGGCATAACCTTTGATTTTGTATTGTACCTTGCTTGCTCGTTTAAAAAACATCACTGGCTGCATGTAATCAACCTATAACGGCATTCGTAATTGCTTCATTGTCGATAGACATGCCCCCAGTGACCTGATTCGCAACTTCCTCTGCACATAGTAATAGATGGAGTAAAAAGCAGGCTCGACAGACGATAGGTCATCCTATAATTGTAGCATCAGGCGTGTTTATTACAAACCAGTGGTTTTGGGGGATAATTTGATCGAACTGAATAGTGCATGTGACCATATGCGACAAAAGCCAAGATTTGAGTGACGGGGAGTATTGTCATGGGTCTGGGGCTAGGTTGTTACTCAATTTCTATAATGAAACAATAAATCGTATGGCCCTACATTTTGACGATTGCCCATGTGAGCTGGGACATTGCCAACGTCCTTCCTGTCGAAACACAACGCCAATCATATCCATTCTACCCTGATATGAAGGTAATGAGGTCAGCAAAGTCCAAGCTTCCTCTTTTAGGAGAACATCGACAACACCAGAGTAATGGTTCATTTTACGGGGTTCAGTCAGGCATATACCAAATCAAAGGCAGTACAGCAGATGAGAACACTTCCAAAGATCTGATGTTACCGATAATGGTCGCGTTTACCTTGCGTGCTCTACAGTTGGATATTATGTATGGAGCTTTTACTTAAAAAAGCGAATTATGTTGAATATCTCTGATCAGAGAAGTGATATATCTTTATCTGTCATGTATTATGTAATCTTATTCAAAACCTTCAAGTGTATGGTGACATGAACACACATCTGCATTTATTGTTAAGTATTCATGGTTAACTATCCAGGAGTATTTCAAGATGGCGTATTGTTTTCGGAAGACTTTCCAGATAAGCTGCGATCTAGTACTAATTTAAAAAAAAATTGCCGTTGCGGGTGATCTTTGGAGAACAAGTGAGTTGCAGGTAAATTATGAAGGTAGTTCGAGAGGTTAAGCAGCTGGATGTTTTCTTGGTTATTGTGGTCCATGTAATTGATAGCAACAATTACTGAGTTAGATAAAGGTACCCTACTTTGTTGCAAGCACTTTTCTTCAGAGGAATTGCAGAGGTTTTGCTAATGATGTGAACATTCAAACTCCTCTTGAAAATGTGTTGTTTAAATAAAATGGAGGAAAAAACGTATCAAGGGTCCGAATCTTACAAGCCATCGTTAGGGTTCAGTTATTGTGCCGCAACGAAATGTGTTAAACAGACATAATCTTTTTGCTTTGTAAAGTACAGCGTTTACAAAATAAAATATGTAAAGGCAACATCTACACAAAACGTGACAGAAGGATTCTTTCAGTAAACTCTTTTAACGCACATAAAGTAATGCGCAGAAGCAATTGACAACTAAACACACAATTATCAATATAATTGATCACAGGAGGCATAAGACATTGAGATCATGCATGCATGTTAAAGCAAAAAATGTGATTATCGAATGAAAATGATAAGGATGTAGTTATTTGAATGATTAACGTCATTTGGCAATATTTGCAGAAAAAACGGACTTAACTATGTTAATGTGGGTAAAATCATTGTCCAAGAAAATGAATCCATAGCCAATGACAATGACAATGTTGATAGCGTAGCTAAAGCGCTCAACGCATAACGGGGAATTAGCTGGGTAGTATTTCCCGAATACTTCTCTTGCCGAAATGCCAGCGTTTCTTAAGCGCTCTATAAAGGCCACATCGACACAGAAAAGGGCAACATTGACCGTTTCAGACAACTCAAGTAACGCGCATACAGATATGTGCAGAAACAATTGACAACTGAACAGAAGGTTATCACTATCATTGATCAAGTAAGGCGTAATACATTTGGTTAAAACCTTATAAGACGTTTGACATATTTTTGCATCTTATATTTATCACAAATGAGTAATTGTAGAATTAAAATTTATTACAACGTAGTCATCAAGATGGCTTACGTCAGTTGGCTACATTGTCAGGAAAAAACATTATCACAGAAAAATACGAATATCACATGTTAGATGTGCGTATAATCATTGTCCAAGTAAATGAAGTAATGAAGCCTTAGCCAATGACAATATTGCTGCATCGCATAGAAAGGATTAAATAGAGCAGCATTTTCTGAACGCTCCTCGTGATTGAATCAAATGAGTTGTCGCATAAATACTCAACCTACATAGCAAAATATATCTACGCTGTTAGGGATATGCAAATGGTTATACAAGAGTATTGCATAATTGACACAAACACTTTCATTATAGCACAGTTTGCAATATATTACAGCCGTCATGATAGTAGAAATTATACAGGATGTACAAAAAGCCAGTGTGGCGGTGTCGTCAGAATTGGTCCAGAGCATGTCATTTCTCTTCTTGAAGCAATTAGGATATCTTACATATTTTTCACCGGATGCAACTTGATTTGTCTCATATGACTGGATCTAGCAACCCAACATATCGATACCAACAGCGTTAAATGTGCCATGGATCACCGAGGTGCAGCTCTGACGATTATGTGTTTATTAATTCCTTAAGCTATATAAAGAAACAGAGAATAAAATGCAGTTGCTACGCAAGCTTACCATTAACGTTCGTTAAGTGGCTACATTCAGGAGATCTTATAATCCACGAGCCGCTAGCAAAGCCACACCTGTCGAAATACCGATATGACGTCACTCAACGCTATCAGTGACGTATATTCCTCGGATATTTAACAATTTAAATATGTTTGTCGGAATATAGTTTCAAAATACAATAACTACCAGTAATCATGGTACTAATATAGCCATTGAAGGCTAACTTGTTTGCGCCGGATGGAGTGGCTGTAGATAGCGTAGAGGTTTTGCGATTGTTAGGACGGGTGATCGTGGACGTCACTGTAGTGGTCGCGGTTGTAGTGCTCTTGACGGAGCTGGTCGTTGTAGTGCTGGACGTTGTTGACGGGTTTGTAGTCATGCTGGACAAGGAAACATTCGTCGATGGTGTGGTCGTTGTTGTTAGCGACATCGTGGATGTGGTTGCAGTGCTGTTTTGGGCAAATGGAGAGGATGTTTGTGTGGTGGCTACAGAAAGTGAGTTAGATGTCGTTGGTAGATAAGATGAGTTGGTTGGGATCTCTGTTGAAATCATTGCATCATAGCCGGGAGTATTTGAGACTTCAGTTGTTGCCGAGAACGATAAAACTGTGTCTGTGGTCGCCTGGGTCATACCGACTGTAGTTTTCATCGCAGATTCCGTTGTTACGGAAACAGTTGTTGTTGGGATGACTGAAATAAGCATTAAAACAAATTGTACTTATAAGCTTACAGCACGCGCTAACACGCTAACTATATATACACACACACACATACACACATACACACACACACATATATATATTTGCATAAACATACATATATACATATGATAAATGTATAAATATATATATACTTATGTTTATATATGCGGGGACGTCGTACAAAGTAACGGAAAGGTATATATACCTAGCGTCGAGCGAAAACGCAACATTGATAGCCCGGATGCTTGGCATATATGCGCTTTGGGAACGTCGTGCACAAAGTAACGGAAAGATGTTTAACATGCGTTGGCTCCCCCAGACACTCGTTTCTCAACACAAAGCTACCTAGCGTCGAGCGAAACGCAACATTGAGTAGCCCGGATGCTTGGCATAGCGATCCGAATGCATATCGCTTTGCCAACCATTGGAACATGTTCGATCTCATGTATAATTAACCCCGGCACAATTCTCATCTTCACCTCATTGTTTTTTCCTCTCTCCTTCCAATCACCCTTCTGGTTTTTGAGATCAATGTGGTCTACCCCAGCACCAATGAACTCAACCATGGCTTATCTCGTTAAAGACCAAGTGTGTACTATTGCCAGAATAAAATATTAACTTGTAGCCGGTGAGGCTTGGCGAAGCAGACTAACGTCTCTATGTAAATATGTGTGCCGCTCGTCGAGGCTCCCGACCCCCTGGACAGCATTTTTTACTCCCCCTGTCTACTTAGAATCCTCGTTAAGCATACAAAGACGAGTCTGACGATGGCGACCAAAATCGGAGTCGGTCCTCCCCACCTTAGTGCGAGTGGTCAAGTCCACCCGACCCGTTATATGTATTTATATATATATATATATATATATATATATATATATATATATATATATATATATATATATATATATATATATATATATATATATATATATATATATATATATATATATATATATATATATATATATATATATATATATACTCGCTTTCCTATTCTCTGACTTTGACATATTTGCGTGGCACTTGTAAAGCATAATAATCCCCACCTTATTCAGCAGTAGACATCGCTAATATTTGCTATTCCTGCAGCCATTTATACACTCGGCGATTCCAAAACTTGCTTAGTTAACTTACAATATTTACAAAGCCGACTTACAAGAATAACATCTTAAACATTTGCCGCATATAAGTGCGGCACTTGTTCGCCTTAAAATGAGTTCATAACACAGTCCGTGACAGTTTCAGTAGGCTCTATGATCCGTTTACAAATGGGGATTGATATAAGTGACAAAAGACGAGCTGGAGAATATCGACAACAAGCAAACGTTATTATGTCGCATTATTATGATCGTTTCGAATCTTAGAAACTGGAAAGACGGCTTCGTTACACCTCAATGGAATGATTTCAGATTTTACTTTGATGTTTGCATCAAAATACTGAAGCACAAGTTTTACGTTTTTTGTTGATTTAGAATATGGAACTCACGCTGCTCGCAGACAAATCTGTAGGTGGGGCCGGAGCATCGCGCATCTTCCCACTGGTATGGTATATCTGTGCTTGCTTTGTAAAGATTTACACAGTGTTGATTCGAATTGTCAGGATTTCCTGAAGCAAAGTTGGAATATTCCAACTCGGAACCTGTTATTGACGAGATCATTCATGTAGAGTGTACTGGAATATAAGCGAATTATGCGGCAATATCTTTATGGTCGATACATAATGTTGATAATGGGAAATGTGATCCCGGTCCCTTGTTTTCTCTCACCATTCGAAATTATGTAAGCTGCGTATTGTAAACCGCGTTGCCCAGTGTGCTCTCATTTTATATAATATAATGGTACAGGGTGCCAACAAATTCTGAAGGGCGTTATATATTTAGGCATTACATATCAAACTAGCATGATATTCAAATTACCATCGGGCCAGGTCCACTTCGAACTGGTTGCACTTGTCCACCACAAACTATTTGTCCCATTTAAAACGCTGTCAACTAATGCGTTTTGGAAAGTTGTACTATCAATTTTCACCAAATCGGCAGCACGCCCCATGCAGTCCGTGCGGGCTTGGAACCATGTCAAAGCGGTCTCATTGTGCACGGATATGCAATGGTCATCAATCCAATACTTACCATCCCCAACACATGATTCCTCGGCTATATCTAGGGAAGCATATGTGACAAGTGACACATAAGACATGTCATTTCGGTTTGAGATGCATTTATTTTTTGTTCTACACTACGATGAATTAGGATCACTTATGTGGTATCGCAGCCACGATGAACTCACTGTATTGGCAGATGTGATGATTGTCAAGATTGTCAACAGATGTGGTGGCGCATCCTTCGTCACCCCATCTATACCTACGGTCGCTGTGCAGTGAAATGCATGTCTGGTAATTCGGAGCATCGTTTGGCTGGTTGTAGTACCAGAGGTTGGCCGTTTGGCTTGCTAAATAAGTCACAATTATTGAATATTTAACTTATTATTAGAAGCTAGATTAATGAGTGTATTCGAAAGCTGATACAATGTTTCGAAAAATGCGTTAATTAAGTCAAATTCTGTCATCGCCTTGATGACCTCAGGTTGACGAAAAGTAACTTGCCAAAAAGTTTGTCGCCATGAATGGAAGAAAACACTTCTTGAATTAGTACCTTAGTCACAACCAATCCGACGTAACCGATGGGTGCAAGTCGACCCACCTTTCAAATTGATGACCCACATGCCGCCGTTGTTATCACCACACACAGTGAGGCGGTTGGCGAGGCAATTCTCGTGACAGCGGACGATATCATCATATATCGGATTGAAATCGTTGCCGCAGCGACATTCAACTGTGGTGTTCTCCTACACAATGTCGTGACATACCATTAACAATTAGCACTTCTGATTAACAAGTCATGTAGATGTCACCAGCACGCTATACAATGACGTGACATACCATTAACAATTAGCACTTCAGACTAGTTAGTCATGAAGATGTGATCTGCACGCTATCAAGAGCTAGTCGAGCTTCAAAAGAGTTCGTACACGAGCGATTGCGCTTCAATAGTGATATGTACTCAAATACTGTCTTTAATAATCTTAATCGAACGCTTTTGAACGTTTTAGTAACTGTAATGCATGCAAGAAGTTTAAGTTGGAAGATATAGTTTTGAATTTTTATTCAAATATACAATTATAATAAATACTATGTTTTGACTCATTGGGAAATATAATACGCGAAAACGACGGTTCCATTAAGATATGCGGGAAAGGATACTGAGGGTTGGATTTGCATAAGTCGGGGTGGATATTGTCATAACAACCATGTCGCTCATCACACCTGCCCAAGGGGCAAATTACTACAAAAGTAATCTTCAGGGTATGGGAGCAAGGTAATATATCCAAAATGGCTGACATGTGCGCCTTTTATTTTAAGGGAGGAGCGTCAAGATATACAATATATTGTCTACGGTACTTACAATGAGCATGACTCCAGCATAACTGTACCCAGCCTGGATACAAGTAGAAGTACAGGAGCCAGGTATTACATCTGGCGAGTCATCGAGGAGTGCGTCAAGCTGTTGTGTACGTTCCGTGGTATTAAAGCATCCCATGTGGTACACAGGAGCGCCATCTAACGATGAACCGATTAAACTATGCAATTGTTTGCAAGCACTGATCGTATTAGTTTACAATGTGATCAATTGAGTTATCGACCGGTTGTGCTGAACTGATTTCATATTCCATAACATGTCTAATACTTAGACGGTCACTTCCGCTATCTTTAAGATAATCTGACTGGGAATCAAGCAGCATACCCGTTACCCATCGCCATGGAACTAGAGTTTCGCGGAGACCAATCCATACACGACCCCAGCCACGATCTTCCATCACGCTTGCGATATAGTCTTGCGTTTGGGAATTCTTCACAGAGGCCAAATATGCGCCTTCGCTTTGGCACATAGACCTGGCCACGTCGCCGGTCACTTTCTGGTTAAACCATTTGTAGCACGATCCATTGACAAACGTAAAGCTATCTTCACACTCTTCGCCTGCATCAGTCACCTCTTGCGCTGTTAAGCCTTATACACATCAGTAAGAAATCGATTCGAAAACAATATTCGAATTCGACGAGCGAATCAGCCACATAATGAGTGAGTAAGTTAACATGTGAGTACGTGAGTGAGTGAGCGAATGAGTTAGTGAGTAGGTGAGTCAGTCAGTGAGTCAACAAGTAATTGAGTTGAGAGCGTTAGTGAGTTAGTCTGATTTTATAAGCGCCCGATTGAGTGGAGTTAATGAGTGAGTGAGTGAGTGAGTGAGTGAGTGAGTGAGTGAGTGAGTGAGTGAGTGAGTGAGTGAGTGAGTGAGTGAGTGAGTGAGTGAGTGAGTGAGTGAGTGAGTGAGTGAGTGAGTGAGTGAGTGAGTGAGTGAGTGAGTGAGTGAGTGAACGGGTAAGTCAGTGCGTCAGTGAGTCGGTCGGTCAGTTAGTCAGAGGTGATTCAAGAGGGAGTCCACATACGGGTAAGTATATTACTGATTAGGCGAGTACAGGTTTATATTAATAACATATCAATTTTATATGGGTCTTTATTTTCAAAAATAACCTTAATCGGAGAATTTAATATATATGAGCTATTATTTGGCAAACAGAACACCTTAACATCTATATTCTCGGTCTTAATAACATAATATAACTTACCCGACACCAGAGTCAGAAAGGCGAGAACGGAAAGGAATTTGACGGCAATCATTTTACGCCGCTACGATAACACCACCGCCACTATTCGAAGAGGTATTCAGTTGGTCTGGAAACTTGCTTGGTAGACAGACACAGCCGGGTGATCAGAACGGGCGCCTTGCCATGAGACAGGGAGTGGTCTCGTGAAGTGCGGGGTAGCTTTCCGTTCGTTTGTTTGGTGGTATTGGGTCAATTTCCTGCGCAAATGGTTGATCAAGATCCCTGTATCTTATGCGTTATTGTACGAGTTAAGGGAATCAGAAACGTAAATGGATTATTTGTGATTAAAGCGTAGCGCTTCGGAAAGGTACAAAACATAATTTGTTAGAATATAATGTAAGCCATGCCCCGCCAAGATCAATATTTGTCATGCGCTCTGAATGCTGCCGATCTCTAACTTATTTGCGTTGATTTTGCTTGGAGCAAACAAAAAACGCGTTCTTCTCCGTAATGAAGCGCTATTTTAACGGATATAACATGACCGAGCGCCTTAGTCAACTACGCAACCGCAAGAATTCCGCTCAAGGATTTCTTTTATGCCGCGAAAGCAAATTGTCAAACGCTATTTGTATGTCTGTAAACACTCCTTTGTCAAGGGAATTCAACTGTCAACAACGGAGCGTAGATCTTTTTGCGATATGTAATTACGGTAATATTATACCTAAGCTGACGCTAGTGGCATGTAAACACATAAATATTTGCTAGGTTTTTCCTCTGTGAGAAATATGACACCTGCAACTTCGTCATCAATTCATGCGAGCGTGTACTCGAGATCTCGCAATCAACATTGGGTCGTGACCCTTGTCAGGTTGACGTGACGACGCGTGTCAGATCATATGATTCCCGTCTTTTGACAACCTCAAGGTTATAAGCCTAGAATATGCATAAATCCAACCAGGACGTGATTTCCAAAACTAGTATTTCTAAATGAGCCCTTAGATGAATGATTGACAGGCAACATATTTCTTTTGTGGAGAGGTGAAGTACCTGGGTAACGCCGCGAGTTAGTTTTCGGGATGATTAGCATCGTGACACGAACCTGTAGCGTGAGGTCACCTATACGATATATAGCAGAAGAATGTGTTGTAGCAAGCGGTCGATCGACCTAGTGATTGAGTGGGAGATCGGCAAGCAGTATAAGGGCGGGTCAGTATTGTTTGGTTGAATAAGTAAATGTAGATTATCGGGATACCAAACAGGCGCAAGTCAAGGGGCTAGTGATCGTTCGCGATTATGCGTTGTGTGCACAAGGGTAAGGGCGAGGTAAAGAGTCCAAGAGGAGGCGGGTCGAATGCATTACGATGGAGCGGTCTGTGAGTTACAGGTCGGGTAAGTTAGGCGATTAAAAATGACAAATCCGTCCGCGAAATTATCTCCATAGTGATAATTGAGGTAATCATAGTAAATGTGATCTTATTGAATCTGAGCGAGAACACAAATGTTTGATAGAGACAATCATAACTTTCTTGGTGAGGATCGTCCTTAAAGAGAGAGTGTTTGCGTCGACCTATGAGTGTGTAATAGAGTTGTTCAGCTTCTCCTGAGTGGAAGCTTCACTAAGCGAGAGCAGGAAGGAATGACCGAGCCATTGAAATCGCGAGGTGAGCCTCCATTTGTCAGGAAACACGTGAATGCCGACGCGATTAAGGGTGAGCTTGGGTGAGCTAGCGATGGAGGTATAAAGTGTGATGTCAGACAGCTGGTGAGTAATTGATTGAGAATCCAAGCGGATCGGTGCCTTCATCAAAGCTTTAATGCGCAAGAGAGTTTCTGAGGGCCCAGTGAGCGAGTGAATCATCGATGAATCAATTATGCGCAAATGGTTGGGTGCGCTTGGGGGCGGTCGTATTTCTTCAATCGGATGTCATCGCCTGTATCTTTTGAGGAAAATGCTATATCTACTGCTGAGCACAGATGATGTGGTCTCCCGCGCTGTTATCGCCTTGGCACTCCCGCCTGAGCCAAGCAACTCTCTCAATTGTACGGGATACCAAGATATCAACGTGTGTCTTTGGTTAAGTGCTTTGGGAGGCTTATAGTTTGGTTGCTAGCTAGATTGAGGCAAACATGACCTAGGTCAATACTTTATTCACTGAAGCCATTATTTAAATTGTTCGGCGAATCATATAAAGACATAAACTGACGAATTCCAAGTAATGTATCTTCAACTTTTCAACAAGCAAGGGTATTTGAAATATATATATACTAAAATCCTCGTTGCAACGGAACTACGATTCCCTGCAGACACATTACATCGGGGACCCCAAAACAATGCACAAAAGCGAAACTAATATACTGGTGATACGTGGCATGTACATTATTATCAGTAGCTTGCTTCCGACGAATCGTGTAATGGTGACATAATGATATGCTCTCGCCTCAATTGAGGACGCTATGATGGCTACCCTAACTAATCAGACTATAATATATCATAAGGAAGTGCGCGACGCCAATCCTCTATTTTGCATACATGTAACTCAGAACAACCCGGGCTCACTCCTGTGCTGCAAGTTCGGTACTGCCAACGGCTGCAACTCTCGCTACCGAGAGCTTGCTACCTCTTTTTGACTTCCGTAGCCCAAACAATGCAGATGTTCATGATTCAGGATTACTACACTTGATCACATGATCACATGCAAATCATCCGTACCTTATATAGGGAAGCGCACCAGGTCATATGAATATATATATATATATATATATATATATATATATATATATATATATATATATATATATATATATATATATATATATATATATATATATATATATATATATATATATATATATATATATATATATATATATATATATATATATATATATATATATACGGAAGCGTCATGAGTACAAAGCGCACTACGTCGTGACACTTGGTAAGTTGGGAGAGGGAAGCTTCTGAGCCCACACTCACACACACACACACACACACACACACACACACACACACACACACACACACACACACACACACACACACACACACATATATATATATATATATATATATACATATATTTATATATATATATGTATATATATATATATATGTATACACACACACATATATATATATATATATATATATATATATATATATATATATATATATATATATATATATGTGTGTGTGTGTGTGTGTGTGTGCTCAAGACACTTATATGTATATATATATGTATACGTATATATATATGTATACATATATATATATATATATATATATATATATATATATATATATATATATATATATATATATATATATATATATATATATATATATATATATATATATATATATATATATATATATATAGCTCAAGACACTTACCGCTCACAACTCACCAATATAAATATATATATATAAATGTATATACATTTATATATATATATATATATATATACATCTATATATATATCTCTATATATGTATATATATATACGTATATATATATATATATATAGATATATATATATATATATATATATATATATATATATATATATATATATATATATATATATATATATATATATATATATATATATATATATATATATATATCCATATGACCTGGTGCGCTTCCCTATATAAGGTACGGATAACTGGCATGTGATCATATATATATATATATATATATATATGTCTATGTATATATATATATATATATATATATATATATATATATATATATATATATATATATATATATATATATATATATATATATATATATATATATATATATATATATATATATATATATATATATATATATAAGCCCCATGGTTGTTTCATTGTTCGCGTACAAATGCATGGGGTTTTTTTTTCAAGCACAGGGCTCGCTATGTTGCATAGAATTATTTGTTATTTGTTTATTGCCGAATTAAATAGGCACGCAATGACGCATTAAACAAAAGCCGCCGATAATCGCCCATAAACAATACCCATTATCGCAGACTTAATGCATTTTCATATCCTATTCCTCATGAAATTTTCTTTATGTTTTGGTCATAGTTATGCATGGATTGCTTATGGGCAATATGACATAATCATTGCCTGTTATGACAGTCGTTCCGAGAGACAAATTACTGGTATCCACAACAATAGGGTTTTGTGTTCAAATATTAGGGAGACGCGATCACTTGACAGTTATGTTTATATCGGTCGTTCGGTTTTGCATCATATTTCGTGATATGGTCTCTGTTGTGCTGAATAGCGACACTACTATTGTTCTCCAAGCATATCGCGCATAATGACAGGAGACCAGCGTCAAACATGTTACTGTACTACGCATTACATAAGTCGACCTTACTGAGATACTTAATATTAAGTGTGATGTATACTAACTGCTAGCAAACAGTGCACGATACGATTGGTTTGATATTCCTAATACGTAGTTTGTAAACAATATGGTTTCTTGTAAGACTTTCTATTTTCCGTACAGTCATGACGATGAAACATTCCAAATTGTCTACGAGGATGTATGTCGGCATAAGAGCACATGAAAGCCTGTTGGTCTTGTATTCATTCTTATCGTCTTCTAAACCCCTCTGATTATAACACATTAATTTGCTAGCCAGAGAGAAGTTGTATGCTTATATATCATAGGCAACAAAAGTGTGCTAAACATATCTAGATGCGATTCAATATGGCATTCTAGATGCAATTCAATGTGGTTGTGTACCTAGCACGGAAGATCATCCATAATTGTCTGCACAGCTCAAAATCCTGTCTACACCGTGGGGCTAATAGGACTAGATTGGATGTGGCGAGTCGTTAACTCACCCTGGTTTATATGGGCAAATTTAAGTACAGCAATATGTGACTAAGCTCGTGTTCCCATGTTTATTCTGTAGCGGCTTCCTCTGTTACCAGTATATCTGTCTCTTTGCTTAAAGTGCTGTATATTTTGTTACGTAGCAAGTTAACTACAGTACTATTGTCATCAATGATAACGACCCGAAGTATACTGTCCTTATTTAACAACATGATGCGACTGGTGACAGACTACTCGGCCGCAGCTTGAAGTCGTGGTGCTTACGGATTTCCGGTAAGTAGCCATTTTCCCTCACCATCGGTCATTTTCATTACATTCACTACACTGACGCCGCCGTTAACCAGGCTATAAACAACTTGCTGATGTTCACCGATTTGCTTTTTCAGATACATTATTTTACTTTACAATTTTTCTATTACACACTCATGGGTCGAACGCAAGGGGTGTTCTTATCATCTTAGTAGAACATGTGTGATGCAGTAAGGCTGAAAAAGACACCAACGATGCTATACCTACTTTTATCCGCATTGAGCCAATGACAGGTGCTCGATTGATGCTTGTACAGTAAGCATCATCGTCCGATTGCTGTGAAATCACCATGACCAACTTAGCTGTTACAAACACTACCACGATGTCGGTGAGTCGACTGAAGCACCACAGACTTGGAAATGTTGTTTTTGCTTTCAAAGTACATATTGTTTGCTTATACTGACAATGGAGATAAGGATATCATAGGAGTGAATTATATGCTGGATGCATTGTATCCCTCACGTTAAAATGCTAGGAAATGTTTAGTTTGGCTGAATCGTTTTCTCTCGGGGCTTATCATATTTGACTCTCACAGGAGTCGCAAAACTTTTTCTGCTAGAAAATCGCGCTTGGTCGGTTATTTCTAATATTTTGGGCGGTGATAGTATGTTAATTTAAAGCTAGTCTTTTTCCGTGCATTGCTATATAAAATGCATCTGTCATTGCGTAGATAATATAACGAAAAAAGAAGAGCCTTGCACGAGCAGCAGATCCACAATTAAGACATTATTCTCTGGCTTAGGGATGGGTATGCAATATGACTCGCGCATACCGCTTTGCCTTGCCTGGTCCTGTACGAGGGGAATCTAACCAGCTCCGGCATCAATCAGCTAGGCGAGCCTGTTAACGTCCATAGGAGTAATCTGTGAAAAGTGGCTGCTTTTTCCAGGCTACGCCGGTGGCGCGTATAAATGAGCAGGCCGACTTTTGCACCGTTCAATCATTTGCGATGCGGTCTACATTCACAGTAATCTCGAACATAAGCACCCTATAATCCGCCTGGCCCATACACAATAACGTCAACTGTGTACCATCTCGTTCGCGGTCGTCAGGCACACTTCCAAAATGAGCTCGACCATGCTACTTTTGAAACATTCGTCCTCTTTCTCTTCACGCTGTACCCTTCAATCAACCCTAACAGGTTCAGGCTTTCCAATTTCATCCCAGGAAGAAACACCGCTTCTATTTAGTCTCCTAATAAGCCCTAATTCCTCGTTAAGCAGAAATTGGTATACTGCTAGATCGATAGCACAGGGCCAAGTTATATGACTTAGGTCTTCGCTGTGAGGTTTATGTATATATGTATATATTTTTTATATATGTATATATATTATATATATATATATATATATATATATATAAATATATATATATATATATGTACATATATATATATATGTATATATGTGTGTGTATAATATATTTATACATATATTTATTAATATAAATATATCTGTATATATATATAATATATTTATTAGATAGATATATATATATTTACACACATATATAAATACATTTATATATATATATATAGATATAGATAGATATATATATAATATATATTATATCTATTTCTATATATATATATATAAACATAATATATATATATACACATAAAATGAATATATATATATATGTATATATATATCTATATGTTATGTATGTATATATATATCTGTATGTTTATATATATATATGTTAAAATAAAATATATGTATATAGAAATTTTGTATATATATATATATATTTTTACGTATATATCTCCTCTCCTTTGTTAGGGATATATATATCTCTATTCTATCTATCTTATATATAGATATCTCTCTATCTATATATTCTCTCTATTTATCTATATATCTATCTCTATCTATATTTATATATATATATATATGTATATAAATTTGTATATATATAATATATATATATATACGTGAGTAAAAACCTTGATTTTAGTCGAATAACTTGGCAATGAATTGGCAATAAAATGGGCATTTCATGTTAAAATAAATCTGTTGTGAGTTGAAGTGAGCGAATGCACAATGCTTTTTAGTGCGTGCAATAATCCACTGAGGGATGTTTGCAATCGAATTCGACTAATTTATTGATGGAAGAGCGTGTTACGAGCTTTGTACAGACAAAGTAGATAAGTAGTATTTACAATGCGGGTACTTTTACAACGAAAATCTATGTTTCGAATACAAATAGACCATATGCAGCGGGTCTTGTGGGACCAATCGCGTTGTGTTCGTAATTTATACTTAACTCTCATGGCGTCGAGCCTCAGGAGGTCCGAAAATTTATAACCTAATGACCCTCAATAAAAGACACATTGTATCCGGGGGAAAAAATGGTGGCGAAGTATGTAAGCCTGTTGCGAAATCGTAGGACATATTTTTGTGCGGTTTTAGTCATCAATCTTCTGTTGCATATACAGTATAATGAATTCATTTGCTTCTTTGACGATCCGTATGTCAACTCCTCATGCGAAAAATATAGATGCCTCACAATCCCACACTAAACAAAGTCTCATAGACAAATCTTCCATACATTTTATGTAACCTCACCTGTTTTCATTGCTTCAAACGAAAATATATTTAATATGTGTTTTCCATTTGTCATGTCTTCAATGAAAATCTTAGTTGTTTACGGATTATGATAATAAAGATAATGAAGCTCATTAATATCATCCGTTTTTATCAACATGTTAACTGGCGACAACGCAGGAATGCGGAATATTAGTTTTGTACTTTTGAGAACAATGCCGAATAATACGATACATATATCTCAGTAACACTAACCCACAGACGATCTAAGAAAAGCATAACACCTTCATCTGTAGACGCCAACATTTGTCACAGACAAGAGCCAAGATTCAGTCTATAGCCAATCAAACGTGCACTGACAGTCAATCTACCAGCAAACTCATCATACAAATCTCCAATCATAATGACTTGAAACGCATATATGAATACGCATAGCCCATTTGCATGAACCCGGACATAAAACGGACCATACAATGAAAGCTTATGAATGGTGCTTCAACACTCCACCCTATCCATTCAATCAACTCCAAGTGCTGCTCAACATTAACAGGGCGCATCATTGATCACATATGCATATCGTATTGGGCTCTAGTGGCCCATCAATTACATCGCCTGTTGAAAAGATGCAATGCGAAGAAGACGAATGGTTATTTAAGGGGTGGAACATACCAATGTGTTACCTAGGGCCTTATAATTCAATGAATTAAGGGCAATACAACAGCAGTCTTTGTAAGCATGATTTTAGTCTCTTGTACGAAGGATCAGGCATGTCATCTTCGCAAAAATTTAACCTCAGGGATACATTGTAAGCAGAAATCGCAGGAACGATGAGATGCATCTCCCATATTCAGACCATGCTGGAGCAATGGCCACCAAGCTGCAGAGACAACCGTTATTGTTTCCCCATCTTATGTAAGGCGCACCTATGTTACTCATGCTTTTCCACTAAGGAATGAACTCATGGCCGTGCACAGTGTCATGCACAATCTCACAGAATGTGCCGGTCTGATCCTTATCAGAAGACGCTTCTTCAATGTTCAAAGCCTTTTATTTACGATTGATGATTTAATTAGATAAATTGGAATGTGTAACATACCGTAAATTAGACAATGTATTGATGAATTACACATCGATCAATTGAACTAATAAATTAACAACGGGTTTAATTTTCACCTTGAGTACTTCTTATGCTTTTGACGCTCAAAAGAACCAATAACACAATGTCACCTGACACACACCAGACGGAAGTTTTCTTGAACAGCAATGTTCATTAGCCTGCTTCTCGGGATGACAAGCATCGACGCTCAAAAGAACAACAGTCAGAACACACCAGAGGGATGCTTGTTCTTAGCTTGCTGTTGATCGAAACAAACAGGCTTTCTTGCTGTTGACGATGGGTACAGCTTCAACAATGTTAAACGCACGACTTACGCATTTGCTTATTGAGTGCGATTACAGCTGAGAATATGTTGTTTTGTGCTGAATGATTGCAAAGCGAGTATCAAAGTGCGATCCCAGAGTTTCCGCAACCATCCGACAAAACACAGGAACAATAGAGCAAGTAACGAAGTTCTACTT
>CM067357.1:24035899-24045899 GCA_034190875.2 Urechis unicinctus
GCCCTCCCCTGACAATGTATGGTACAAGGTAAGTAATCACTCATCTCTATCACACACACCCTGTTGGACCACTTTCTGTTGACCGAGACGTGAAACAATTAATTCCCCCAAGACAATGATTCAGAACCCAAATATTGTGCTTAAAACTTTCCCAAGTGTTTCAGTTTTGAGACGATTAACCCTGTGTCTGATTCTGCCTCTCTTTGACAATGCCTTGGCCACAGCCAACTCTTGTTTGTGGACAGTATCTAAATGTTTCTTTATCCTGTGTCGCTGTGTCTTCCCACAATATAAAAAGGCAAGCTTCTTGTCATACTCTTTTCTACCATTCGACTTAGTTGCTCGCCCAACGTCCACTATAACACATTGTAAAATTTGGTGTACATAATAAACAAGCAATGTATTAGCAAACAGCATACATTAATCAAATTCGATATCATACCAAAACAAACGTTTTTAGGGAGGGGGAGTTTTTTAAACAACTTTGTTTCTGGATCATTTTTGTAATTCAAAGTCTCGCACTGCAGAACATTCTAAATATTTGAGGGTTGAGGTCAGGGAAGATGCGATGGAGAGGTTGGGGTGTACCCGGATATACAGGATGGCCGTTCATGAGAGGTGATGTACAATTTGTATAACTAATTGACATAATAGAGGCGTATATACTTAGCCTGTCCAGCATATCATGATATGGATTATATTTACGACGTCAGCAGCAGAGCGAAATATAATTTAACATTGTACACAAGTCATTCTACCCAAGCAAACGAGAGTTGCTGCAATTTACTGTGGTCACAATATAAACAATTACTTGTAATAAGGCTTGTAGGTTTTGGTTATAAACCGATGATCTAAAAAATATCGCCATGACAAGATGTAATAACATAATGTATCTAACACAAAGTTAGAGTGGATAAAAACTTACGTGTTGAGTTTTCTTTTTCTTGCAGGTAAGAACAGTTGCTGACTGAAGTATCAGACTGAAAGTGAACAAAAAACATCCAGGGTTTGATATGCTTATTTAAGTAAATCAACAACTGTATTGTGTCTAATAAGCTCTCTAGCCGTTGATAGCACACACCCCCACGTAGTAAGCACATACTTTTACAGGGTTAACCGAAAGATCAGTGCCACATTAAACTAATGAGTAATGGATGAGTCTGTTCATTTCTGCTCCACTGTTATGGTAAATCAACGGCGGTTACAGTGATTAACAGAATGTCGCTATCCAGCTGCAAATGCGAGCAAGTATATATATACAGTAAAGCTGGCCTATGCACCTGTAATCAATATGTTTAGCTCATTTATCCCAAAGATAAGTCAGACAAAGCCATTTTATAACGAACAACATAATGACTTACGCTGACAGATGCTTGTGTAGTATATCCTCGAACTTGACTGTTTTTTCGCAAGTTGATTCAACACAAACTTGTGTTGTTTCAGCAACTCTAATGTTGTATAAAATAAAAATAATCATAAATAATGAAACTAATCCTATAACATTACTATATTTAGCACTAATATTTGTTTCATTGTAACATAAAAAACCAATTGTGATAACTGACTAATGTTTGCTTCTTCCAAGAGTTTGGAGTGTACTAGCTCTAAATCTGCCAGTTTTTGCTGGAAACTATTACAAAGGTATCCAGTTTACTGAGACGCATTGGGTCAATACAGGCTCAAGTATAACAACGCAAAAAGTGTAATCAGGCCAGGTAAAAATCTGATTAATACATTAGTGTTAAAAATGATTGATTCAATTTAAAAAAAAATCAATATCATGAATAAATTTTGTTGACATTATCACACTGATAATCTGTAAAAAGTCTGACAAGAATCTGTTCAGTACTTTTGGAGAAGAAGTTGATTCAGTGTTGTTACAATATTAACAACAATTTAATTAATTCATAAAATTGTCCCCAAAAACACACATCAAAACACATCAAAAATTACAATATTTCAAAATCATGAATACACTTTGCTACCACTGTCACACTTAAGGATGGTGCAAAGTTTGCCAAGGATCTGTCCAGTACTTTTTGAGAAAAAATCTGGGATGTGGATGACGCTGGATACCACGTCACGACATTTGCTTATCAGCCAAAGGCCGGTAAGCTAAAATCACCTCCACCAACCATAACCAAAAAAATATATATTAATAGAATTTACGATATTGACTTTAAGCCAAGCATCCTAACTTTGCATTAAGCAAACATAACTTCAGTGTTCAATTCTCAGCTAATATGCCATTCATGGTTTCACCTAGGCAAACAGTAAATTTCTACTGCATTGTCTTTTATATTCAAGACCACATGTGGTACAAGACATGCATTATAGTTTCAGCAGATCGTTATTTGAAAAAAAAATTGAACAACTTTGTAGTTGATTTACGCTACAAAAACAACTGATATTTTTGTCCACATACCTGTCTGTATTGTTGTGTCCAGATTATCATCTGAGTATTCAACAAGAGAAAGGCTTTGATTCCTTCTGGCTTCAAGTACAGTTACATAAATTATTACGCTCTTCCATAATCACATTAATTCAGCACAATTAGTCATTGATAACTGATTCAAAATGCTTAGACAATAGTACGTATAATGTATGTATTACTTTGTTAAAAATCTTACTATGTATTGTATTTCAAGCGAATCGTCATCATTCTGCTTCTTGGACAGAAAAAACTGTGAACCCATTGTTGCTTGATGGTATTATATCTGTGTATGACATAATGTTGTGATCATGTATTTCACTCCAAAGCATGTCAGGAACCTTAACATACAATCAAGTAGTTTATTCCTGAGCAACTCTATTGAAATTCAATTGAACATAGTCATATTTATTTCTGGATCAACCCCTAGCCTGCATATGAGGGAAGTTTACATGGCATCTTATGCCATTTTCCCAGTATGTGACACAAATATGACCCAAGTAGGTGACTTTCCAATCAGCCACCCACCCCAGCTACACCCAGAGGTCAAGTAACACTCGACAGACAGGATTATATTTGTAGGAGATACTGTAGCATTTATCACATCTAGAAGTATGTAAAATATATCAACTAAAATGAGTCATAACTTAGTAATGAGTTCGAGCATATCACAATCTACAATTATTGACCATTACCATGTTCACATTGTGAGAAACCATACTTTCAAGTCAATACCTCAGTCTTATATATAGTCTGTAAAATAACTAAAGAATAATGGAACTATTTGAACGAAAATTATCAAAATCTTGTTTTACCTTTAGTACCATTTTCATGGTTGGATTTCCATCACAATATGGAATTTGATCAGAGGTTTCCGTTTCCGCCTCTTGAGTAGGGGTATCTGAACACAAAATCTATGTGATCACTTAATAGTTAGAGGTTGGTTAAAATAATCGTGCATTGTTTTGAACATTGGTTATTGGACACTGGAAGTTAAGGCATTATCTTGAGCATGTTATTATTCCTACCTGTGACAGCTATAAATAATTTAGTACATATATGCTTCATGTATAACGCTATTTTTCTTCAAAACAAGATAAGCGTACCAATTAAAAAAAAAGAACAAATATACACTAACAACAATCTTTAAATATACCCCATCAACCTATACCCATAGTACAGATTGTATTGGTTTTCACAAATAATTACCAAGAACATCCTCATTCGAGTAAAAACTTGTTGGCTCTTCACAATCTCATCTTCATCCAGTTGAACATCTGTGGTGTTCAACTGTTTTTAACCTCCGTCCAACCAAACAGAGCTGGGGCAAACATGTCGGGTGTTTTGAGTGGGAAGAGGCAAAGAAGAACAGAAAGACTACAAAAGCTGAATGGCAAATGAGAGGTGGCCTGGAAGGCCGCCAATGGTGACCGGCGTAGGAAGGGGAAGAAGTGGGAGAGAAGAAGAAAGATTTGGCAAGAACATTACAACAAGCGTTAATGGATAACAAATGTTTAATAAGGGGTTGACACGAAAGCATTGTCTAATGCAGTATCAAGGCATCAAAGCGTGACCCAAAGTTTGAGTGACTGAAATGCACTGCTAATGAGTGAACGAGAGATAGCGCTGATAAAGTCGGAGCACCAACTACTGTGGTTGCTGAAGCAGGTCGTAAGACCGCCTGCGCGATAAGCCTCGACGGAGGCCGAATGAAGGGTCGGATTCAACCTGAATGCCGTAGAAGCCGTTTGAGGCGGGAGGCAAAGGTGCCGTGGGTGAGTGTAATGAGGCGGCCCTGAAAGTCGGGGTAATCGAAGGCACGTAGAGGGTTCAGGATGTGAGGAATGTAAGCTATGAATATTGTGAGAGATGAGTCGCAATCTTGACGAATCATTGCGTTGTATTGGAGGTCGAGTCCGGCTTCAGTGAGACGAATATTTCCACCCGACAAATGTCGACTAGGGGCCAAGGCAGTTTGGGAAGGAGGGACCACATTTCCTTTTCTTAAGGGCCAAAGACGCGATGAGAATGACTGGTAATAGAGTCGCGTCTTCCGGCGACGCTTGGTTGGTGCTATGCTTGAAGGCAGCGACCAAACAAGGTTCAAGAGTACATTTCGCGACGGCGAAGATCTAAGAGACTAAACCAGGGGGACGCCTGGACAGGAAGCACAGATAAAGAGGAGGGTAGATAACCGATTAAATGGGATCCAATGTAAACCTAAACATGTCATTGGTAACTTTGAACTCTTGTGTGTGACGGAAGTGGATAGTCTGTGGAACTCGTATTGATGGTCCAGCGACAAGTGCCATCTGCTAAGCTGGTCGGTCAGTTTATTATGCATAATAAACGCTTCTTGGCTGCTTGTTTGGCTCTATTGTTCACAATGCTCAGAAAGTACAACGTACCCCCTCCCCCTTTACAGCTGCTAGTAAGCCTTCTTAGCACCTCAGACGGTGTGATTTTATTGTACACCATGGCGGATTAAGCCACAGGGTCGTAGTACAAATTCGCTGGTCCAAAACTCTTCAGCACTATCAGCGGGTGTTACAGTGACGCACGCCTTTTGCTGCATGTGTAACGCCTCACTTCAGGGCCTCGCTCTCATAACAAGGACCGGTGATAGGAGACGTCCAGCCCCTCTGTTGTACAAGGTTATTATCTCCGAGCTCCGGGAAATATTGGGCACCATCATCTCCAACCCTGACCTCTACTTGGGTCAAAGTATCCGGCGGGGAGGCGCCTCTTGTGCGCTGCACAAGGGTCTTCCAGGAAGAGTTAAGTCTACCACTCCCATCTCACTCTCCCTCTCACACCTAAAACCTCCATTATTAATCAATTTTCCACTAACCTACCCTATTGAATACCATTGGCTCCTTGGGTAATATTTTATAGATTAATTTTTGTTATGTCATATTAAATAATATTAATGTTAACGAACTACAATCTTTATGTGTTATCCCAAAATATATCTGAAGTTAATTGTTGGGGTCTGCACATTAGGATAATACGAACATGATGTATGCAACAACAGACATATGAATGAGACCAAAATCCTGGCCGCGTATCTGGCGCGTTGCCTGAACTAAATCGCCATTTATCACCTGTAAACCATAAACATCTAATACGTCGTATTAATTTCCAATAGGACCAAAAGCAACCTACTTTAGAACCTAATTATTTGTAAGTATTGGCCTCTTCAATTTTTTTAGCGGCAATTGTTGAATTGCGCTTATACATGTACATCAACAATTGAAAGTAAGCATTATATTCATTCGTACCCTTTGGTACATGTTTGTGAATTATTAAGAACTGAAGAAACAGGCGACAGCCACATTTGACGGTCAATCACGTGAATAGCGACCACTTTGTGGAAATCAGTTATGTCCGAAAAGGTGGGTTTGATTCGAAAGCTACCTTCATTATCCTGAGAATGTCCAAACTGAAGCGCCAACTTTTCCTTCGAAGTTCAACTATGTATGATGAGTGGTGCCATCAAGTGCAGCAGCTCTTTGACCACTGTGGGCAAAAATTTGACCGACAACCACTATGGGACAGTACTTCAGTCTAAATCTGGTTGAAATATGCAATTTTAGCTAAATTAAGCGATCATGTAATATGGATAATTATACAATATCCCGTATATGTATGTGGGTGTGTGTTTCAATAAATATATATATATATATATATATATATATATATATATATATATATATATATATATATATATATATATATATATATATATATATATACATATATATATATATATATATAAATATATATATATATATATTATATATATATTATATATATATATATACACAAATACATAACGTGAGTAAAAAGCCTTGATTTAAGTCGAATAACTTTCAATTGGCAGTAAAATGGGCATTTCTTGTTAAAATAAATCTTTTGTGGGTTGACATGAGCGAATGCACAATGCTTTTTATTGCGTGTAATAATCCACTGGATGGATGTTTACAATCGATTCGACTAACTTATTGATGGAAGAGCGTGTGACGAGCTTTGTACTAGGCAAAGTAGATAAGTGGTATTTACCATACGGGTACTATTAAAACGAAAATCTATGTTTCGAATACAAATGGACCATATGCACTGGGGCTTGTGGGACCAATCGCGTTGTGTTCGTAATTTATACTTAACTCTCACGGCGTCGAGCCTCAGGCGGTCCGAAAAGGTAAAACCTAATGACCATCAATAAATGACACAATATATCAGGGGAAAAATATTGTGACGAAGTATGAAAACATGTTGCGAAATTGTAGGACATATTTTTCGCGGGTTTTAGTCAATAATATTCTGCTGCATGTACAGTATAATGAATTCATCTGCGTCTTTCACGATCAGTATGTCAACTCCTCATGCGAAGAATACAGATGCATCACAATCCCATACTAAAAGAAGTTCTCATAGACAAAATCTTCCCTCGATTTTGCGTAACCTTGCCTGTTTACTTTGCTTCAAACGAAAATATATTTAATATATATCTTTTCCATTATTCATGTCTTCAATGCAAATCTTAGTTGTTTACGGATTATGACCAGATAATAAAGCTCACTTATATCATTCGTGTTCATCGACATGTTAACAAGCGACAACGCAAGCATATGAAATTATAGCCGAATAACACGAGTCATATATCTCCGTAACACTAACCCACAGACGATCTAAGATCAACAGAACACCTTCATCTGTAGACACCAACATTTGTCACAGACAAGAGCCAAGATTCAGTATATAGCCATTTAAACGTGCACTGCCAGTCAATCTACCAGCAAACTCATCACACGAATCTCCAATCAAAACGACTTGAAACGCATATATGAATACGCATATCCCATTTTCATGAACCCGGGCATAAAACGGACCATACAATGAAAGCTTATGAATGGTGCTTCAACACTCCACCCTATCCATTCAATCAATTCCAAGTACTGCTCAACATTAACAGGGCACATCATTGATCACATAGGCATATCGTATTGGGCTATAGTGGCTCATCAATTACTTCGCAATGCGAAGGAGAGGAATGGTTATTCAAGGGGTGGAACATACCCATGTGTTGCCTAGGGCCTTATAATTCAATGAATTAAGGGCATGAACAATTCAGCAGCAGTCTTAGTAAGCATGATTTTAGTCTCTTGTTTGAAGGATCAGGCAAGTCATATTTGCAAACATTTAACCTCGGTGGAAATATTTTAAGCAGAAATCGCAGGAACGACGAGATGCATCTCTCATATTCAGACCATGCTGGAGCAATGACAACCAGGCTGCAGAGACAGCGGTAAGGAGGAGGTTATTTTTTCCCGATCTGATATAAAGCACACCTATGTAACTCATGCTGTTCTACTAAGGAATGAACTCATGGCCGTGCACAGTGTCATGCACAGTCTCACAGAATGTGCCGGTCTGATACTTATCAGAAGACGCTTCTTCAATGTTCAAAGCCTTTTATTTACGATTCCTGATTTCATTAGATAAATGGGAATTTGTAACATACCTTAATTGAGACAATGTGTTGATGAATTACACATCCATCAATTGAACTACTAAATTAACAAAGGGTTTAATTTTCTTCTTGAATACTTCTTATGCTTTCGAACTTGTACTTTCCCCACCTGTGTAAGCACATTATAAGACAATGGTGTTGGTGTGCCGTTACACTAAATTAGCTTACTTTGCTATTACATCATTACGGGAGTGTTCTTGTACCTCATTAAAACAAGCGCTGTAGGTTTATTACTTACCAAAGAGATGCATTACGAGGATGACAAGCATCGACGCTCAAAAAAGCAACGGTCACCGGACACACACAAGAGGAGTCGACCAGCAAGGTACATTAGTCAAACGGCTTGTTTCTCCGGTTGCTATCAGAAAAAAATATGTGCCATTTAGAGTATTACTGTATCGGGCGCGACCTTGTACATTGCATTTCTAGCTAACCAACTTGACCGTATATATATCATTGCTTGGTCCGATGGCTATTTATATTGTCATCGTCTGGTTCCGAGTGATAGGCGGTAACGGTACGATTACATGACGAATGAACATTAAGCGTATTTTTTTGGGATTTACTCATGCTTAATGTGATACGTTCGGACCACGCCTCGCAACAATTAGCACCAGCTTGTGAATATACTGCCGAGAATGACGTTAACATATCGACTCAAGGATGTGTGGTGCTTGTTTAGTTGACCTAACTGGAGCGGGAACGCTGATATTATCATCACAAAAAACTGAGCAAAAATATGTAATATTGCTGCATAATTCGAGCTACTAACGGTGGGTAGCATATGATGACGGAGGGACCCTGCTTTCACAAGGGCTCCTGTACGATGTTGGTCCAGGCGAAAAGAACACAACGCAAAATCTGTAATCAATCAAATTTCTCTAATGAAACAAAGAATCTTAGATAGATCGACCCTTTCCAATAATTCTGTTGGACTTGGAACACGTAAATAGCTATTCCTATTGAGAATACTATCAGCACATTCAGTGAGATTGTGTTTGACATTGTTGATGCTTTGGTAAGGAATGTCGAAAAACAACTATAACAGCAAGTAAAAGTGCCTAGCGTTTATATATATGTATCATGGCCAGGACGTAAAGTGTAATATCTATTTATTTATGCCATGATTGATGGATCGCAGATGGTCTAAAGCTTATCTAATTGTCGTGGCGTAGTCTCCAACACGTTTAACGTAAGCATCCCGCAAGAGCAAAGAGAAAGTCTTATTCCTAAGCCGGAATGCATGAGTTGTATAGGTATGTCCAGTACGCGCCCGAGCAAGAATAACTTCTTCTCTACGGCTGCCTCTGCAGCTGTGCGGTCATTCACCAATATGGTTTTGAATTTCATGGAGTTTGATTGGGATGCATTCATCTCAGTGCTCCTGCCATTTTAAGTTCAACAATTTGTTGATCTGAGGTTTAAAGTCTGTGAAGGTGGACTTTAACTTCAGCAGTATCCAGGTTGAGCGTCTATCGTGCTTCCTTATCAGCCGTTTCGTTATATGGGATTCCTATATAACTAGCAATCCACGCAAATAAAATGTCTTTGCCTATAGGACGTAATGCAGAAAGCATTAGCAAAATGTTTAATATTAATATGTTACCACAATGATGTCCAGTCAATGCTACCAGGACAGGGACAGAATCTGAAAAACAAATACAACATGTTGCTGAGCCGATCGGGTAATAATGCCCAAAGCCAAGGAAATCACCTTCAGCTCTGCTGAGAATATAAATGCTACCTTGGGTAGCAGTATTTTAGTAGATGAACCCTTGAATACAGCCGACGCACCAATTCTTTCTGCCATCTTTGAACCGTCTGTATAGATCTCAGTGCGGTGTGAATGATCTTCATGTGTTTCTCTGAATTTGTCACGAAAAACAGTGGATTTAGTCGCGTTCGTTTTGTCAATGGAAAGATACATGTCTACCATTTGGATATCCAACTATCATGGGGGACCTTTAGGTAGCATACACAACGTCGAAATCCGGGCATGACCCTCCCCAGGAAATCATTTATATGAAGCCAAAGGA
>CM067357.1:24050899-24073399 GCA_034190875.2 Urechis unicinctus
TTTATATATTAGTATGTACATGTATATGCATATGTATATGTATATATATATATATATATATATATATATATATTATACATATATATATATATATATATATATAGTATATATATATATATATATATATATATATATATATATATATATATATATATTTACATATGTACACTGATTGACGATAAGCCTTTTAATTGCGCCTTGACTCGTTGAGTGAATTATAATCGTCCGTATTGCAACATACATGAACTTGTATTGAGCATATTCCGCGGGACCGTGAGAGTATATTGATCCCGACAGGCAGAAGTACGCAACCAAAATCTTCAAGATATATGTCATATGAAGAAATGACAGAAGAAAAGACATAGATGTTTAATTCAGCCGTTTTTACTTCTGCCTGTGAATATCTGTTGCATATGAATCGCGACCTGACCCATATTAACAATAAATATAGGGTATTACGTCCTATTTCTGCTAATTAAAACCTTATCCCCACATTCAATGTATTTGCTTTAGTCGTGTGAGATCATATCGATATCAATCGTAATAAGACGTTAAGATCTTTTTCATCCGTCATGTTTGAAAACTTCACCTGATAGACAACACCCTTACCAATACAATATGCATTGATCTACTCTGTCATGAGTAAGTTGCTAGTTCTGGTAAATGACCGTGTTTACACAGCCCCTACATTTAGGCTGTCTACATTCCACAATCGCTCATCCGATTACCCATTACTTCCTTGGTTTTACCAAGCGAGAATATATATCGATGTGGTTGTTGGTCAGCTCTTGTTGTGGCAGTGTATTACAAAGCCTGTCAACTAGACGCATAGCAAGCAGGTAGTATGGCTATTTACGAGTCTACTGCTACCTACGCTCTGCGTTCGATTTGGGAATAATTAGCATGGCTTCTTATGGATTACATATAGACAAATATATCAAATTTGCATCGACTAGTCTTGCCATGCCCCGTTGTTTTGTAGGCTTCTTAAAAATAAGCATGGGCTCTTGTCGTGTGCCGGTAATTATTGCTACAACAGAGCGCGCATTTCGATAGTATTACTGTATAGGGCGCGACCTTGTACACTGCATATTCAAGCTAATTAACTTGACTGTATATATCATTGCTTGGTCCGATGGCTATTTATGATGTCATCGTCTGGTTCCGAGGGATAGGCGGCAACGGTACGATTACATGGGTAATGAACATTAAGCGTAGTTTTGTGGGATTTCCTCATGCTTCATGTGATACGTTCGGACCACGCCTCGCAACAATTAGCATCAGCTTGTGAATATATTGCCGAGACTGACGTTAATATATCGACTCAAGGATGTGTGGTGCTTGTTTAGTTGACCTAACTGGAGCGGGAACGCTGACATTATCATCACAAAAAACTGAGCAACAAATATGTAATATAAATGGTTTGCTTCACAGTTCAAGCTATTAAACAGTGGGCAACATATGATGACGGAGAGACCCTGCTTTCGCAAGGGCTCCTGTACGATGTTGGTCCAGGCGAAAAGAACACAACGCAAAATCTGTAATCAATCAAATTTCTCTAATGAAACAAAGAAACTTAGCTAGATCGACCCTTTCCAATAATCCTGTAGGACTTGGAACACGGAAATAGCTATTTCTATTGAGAATACTATCAGCACATTCAGTGAGATTGTGTTTGACATTGTTGATGCTTTGCTAAGGAATGTCGAAAAACAACTACTAACAGCAAGTAAAAGTGCCTAGCGTTTATATATCTTTATCATGGCCAGGACGTCAAGTGTAATATCTACTTATTTATGGCATGATTGATGGATCGCAGATGGTATAAAGCTAATCTGATTGTCGTGGCTTAATCTCCAACACGTTTAACGTAAGTATCCCGCAAGAGCAAAGAGAAAGTCTTATTCCTAAGCCGATATGCATGAGTTGTATAGGTATGTCCAATACGAGCACGAGCAAGAATAACTTCCTCTCTACGGCTGTCTCTGCAGCTGTGCGGTCACTCCCCAATATGGTTTTGAATTCATGGAGTTTGATTGGGATGTATTCATGCCAGTGCTCCTGCAATTTTAAGTTCAAAAATTTGTTGATCTGAGGTTTAAAGTCTATGAAGGGGACACTAACTTCAGTAGTATTCAGGTTGAGTGATTATCGTGCTGCCTTAGCAGCCGATTCGTTTTATGGAATTCTTATGTAACCAGCAATCCGCGCAAATAAAATGTCCGTGCCTTTTGCACTTAATGCAGAAAGCATTAGCAAATTGTTTAATATTAATATGTTATCACAATGATTCCCAGTTAATGCTACAAGGACAAGGCCAGAATCTGAAGAAAATACAAAATGTTGCTGAGCCAATCGGGTAATAAGGCCCAAAGCCAAAGAAAATAGCCTTCAGCTCTGCTACCTTTAGTTAATGAACCCTTGAATACATCAGCCGCACCAATTCTTTCTGCCTTCTTTGAACTGTCTGTATAGATCTTAGTGCGGTGTGAATGATCTTCGTGTGTTTCTCTGAATTTGTCACAAAAAAAAGTGGATTTTGTCATGTTCGTTTTGTCAATGGAAAGATACCATTGGGATATCCAACTGTCATGGGGGACCTTTAGGTAGTGTACACAACGTCGAAATCCGGGCATGATCCCCCCCAGGAAATTATTTGTATGAAGGCGAATGAAGGGATTGCATTCGGCTTACTTAGATGGAAAGGCGTATTTATAGGATAGAATGTCTCATCATATGCTGGATTGTTTGGATTTGTTTTGAGCTCCAATGTGTATTGGATTGCATGCTGTTCCCGTCTGATGTGCAATGGTGGCTCATTGGCTTCAACATGTGGCCACGTCATTGACGATGTTCTAAAAGCTCCGAGACATAATCTCAGAGCTTGATTTTGCACAGTTTCAAGTCTGTTTAAATAAGACGCACACTCGCAGAACCACAAATAATGCCACCAAAATGAAATTGTGACCGGACGATAGAGCGATAAAGTCGTAAGGAGACTTTGTGGTCAGCTCCTTAACCCTTGCTGAACACTTCAAGGAGATTCAATGTTTTCAAGCTTTTTTGAATCAGGTATGCTATGTGTGCTTTGAAATTAAGTTTGCGGTCAAAAGGATAAAATTTTCATCAAAAGATAAAGCAGGTCAGCATGTAGACATACAATGCATGCAAATAGTTTTGGTTCTGGTCAGCCCATTGCTGAATGCTATTTAGACTTGAGTTTGCTTCTCAAGGGTGTGCATATTATTCGATTTGTAACACAATAAGGAAGTCATCTACATACAATGAACAATCAGCCCCTGGTTTGACGGCGTTAACAATATTATAAACCTCGACATTAAAAGCGGGACGGATTAGGTACTTCCCTTTAGGTCCTCGATTTTCTTAATTTGTGATTATCAGAAAGCGGGGTGCCAACATGATCTTTAAATAGTCTATTGGTAACAAACTGCCAAATACAAAACACCATGTTTCCATGGGTGTCGTATGCTTTCTCGAGGTCAACGAAAACAGACACCACGTGCCCCCCCCCCCCCCCCTTACACGCAGACAAGTAGGTTTGTTGTGCTAGGCCGCTTTGATGATTGGTAAAAAATATTTTCTACGAATCTATCGAAGTGACCAAAAAGTATGATATTTAATGAGGGGAGGGATGTCTCTTATTTATGGTTGGTGATCTTGCTCTCCCTACCGAGCGTGTGTCTTCACCTTAAATTCCGTTACTTCTGGAGGCTGCCCCCCCCCCATCATCGAATGCTATTGGCTGAGAGTCTTCTACAAGGTTCACCAACGATGTCGCCTTTTAATGACGTAGTTAAGGTGGAGTTAAGGAATAGCTGGCGGGCCAGAAGTTTTAAGGTAGAGAGAGTAAAATATAGTAAAACTGTTTACGACATAAGTTTATAAGAGTAGCTATAGATCGAGGAATTCTTTTTAAAGGCATCAGCTTAGGAGTTGGCGATGTCTTAACTTGAAGAACTTTGGAGCCATCTGGTCTATTGAGATGTCCATTTTGTTGGCTTGGTTCCGATTTTTCACACCGTGTCCCAGGTGTTTTTTGCTGATGTTTTGTTGTTCAATTGAGATCGATATTTGTGCCACAAACCACACTTGCTTTGTTAAATTGGGCGTTGAGCTTGATCTCGAGCTGCTTTGATGGCGAACAAATTGATTCCACTGGGATGGGTTTTTTTAACTAATGCAAGAGGCTATTGCGCTTTACCACAGATTCTCTGCCATCATCTGTAAACCATGGCTTATATGTTCTTTTGGAATCTGTCAAAGATTTGGCAATATATTGGGTGGCGATTTGTTTGAGGGATGTTGTAGAAGAAGACACTGGATCTTCATCCACAATGAGAAATGGATTCCGGTTTATATATTATCTCTGCTCATAGATCTGACATTACCCCAGTTTGCTCTGTGAAGTTGCCGTTTGTCAACCCGCTCTGAAGCCTTTGTCTTGTTTATTTGGATAAAAATTGGCAAGTGGTCATCCCCACGCTTGTCTTTGCCAACTTCCGCTAGAGGGTCGTGAATACAAAAGGTGAGCATCAACTAAAATCCATGGCAGGGTCTAGTTCTCGGGTAGAGGTAAGTTTCTGATTTATCAGAGGTCATGTCATGCAATTAAAATTTTAATTATACTTGCAAAGGAGTATGAATAGTGAAATGTTCATGGAGTACACCTTCTCTTACGAGAATTTGAGTGCATTACATTATAAATATCATACCGAAAAGGTATACATCTAACGGTTCGTGGTCTCAAAAAAATGAGATTTCAGTTCATCACCGATTGGTTTGAACTCTCGACAGTTCATTGAAAGATACTAGGAGGCAGAGGAACGCCTTTGGATGTTTGGGGCAGATTTTGGTCTAGAGGAATGACGGACATTGTCAAACCCAAATGTTTATGAATCTGTATGGGATCGTCAGATTACCCGGAGGTCTGTTTGGTTCGGACTTTTTCTTGTGATTAGAGGAGTATTTGCAGAAGATCCACATGGTGTTGCCATTCCCATTGTCTTTTTTTGCAACGGCATCATTTGGGAGGTCTTTGGCACCTGAATGAAAATCCTCAATGGTTGGGCGCTGGCCATTGGCAACATGAAATCAGTATGGGTGATGGCGCTGGCATAAAAGGGCTTAGTGTCATATTGTGCCTCGACTATTCTGGAATGACAGTATTTTGTGAGTGCCGGATTTAGTTTATCCATGTTGGGCCCCCCTTGTAAAATGCCGGATGATCTCTTGAACTATTTGCACATTTGATGTGTAGTGGGCAATGATTGTCGTCATGGCCTTCGGATACACATTTGCCGCAGACAATTGATCGTAGGCATTTGCCTTTGTTGTGACCATGTCATTGGCATTGAAAGCAGAGTTAAAATATATTTTTTCAACAACAATATTGAGGTACCCTATCTTTATATTATTTGGGAGCTGCGTAGATTAAAAGTAAAAATTTATGTTCCTGTCAGGATTTTTTTACTTTCTTTGTTTATAATATTATAACATTACTAATTGTGACAATAGATCCTGTAGGATGTCTTGGTCGAGGTCCTGGCACCTAACCACACCACCGACCACAAACAGGTTACCCCCTATTAGTCGTATTTTACGACATGCAGGAAAAATTACTGTGGCCTATTCTAACCCCGAAACCTTGGAGGGAGCGAAGCATCGGATCAAGTCACTTTATTAGATGGAAACGGAAGCTTGACGGTTATTAATTGAATCAAAAGTATGCTGAACTTTATGAAATATACATAGTGTATAATGATGATCTAACTATATCAATAATGGTGAAATGTACTTATCACCATTGCTAAACCTTATTATAAAGGTTTCATTGATCAGTTTTCGACCCCTTAAATTTTCAGTGGGCACCTGGTTTTAGGCTAGAACCTCTGAGATGTTACCCCGATGGTCCGCGGAACCTATAGATATTTGGGCTCGTGGGAGCCCCGGCACTGATATGTACAATACATTAATTAAGGTGTTCCAGAACCCCAACGGTGTATACAACTACACTTATCGCTGATAAAGAATGCATTGTGTAAGAGCAGCGAGCCACATTACCTATTTTTAGATAACATTCTATCATACATTGCCAAGGTTGGCCAGGTTGAGTGATATTGTGATTTATCCTAATGCAGACAGCCACATTTGCTTGTTCACGAGAGCTTATGATGTGTACACGCAATGCTGAAACAATGCATGACGGTTCTAGTTAAATAATAAATAGCAGCATAGCACACGAACGAATTGATGCTCAGGGTGAAATTCAAATCAGCAATGAAATGCTCCCATATCGGCTGTTTAGCTTAATCGTATTTGAATTGTAGCCGCAAGGGAATTACAAAGCTTCCAATTGTGAATCCGAATTGAGGGATTATCTTCTGGGAGAGGCACTAAATTGCTTTTAACTTATCGGTCCTGGTGTATAAATCGGGAAGATATATATACTTTACCTCTGCGTTAATGGGACATTGAATACCGCCTAATGACGTATTCAACAAATGAAGTGGATGAAGAATAAATGTATGTGCAGGGTTGATGGATGACAAGGCTGCATTTTGTCAACTATCTAATCATTCAAAAGCGTCGAAAGTCTATCTATTACTAGTTGATGACCTCTACTTTGTATGATAGACATAATCATTGATGGTTATAAATCAATGAAGCTTAGCTATATATTTGTTCTTTCGTTTAAGACCCTAAACCGACCGCATGCAATGCATTGAGAGGAATACTTAATATCAGATATAAATGGCTTCACACCGTAAGCAATGTTAGCGCTGTCGGAGACATTGCTTAAGTTCTGATAGGTTCATACCATCTACGGCAAATCTCTGTTATTGATTGCTTTTGCTTTACTCACAGGAGCTTTCTGAGATCGTGACATTTGCTAATTGGTAATAGAGAAATGACTCAATCAGCTATATTTCTGTCTAGGTGGAATCATAAAAACGTTTATGCACGAGCAAACGCGCTGCAATTTGTCTGGAGTTACCCGGAGTAATTAAACGGTATAACTAGGTATAAAGACACACTTGCAAAGGAGAAGCTTGTGTGACACAGTAGTAGTTTTCATGCATGCTTGCGGTCGTCAGTAAACAATTCCTGCAAGCATTTTAAATGAATTTGACCCTTCCGGATATAACAATCCTTTCTTGCGGTCGTCATAAAACAAACACCCTGTAAGCCCCCCAAATGAAACAATACCCTTCCGCCAGCTAATTCCTTCGAAAATTTAGGCTTATCGTGCATTTCCCCCCCCCCCAAACAGTTTCATAGTATCCTATACGAGCCCTCATCATCGTTTCACTAGTTAGTAATCTGCATAGCGTTAGACTGACATTCAATTTGCAGATGTTACGTTGGGCGTAGTGTTGGTGTAATATTAATGTTAGATGATCCTATAACGTGTATGATCTATGCTTATGATTATAACAAAGCATGTATCAAATGAGCCATGTATTGAAGTTATGTAATAAAATATGTATGTTAGATGATAGCTAAACATGTATGAAGTATGCTTATGATTACATAACAATATGTATGTATAAATGAGCTAGCCAGACCTTTATATATATAATATGGGTATGCTTATATAAATGTCTATGATAAATTACACATATTATATGTTTATTACATATTACTATGTAAAGTCTATATGTACACAAACCTTTATATATATACATGGGAAAGGCTTACTCATAAATGGCTTGAAAAATTACTTTGTTCTCTGTTTATTTCCCAGTTACTCAAAATAAAGGCAAGGTTTTAGAGATATAGTTGAGCGTATAGAAAAATATCCTAGCGGCATATGTTTTGCCGATTAACAGCTCCAAATTTGTCTTACATGTGATATATATTTGTTTAACATTTATGATATGTAAATTTGTATATCTGTGGGTGAGGATCATTAACTCCTTGGGTTGGACGACAGCAAATAATTTAACACACTGTTAAGCAGTAATATGGCAGTGCAACGATCCATTGCTTACATATGGAATTTGCATTGCCAATCCAGGATTTGTAACAATGTGGTGCTTTGCCAATTGTCCATTTGGCAGCGTCGTTTTACAATTAGGAGCAGGTGGAGGAGGGAGAGGAGGGGAATGAGTAGGAGTAGAAGAATGGGTAGGAGGAGGAGATAAGGAGGAAGAAGAGGAGCAGGAGGAGGAAGAGGAGGTGGAGTTGGTGGAACCGGAGTAAGAATAGTAAGAGGAGATAATCCAACCAATTTATTGTTGACGCTATCTTCATTCATCGCTACAACATGATACTTATTTGCAAGCATGTATGGGAATTCCCAGAAAGCCAGGCATGAATGCAGGCATGGTCGTTTTGACCCCGGGTTCGTAAAACATTGGGTTGTTTGTCGTTGATTGAGCCTCCTATTGTAATTGCAATAACTGGGTTACAACAACTCAACCGGCATTAACACATTTACCAGTAGGCCTAAACTTCGCGTCAACCGCGGTAGTTTGACCCTTTCTTCTTCTTTTTGATGCATTCCTCTGCCACCATGTAATGAGGTCAAAAGATATACGTAGCCACAGCATATGTATATGAACCGTTGCCTCAAGATTTCCTGCGGGAATCGACTAGTGTGTGTTACATGCTAGTAATAACACAAGGCGTGTGTAATTATGAAAAAAATATGAGAGCCAGTTGCTCTCTGGACGTCAATGGTTTTTTCTTGGAGACAGTTCATCATACTACTTCATACAGTGCAATGTGTTCATGAATTGGCCAAGGAGTTAGCTTCATCTGCCTGGGCTGATGCTGATACTATGAATGGCCAAGGAGTTGGGACGCAGTATCTCGGGAATGTATTGCAACCGACCTCCGACAAAATAATGCAGATATACACGGACAACCTTTTCAATTGAGCCATCAATTTACCAACAGCATGAGCTGTACGCAGCTGGCTACATCATCAGCCCAAGACTACTCTTTGACGCACTCCGGATATCGACTGCTTTATACGTAGCGCAAATGATTCACTCTGATAATAGCGTTTTCCCAGAGAAAAGCCATCAGTTGGGTGTTTCCATGGTATCCATATGTCCTACGATGCAAACTTCATGTAGCGGGAAATAAAATGATCAAATCGTCACGGCACATCACGAGACAATATGTCATAGAGTGAGTCGGCAAACCGAGATATTCATGTAGAGGAAATAAATGATCATCGTCAGGCACATCACGAGACAATATGTCATAGAGTGAGTCGGCAAACCGAGATATTCGCATTGAGATGCGGCATCAGATGAAATCATGAGGGCGCAATGATGGGGCGCACGAAACGAAAAACATCTAAGACATCTTGGCATATAGAAATACTGGTGTGTACGAGACATCGTGTTTATCGCAACTAGCCAAATCACTTTTGGATATTATCTTCTAAAGCAATAGTCAGTTAGCTCCGGACAATTTTCTGAGAAAAAATCGGAAGCAGAACCGCACACTCACTAAATAATACACAAGATGTAATAAAATTGTTTAATCAGGATTTGTATGTACAGAGAATTATCAAAAGCTTAATTGTGGAATTTATACGAACTACACTTAACCAGTCATTTAACAAACGCAGTAAAGGTTCAATGTTTTAAGAGTCAAAATGCCCTTGAATATAATCATATGTATTAATAATATATATAAATACAAAACATCATACATATATATATATACATAAATATATATGTATATACTATACATTTATGCATACTAAAACATTTATTTGTACCAATATATATCTATATTTATAAACATATGTATATGTACATATTTTAATTGATATATACACATAAATATATATGATATATATATATGTATATTATATATATATATATTTATATACATATGTTAGAACCTATATATATACATATATTATATATATAAAATATGAACATATATTTATATTTAAATATATATATATATGTTAATATAGATATATATATTCATACACAAATATATATTTTGTATACATAATATCCGCATTTGGATATATAAATGCTTATATATGCATACACATATATATAGATATATATATATATATATATATATATAGATATATATATGAGATATATATATATATATATATATATAGTATATATAGATATAGATATATATATATTCATATACAAATATATTTATAACTTCATATGCGTACATTTATATATATATATGCATATATATATGTTTATATATATATACTATGTACTCGTATATATATTCATATATATATGCATATATATATATGTATATATATATATATATATATGTTTGTAATTTACTGTTCGATAAATATTACTAGTTTTGTTGGTTCCCGCCGTAGAAGATATTATAATAAACGGTGCAAATGTATTCGCATTTAAATGCTCACACTTATGAAGTGTTGCATAATCTTCAGCCCCAACGACTATATTTGCATCGCAGACTCAATGGAATAGATAGGCTTCCTGCTGTGAATCCGAATTACGGTTTGAATTTGTTGACCGTACATTAAATCGCGTTTACCTAATCGGGCGAAGTGCGTAAATCGCGAAAATCTGTACCTTATTACACATGCGTCGTTGAATAATACCACAACTATTGTGTATCGAAACATAGTGATGCAATTGCGGTTAATAAATCTAAGTTAAGAAAGCCAGCTAGCGCAACACTTTATGTTATGCAACTACCACGGTAGTTTTTAAGAGTTTGTCCCAACTTGCCAACATTTCTCTCCCACCTAACTGACATACCTAGAGCTCACATTGCACTCTAGAGTGAATTAAAAGACTTACGCATGGATCATTATAACACGCGGAATAGCACAGCGCCCGCAAAGCTGGTGTTATTCACGGCTGCCTCGGCAATGGGCGATAACCGAGAACATCAATATATCAAAATTCAACAATATTGTGGGGGGAAATTGTTTGTGGTCGCTTCCTTTGACATTGTATAAGTCATTCTACACAACCTGCATTAAAATATTTTCACAGTTCTCGATGCTGCGATTTCACACTTGCATTAATCAAAAATAACACTACATGCTTTTGATGGGATTGAGCCCTGACTTGAATTTCTATTAAGCAACATTATAACTTGAAATGCTTCCAACACACGTAGATAGCTGCTCGCTATTCATGAAAAAAACGTGATCTATCGATGCGGTCATTAGCTGATACCCTCCGTTTTGTAATTTCGGATGACAATATACGGGATATGAGTCAAAGTACTGTGTGTTTTGTTGTCTTTTTTTCGTCTCCATGTGAGCCATATATTGGCCTGGCACACCTCGGTGAGGTGGCAGAGAGCTTCTGTAAATGTTATTTAAAGATAATGAAACGTTTACGCTTGGACTGACCAGATAATAATGAAGTGAGCACCCATTTGGTGTACCACGGAGATTTTGCCCTGTATATTGGACAAGCTAGCATCGTGGAAGAGGACGTGCAGCTGATAAGATGGTAAGGAGCCGTTCAAAAACGCTCGGCAAAAGCACCGTCGACACCAGTGAATGACTTTATAGCGACTCAAACATAAAAGAGCCAGTAAACGGCGGCTCTTTGAGGTAAAACGCAGCATTTTGTGACAGGTCATATATGGCTAGGTTTGCGGGCAGATAGGAATAATTCATCTCTAAAAACGACAGGCTATCGCGTACCGCACTATGACGGGCAATTATTATGTTTATGATGGAAGGCGTAGTGTGTTTCATTCACACACCCCTGATTCCGAAATTTGGTCACTTTTCCAGCATTTGCAGGAATTACGTAAACATCTATATTGCCCTTAGTGGTTACTGGCCGAGCATGTCGCCATCACAGGGTTTAGTGGAGAGATGAAAATATAGAGAAGTATGGAGCGCTAAAGGTATAAGAGTTCAAAGGAAAAATAAAAGGTCCTAACGTTTTGGACAAATGTAAGACGTCCTTGAGGCAGTCTTTCATCGGACATGCAAATTATTGCACATAATGCTCCTTGATGGCTGCAAATTCACTCTTTCATCAACATGAATAATTATATGTTCTGTGCTTGAACTCCGTGCAATTTAAACTAAAACCAATGATAGCGTAACACACATCGTTTACTGCAATAACAATATACAATGCGAACCATTGAAAGGCTATTTGAAAGTGTGGTATATTTTCAGATGGGAATATATACTACGCTAGCAAATAGCCTTTCACAGACGCGTTCCCCCTCCGTTGTCCATCGCCACATTCCCATTTTCCATTCCTGGTTTATTTTTCAACGCCACTTCAGTATAACAATCCAAAGAAATATAGCAAATGCCCCTTTTTCAACTCGCTTACTAAAGTTCAATCACTTTAAATCAATTTAAAAAACAACCCGTTAAAACGGCAAATTTGGATTATATTTTGAACATGACGAATATTGTACACCACAAAGATATATTTCAGCATAAGCGCACATGAAATCCTTTTGGCCTTGTGTTCATGTTTATCGTCTTTGAAACAATTTGTTCTCATTATAACGCATTTCTTTGCTAGCCAGAGAGAATCTGTATGCTTACATATCATAAGCAACAAAAGTTCGCTAATCATATCTAGATGCGATGCAATGTGTCATTGTATGACTGTGTACCTAATACAGAAGATCATCCGTAATTGGCGGCGCAGCTCAAGCTCCTTACTACACTGTTGGGCTTAAAGGACTAGATTGAATGGTGCGAGTCGTTTACTCACCCTGATAAATCTCGTTTATATGGGCAAATTGAAGAACAGCAATATGTGACTAAGCTCGTGTTCCTATGTCTGGTTTTTATTCCGTAGCGGGCTCCCTCTGTAACAAGTATATCTGTCTCTTTGCTTAAAGTGCTGTATATTTTGTTACGTAACAAGTTAACTACGACAATATTGTCACAAATGATATCGACCCTTGGCATATCGTCTCTATTTAACAACATGATACGACTGTGCGGCAGCTTGAAGTCGTGGTGCCTACGGATTTCCGATAAGTAGCCATTTTCCCTCACTATCGGTCATTTTCATTACATTCACTACACTGATGCCGCCGTTAACCAGGCTATAAACAACCTGCGGACGTTCACATTTTACTTACACCTGTTCCACATTCTGCACGCAATGTTGTTTTTCTGACGCACTGTTTTTCTATTACACACTCGTGGGTCGAACGCGAGGGGTGCTCTTATCATCTAAGTAGAACATGTGTGAAGCAGTAAAGCCGGAAAAGACCCCAAAGTTGCTCTGCCTACTTTTATCCCCATTGAGCCAATGACAGGTGCGTGATTGATGCTTGTACAGTACGAATCATTGTCCGCTTTTTAAGAAATCACCATGACCAATTACGCTGTTACAAACGCTACCACGAGTCGACTGAAGCACCACAGACTTGGAAATGTTGTTTTTGCTTTTAAATACATATTTCTTACCTTTACTGACAATGGAGATAAGGAGTTTTAATATTGCCGCACACCTGATTTGATATGATCATGGTATTGGTATATCTTTGAAAATGGAACTTTAACCTGTGACGGTTTGTGATACTATAAAAGAAGCATAGCAACACATTGGAGTGAATTATATGCTGGATGCATTGTATTCCTCACGATAAAATGCTAGTTATATGACCTAGTTCTTCGCTGTGAGGTTTATGTATATATGTATATATTTATATCTATATGTATATATATATATATATATATATATATATATATATATATATATATATATATATATATATATATATATTTATATATTTTATATACGTAAATATATATATATATAAATATATATTTATATATGCATAATATATTCATATATATATTTATCAATATACATATATATATATGTATATATATATATTTATTATATATTGATATACATATTTATATACATATATATAGATACATATACAAATATATATACAAATACATATATATGTATATGTATATATATATATATATATATATATATATTTATATATATATGTATATATATACATATAATTAATATATAGATGTATACATATATATGTAATCATATGTATATCCATATATATATATGTGTTCAAATAAATATATATATATAAATATATATATATATATATATATATATATATATAAAATTTTGTATATATATATATACATATATATATATAACGTGAGTAAAAACCTTGATTATAGTCGAATAACTTGGCAATGAATAGGCAATAAAATGGGCATTTCTTGTTACAATAAATCTTTTGTGAGTTGACATGAGCGAATGCACAGTGCCTTGTAGTGCGTGCCATAATCTACTGGATGGATGTTTGCATTCGAATTCGACTAATTTATTGATGGAAGAGCGTGGAACGAGCTTTGTACCAGACAAAGTAGATAAGTGGTATTAACCATGCGGGTACTATTAAAACAAAAATCTATGTTTCGAATACTAATAGACCATATGCAAAGGGTCTTGTGGGACAAATAGCGTTGTGTTCGTAATTTATACTTAATTCTCTTGGCGTCGAGTCTCAGGCGGTCCGAAAAGGTAAAACCTAATGACCCTCAATAATTGGCACAATATATCCGGGAGAAAAAAATTCGGTGACGAGGTATGTAAACATACAAATGCATCACAATCCCAAACTCAACAAGTTCTCATAGACAAAATCTTCCCTCGATTTTGTGTAACCTTGCCTGTTTTCACTGTTTAAATCGAAAATATATTTAATATATATTTTCCATTTTTCATGTATTCAATGCAAATCTTAGTTGTTTACGGATTATGATAATAAAGATAATAAAGCTCACTAATATCATTCGTTTTTGAGAACAATGCCGAATAATACGAGTCATATATCTCAGCAACACTAACCCACAGACGATCTAAAATAAGCATAACACCTTCATCTGTAGACGCCAACATTTGTCACAGACAAGAGCCAAGATCCAGTCTATAGCCAATCAAACGGGCACTGCCAGTCAATCTGCAAGCAAACACATCACACGAATCTCCGATCATAATGACTTCAAACGCATATATGAATACGCATAACCCATTTGCATGAACCCGGGCATAACATGGACTATACAATGGAAGCTTATGAATGGTTCTTCAACACTCCACCTTACCCATTCAATCAACTGAAAGTGCTGCTCAACATTAACAGGGTACAATATTTACCACATATGCATATTGTATTGTGCTATAGTGGCTCATCAATTATTTCGCCAGTTGAAAAGATGCAATGCGTAGAAGACGAATGGTTATTTGAGGGATGGAACATACCAATTTGTTGCCTAGGGCCTTATAATTTCATGAATTAAGGGCAATTTAGTAGCAATCTTTGTAAGCATGATTTTAGTCTATTGTTCGATGGATCAGGCAAGTCATCTTCGCAAAAAAACGACCCCTACATTTAGTCAATCTACATTCCACAATCGCCCATCCGATTACCCATTATCATGCGGTCATATGGAATCATAGATATCAATTGCTGACTTATGGAACGGTTTTTACCAAGCTAAATATATATCGATGTGGTTGTTCGTCAACCGTTGCTGTGGCAGTATATAACAAAGCCGGTCAAATAGACGCATAGCAAGCAGGTAGTATGACTAACTGCTATGCGAGTCTATTACTACCTACGCTCTGCTTTTGATTTCGTAATAATTAGCATGGCTTCTTGTGGATTACAACGAGACACTTATATCAAATTTGTATCGACTAGTCTTTTGTGATGCCACGTTGTGGTAGGCTTCTTAAAAATGAGCACGGGCTCTTGTTGCATGCCGGTATGTATTGCTACGTCAGAGCGTGCATTTGATAATATGTGCTACTGTATGGGGCACGGCCTCGTTCATTGCATATTATAGCTAACCAACTAAACCGTACATATCATTGCTTGGTCCGATATCTATGTCTAATGTTAAGGTCTGGTCCTGAGTGATAAGCGGCAACGGTACGATTACATGGCGAATGAACTTTAAGCGTAGCTTTGTGGGATGTCCTCATGCTTCATGTAACACTTTCGGCCCACGCCTCGCAACAATTAGCATCAGCTTGTATATATATATTATATATATATAGAGATATATAGAGAGAGAGATAGAGATATATAGAGAGAGAGAGAGAGAGAGAGAGAGAGAGAGAGAGATAGATATAGAGAGAGAGAGAGAGAGAGAGATATAGAGAGAGAGAGAGAGATAGATAGAGATAGAGAGAGAGAGAGAGAGAGAGAGAGAGAGATAGAGATAGATAGAGAGAGAGAGATAGAGAGAGATATATAGAGAGATAGATATCTAGAGAGATATAGAGAGAGATAGAGAGAGAGATAGAGAGAGAGAGAGATAGAGAGATAGAGATAGATATATATATATATAGATCTATCTCTCTCAGAGATATATATATTATATATATATATATCTATAATATATAGATATATATATATCTATCTCTCTCTATATATATATATATATATATATCTAGATCTATATATATATATATATATATATATATATCTATATATATCTCTATATATATATATATATATCTCTCTCTATATATATATATATAGATATATATATATATATATATATCTCTATATATATATATATATATATATCGATAGAATATACAAGCTGATGAAAAACAAGAAGAGGTAGAAGATGCAGATCAAGAAGAAGAAGATCAGGAAGATATTTATGTGAAATTCACTAAACTTACAAAATGCAAAATCTGTTATTGATCCATTTCCTCGCATGAAACAAAGAATCTTAGATAGATCGACCCTTTCAAATAATTTGAACACGGAAATAGTTATTCCTATTGAGGATAATATCAGCACATTCAGTGAGATTGTGTTTGACATTGTTGATGCTTTACGATAATTTGCGTGCATTTCATTATACATACCATACCCAAAAGTCATACAGCTAACGGTTCGTGGTCTCCAAAAAAGAGATTGCAGTTCATCACCGTTTGATTTGACAGTTTCATTGAATGACATTACGAGGCATCAGACCGCCTTGGGCTGTTTGGTACAGATTGTGGTTTAGAGGAAGGAAGGACATTGTCAAACCCTCAAATATATTGTGAATCTATATGGGAGGTCGGTTTGAATCGGAGTTATTTGCAGGAGGTCCACATAGTGTTGCCAAGCCTTTTGCCTTTTATGCAACTGCATCATTTGCGATGGTCTTTGGCACCTGAATGACAACCCTCTTCGGATAGGCACTGTCCATTGGCCACGTGAAACCAGTCCGGATGACCAATGACGCAGTGGTCTTCTTGACGGCACTGTCATAAAAAGGCTTAGTATCATATTGTGCCACGACTATCCTGGAATCATTGTCGTCATGGCCCTCGGATACACATTTACCACCGACAATTGATCGTAGGTAATTGCCTTTATTGTGACCATATCATTGACATTGAAAGCAGATTTGGAATATAGCGTTCAACAACGATATTGAGGTACCCTATCTTTATACTATTTGGGAGCTGCGTAAAGTTAAAAGTTACAATTCATATTTCTGTCACGATCTTCTTATTTTCTTTGCTTATGAATATTATATGAACCTTAGTCACTAATTGTGACGATAAATCCCGTAGGATATCATGGTCGTCAAAGCTGCTGAGGTCCTGGCACCTAATAACACCATGTTTGCAATAAAATTTTCAGTTTACACATGATTTTAGGCTGGAACCTCTGAAATGATACCCCGATGGTCCACATAACCTGTAGTTTGCTGGACTAGTGGGAGCCCTGGCACTGATATGTGGAATATATCAATCAAGGTGTTCAAGAACCCCCATGGTGTATACAACTACACTTATCGCTGATAACGAAGGCATTGTGTAAGAGCAGCGAGCCACATTACCTATTCTTTGGATGACATACTATCACACATTCCCAAGGTTGGCCAGGTTGAGTGATATTGTGACCTATCCCGATGCAGACAGCCACATTTACTTGTTCACGAGAGCATATGATGTGGTCCGTCACGAGGTGCTTATGCAATGCAGAAACAATGTATGACGGTTCTGGTTAAATAAATAGCATAACACACGGAATCGATGCTCCTGGTGTAATTTAAATCCGCAATGAAATGCTCCCATATCGGCTGTTTAGCTTAATCGTCAGCCCCCATGACTCAATACATTTGCATTTTAGCCGCAAAGGAAGTAAAAGGCTTCCGGTTGTGAATCCGAATAAAAACCATATACGTAGGATGTGAAGGGCCAAGTATACGCATTATATCAAAGTTTGATTACATAAATCGATTCAACAAACTGTCATAGATTCAGCAGTATATAAACATCCGAAAATGCTGCTATAAGTTGAACATGTATGAATCATATTCATTATTCAAGATAATATTGTAACTATCCGGAAATATTCAAATTGCTATGATCATTTGCAGCCCTGAAAAGTTATGTAATATATCAATAAAATCAACAATCTGTGGGCAGTGTTGATTGTTGACAAGGCCGCATTTTGTCAACTATCAAATCACCTCTGTGAACTATCAAATATCGCGTCGATAGTCTATCTATTTCTTGTTGATGACCTCCACTTTGAGTGATAGATATAATCATTGATTGCTATGAATCAATTCAGATGAGCTATATATTTGTTCTTTCGTTATAGACCCTACGCCGGCCCTGAGAGAAATACCCTCTATCAGATATAAATTACTTCTCACCATAAGCAACGTTAGCGCTGTCGGAGATATTAAAGAAATGTTCTGATAGGCTCATACCATCTGCGACAAACCTTTGTTATTGATTGCTTTTGCTTTACCTGCACGAGCTTTCTGAGATTGAAGTAAGTTGAATCAATACATGTGTTGGACGGATAACGCTGCATCACTTCTTGCAAAGTTGGATATTGTGCACTATTTATCCTATTCATGCATTGAAAAGATAACAAAAGTGGTCTTATGGAAAATGCGTCCATGTATATTTTCTGCATTTATGTTAAAAAACAATGGCTTAAGAAACCAAAATTCATGCTACGGATGTGTAACGTTGGTAATAGAGAAATGATTCGATGAGCTATATTTCTGTCGCAGTGGAATCATAACAACGTATATGCACGAGCCAACGCGCTGCAATTTGGCAGGGTTTTACCCTGAGTATGTAAGCGGTATAACTTAATATAAAGTCTCACTTGCAATAAAAACTTGTGTGAAAAAACTTGTGAGGACACAATGGTAGTTTCAATGGAAGTATATATATATATATATATATATATATATATATATAGAGAGAGATATAGAGAGAGAGAGATATATATAGAGATATATATATATATATATATATATATATATATATATATATATATATATAGATATATATATATATATATATATATATATATATATATATATATATATATATATATATATATATATATATATCTATATATATATATATATATATATATATATATATCTATATATTCTATATATATATATATATATATATATCTATATATATATATATATATATATATATATGTAGGTGTATTTGCCTGGATTGCTGATGTTGTAATACGTCATTGCCGTGATAGCTTCGGCTATTGTTGTGGTATATTTTGCCCTCATTATATATGGGAAAGACGAGGTAAGAAATATTCTGATGTTGAAGGCCTGTTTTTCAAATGGCTTGAAAAATTACTTTGTTCTCGGTTTATTTTCCAGTTACTCAAAATAAGGGCAAAGTTGTAGAGATATAGTCAGGCATATAGGAAAATATCCCAGCGGCATATGTCGAAACGTATTGACGTCTGGATGCGATTAGTTGTTTCACAAAAATCTGGATCAGACCTGCTTTGCCGGGAAACAAAGTGCCGATCTGAGAATATTGTTTTGTGCTACTACTAATATAACGTCACTCCTGTGGGTAATATCATTCTTCGCACGACAGCTACGATAATTTTATAACACAGTAACATGGTAGTGCAGCGATCAATCGCTAACAAATGAATTTTTATTGCCAATTCGGGTGTATACCTCTATGAAGATCTAGATTAATGCATTTAACCACGCATTTCAAAGTATCTTTCCAACAGTGGCGTTTGTGATTATCAATCTATCGGTTGCCAACTCGGGGCTTTGCACATATAAGCCAGATTAATAGGTGGCAATCGAACGATTACATGGCAAATGAATATCACTGTAGAATTGCGGGATTGTCTCATTTTTTATTTAATCCGCTCGAACCACGCCCTGCGACCATAATTGTCAGATGGTAAATAAATGGGCACCTCTGACGTTAATATGTTGGCTTAGGGATTATGTGTTGGTTGACCTAACAGGAGCGGAAACGCTGACATGATTAACGCAAAAAGACGCTAGATTTGGGCCTTATAAATCGATCAATACATATTTTTAGGCTATTAACGGTGAAAACTATGTGATGGTAAAACATATATTGTTTTCGTGATCTGCGAAGACGAAGACCAAAAAGAACAAGAATAACAAGGAGAAGGAGAAAACAAGAAGGCGTAAAAAAGAAGGAAGCAGGAGGTGGAGGAGGAGGCCGAGGAGGAGGAGGAGGAGGAGGAGGAGGAGGAGAGCAGGTGGGGTTGGAGGAACTGGAGTAGGAAGAGTAGGAAGAGATAATCCAACCAATTTATTGTTGACGCTATTTTTCATTCATCGCTACAACATGATACTTATTGGCAAGCATGTATGGAAATTCCCAGCAAGTCACGCATGGTCGTAGAAGATCCCGGTTATAAAACGTAGGGTTGTTTGTCGTTGTTTCAATCTCCTATTGCAATGGCAATAACTGGGTGTGATACATCGTGTTTGTAGACTTAAATTTACATATGGGGAAATAGGCGACTGAATTGTGAGAACAATTTATTAGCTTGGGATACAACATGTCAACCGGCATTGACACATTTACCAGGGGGCCAAACCTCGCGTGAACCGGCGGTAGTCGGACAATTTCTTCTTCGTTTTATGCAGTCTTCAGCTACCATTTAATGAGGTTTAAAGATATACGTGGCCACAGCATATGTATATGAACATTGGCCCCAAGCTCTCATCTGGGGATCGACCAGTGTGTGCTACATGTTAATTATAACACAAGGCGTGTGTACGAATAATGAGAAAATATAAGAGCCAGTTGCTCTCTAGACGTCACTTGTTTTTTCTTGTAGACATTAGTCATCTACTTCATGCATGAGCAGCGTTGAGCATTCAGCTTGAACTGATGCTGAAAACATGATTTGCCACAGGAGTTACCTGAGGTATCTCGGACACTGTGTTCCCGGATAACCGCCTCTGACAAAATAATGCAGATATACAAGAACAAACCTATCATTTGGGGCGTAAATAAAGTCAGATACGCAGCACCATTCTGTGTAATATCACCCTCAAGCAATCAAAAAAATACAAACCTGCTGGTGTTGCACAAGTACAGGTTAATGTTGAGAACGCTATTAGATCACACGTTGACATCCTCTCAGTCATTATCATGCGTCACATCGCTTCTCCCTACGCAGCCAGCTGTATTAATGGATGAGCCCAAAAGCAATAACGCTTGACTTATGAGGCGTCAAAACAACTATTTCTTTCCCTATATGATCTTGGCAGATATTAACCACCCCATGAAATGAACGCAAACTTCAATTAAAACTACATAAACATAAGTATGCAAACAATAATCGCATATGGATTTAGACATAGGTAAGCAAACAATGATCGCATATAGACTCTAGTTTATGTTTGTTATCTCTTCCATTGGACAAGACGGAGCCAGGGGATAGCATGTAGTGTGTACAGTCTTAAAGAGCGGTTGAAACCTTCACAACCTCTACATAATAGACCATTCGTAAACTACCATGTCAATTGCTGATACAAAACCATGACTGCAAAGCTATTCTGCATCCAAGACTAAACACGGCGTCCCGCTCTCACTTGATCAGCTGTAATCATATGGTGTCATTCAGTAACTGTAACATCGCTTGATAATACAGCATGGGATAATCAGCAATGCACATAACACGAAGCCATGTTACGAAAAACACTTCAATCAAATAAGGAGGAACCAGAACCACAAGAGATGATACCGAAACTTAATATGTGCAAGTTCCTCAAAAGCAGAATCCCTAATATTGCTTGGAGATGACCTACTTACAACCGCTAGCTAAGTACACGGCAATTGTCGTTTAATTATGCAACCCGGAAGAGTTTCAACAGTAGATATGCACCTGCTGGCTGATGTGTTGGCGAGGTTTCTCAAGACCTGCTCAAGCAGCATGTACTTTATCCCAGCTGGCTACATCATCAGCCAAAGACTATCCTCGGCCGCACTCCGGATATCGACTACTTTAGATGTATCGCAAATTAATTACTCTGAAATAGCGTTTTCCCAGAGAAAAGCCTTCAGTTGGCTGTTTCCATGGTATCCATCTGTCATACGATGCAAACTTCATGAAGCGGCCAATCAAAGAATCAAATCATCAAGGCACGTCACGAGCCTAGATGACATAAAGTGAGCCGGCAAACCGATA
>CM067357.1:24078399-24323399 GCA_034190875.2 Urechis unicinctus
AGGTGCCTAATGGTAAGCATATGGGATACCATAACGAAGCGTAATGGAGTATGGTTGCCATATTAATTTTTTTTTCTTTTCCCTAATCGATTGCCCACTTATAATCTGCTTACTACCATAAACACATTAAGGCGACGACAACCGCGTTAACGTGAACCGATGGTAGGAAGCAATGCCACTAGTGAAGCAATATATTGCCTAATTGTTCGGTTACGGAAATGTCTCGGAGATCACATAGCTTACAACAATGACTATCGTGGGTACTGCTTTGCAGTGGTCGCTTGATGCTCTCTGGACACAGTAGCTCAACCATATCACATTCGCTATTTCTTCCAGATACGGCCTGAACCACCCGATGAGACGTTAAATAATCTACGCTTAACTATCTAGAACACAGATACAAGCATGTTCAACGCAGCTGTTTGAAACTGCTAAATCACAGTACATAACGTTCATGTTTATGTACATTGTTGCTCGTTGTGTCCAAGTGACTGGGCCGCAGCATAAAACTGATAGTGAATATCTATGCGAATCGGTTTCCTGGGCTCTCTCTAGTGGAATAGAATCTTGATAACTTATGTATTGTTTCGTTAATTCTTAGTGAGTCTTGTTATAGTACCGATTGTATAAATAAATATATATATATATATATATATATATATATATATATATATATATATATATATATATATATATATATATATATATATATATATATATATATATATATATATATATATATATATATATATTTTCAATCAATCTTTCTTGCTACACACAAAGACCACTATCTGCTTGATGATCAGTAAACGATTAACAATTTAGACAGAAATAGATGCTAGCTAATTACTTGCTACCTATTATATTTCTGTTATCTCGTCATACTTAATCCCTCTATCCAATGGATGTCAGTGTTATGTTATCAATTGCGGTTCACACTACCAACTACACAAGACAAATATAGCTATTTAGAGCCATGTTTTGCTCTAGTATTGTCGCGGGTGTATAAGTGATTAGACAGTTATGCGCAAGCTCCTCGGACACAACAATAGAAAATGCACTCATTGTGACAATACCTATAGCTGTATTCGCCTTCAATAATATATCTGTGTTTTACGGGATCAGTTATTTGTTTTCATTTTGATATGATATGCCCTGTTGCAAACGTTCCTGGTGTGTTTGCATTTTCCCATTGCCTTCGGCCCATTTGTTTTACCCAGTGAAACGTGCGCTGTGAGTGCTAACTGATGTATACCACGGTTACTTGATTAGGACCGATCGAATTATATGCCGAGATGCAAGCAACAAACATAAAAGTCCTACCTGGTTCGAACCGGTATATGACATGAACCGGAGTTATATTTGATAAAACGACGCCTGCTGAGTTTGACGACTAATTTCAATTAAAATCAAAGGGTTATTAAGATGTGCAGTCCCTCCGAATAGTGCACATTATTAATGAGACACCTCTGTTGTGATGCTGGTCTGTCTATGAGGCAAATATAAATGACCAGTCACTGTGGCAGACATAAAAGCAGCTGATCCATTTAGTGTAGCATACCAGCACCGTATTTGGACAATCAATTGTATTGATTCCTGCCATTTGTAGTACACACACGTAGTTAATCTTGGTTTTTGTACAGTAAAGAAATCGTGTGTTATTTTGCCAGATGATTGGCATAAATTTGACTCTTACAGAAATGTCGTGTTAGATTAGTCCTAACAGAGTAGGACAAAGTTATTACGTCAATCTGTTGCATATTGATCGGGGGTGTAATAACGTAGCGCAAATATACAACTGGCCAATTGCATCTAAAAGATATCAATCTATTTCTGCAACTGAACACATGCATGGTCTTGGACATCATTTCTGTGCCTAAATTCTAAGGCACTATCCGCGGAGCATGGCATCAAACATATTGCAATGTTCAATTTTAGAATCATCTATAATACCCATATTTTTTTATTTTCGACCAACAGGAATAAATACGAAACATCAAATGATCCACCGGTGAAGCAACCAAGGGCTCATATGGTCGCTGCATCATTTTCTTGATTGATTGTTCACGAAAGATGTGGTGTGAATTGCCATGTTCCATGGTTAATAAGTGGATTAGTTATTTATTGCAGTGCCTATTGCAATAAAAAAAATCCTGCATGTATTGAAATTAATTCGAGTAAAATTAACAGTTCCAGATATAAAATGAAGCTTCTTTCTACCATATGGGGAGTCATATTACAAGTGACCACGGCAAACAAAGGCTCACTTCTCGGGAGCAGTTTTACAAATTTGCTTTCAAAATAACCTCTCGGGTTGATAAGGCATAGCGTATTAAAATTAAGATATTTATATATGTGAAATATTTGACTATTGTGCTTCCAAGCTACTGCTGTTATACCTTTATATACCTAAAACATCATCGAGTTATTTCGATATAACCGGACAACGTTTGGTAATGTTTTGCAGTAGTTCATCGGGCATATTTATGTATACGATTTTATGTTATTTGTTACTTAGCCCAAATGCAACTTTCAATTGCAATTATTTTTTTTTGGACCCAATCCCATTTAAAATAAAATTCTGTCTTGTTGGTGGGGACCTAGTGTTTGTAGAACATAACTCTATGGGCTTCACTTGAAACATTAAGATCACTCATTGCAAAGCTTAGGTCCGTAAAAACACACTCGATTTCGACGAATTTATCAATATAGATATCCACACAGATATATGACACTGTACTGTACGCAACATATAAGGCGTGATTACTGTAAACATTCCGTTATGATTTTGATCTCCGTTGAGAAAGCGCCGTCGACAACAGCGAACGACTTTATAGTGACTCAAACATAAAATAGCCAGGATACAACGGTTTTTTGTATGAAACACAGCGTCTGGTGACACGTCAAATATGGCTAGGTTTGCGGGCAGATAGGAATAATTCATCTCTAAAAACGACAGGCTGTCGCGTACCGTATTATGACGGGCACTTATTATGTTTATTATCGAAGGCTAAGTGCGTTTAATTTACACCTCCCCTGATCCCTAAATTTGGTCACTTTGACAGCATTTGCACGAATTACGTAAACGTCTATATTGCCTTTAGTGGTTACTGACCGAGCATGTCACCATTAAAGGTTATAGTTGTGAGATGAATACATGGAGAAGTATGGAGCGCAAATTATTGCACATCATCCTCATTGATGGGCGCAAATTCACTCCTTCATGAACATGAATGACTATTTGTTATCTGCTTGAACTCGTGTTGCTGTCCGTGCAATTTAAACCGAAGCCAATGATAGCATAACAAACATCTTTTACTGCAATAACAATATACAATGCGGACCATTGAAAGGCTATTTGCAAGTGTGGTTTACATTCAGATGGGAAAATATACCACATTTGCAAATAACCTTTCACAGAATCATTCCCGTACCGTTGTCCATCGTAAAATTCCCACTATCCATTCCTCTTGTGACTAGATTATTTTTCAACGACACATTTAACCATGATTTTCATTTGCATCAGTATAGCTATCCATAAAAATATTGCAAATACTCCTTCTTCAACTCACTTTCAACCACTATCTGACTTTAAAAACAACCAATTACAATCGGCAAATTTAGATTAAATATTGGACATGACGATTGTTGTGTAACACAACTGGATATTATCTTAGTTACAGTTAAGTTTAGGTGGCTACGGAAAGTCCACGTAGTTTTAATGGCTTCATCCACATGGTTTGTGGGTTTGATGGATGACCGATTAGTTCAGCCATTATGCAATGATGCTGTGCTGGAATCCAGACTAACGTCGGCCATCATATTCAAATAGGGGTATTATTTGGCTGCAGAGTGTCACCTGGTGGTGAAACCTATGTATACACCACGTGATAACTCAAAATAAATCGATATACTGAAGCTAAAATCACACAAAGGATACACCTTAGCACACACTTTGTCAGCATATTACTTCTTGTTATTGCATATCACGTATATAAGAGCCTGAAAATGACTGCAATCACAGTATACCACACGACACCGACCGCATGCAGTGCGTCAAGAGGAATACCTACAATCAGATATAAATAGCGTCGTACCTTAAGCAACGTTAGTGGTGTCGGAGCTGTCTAAGATTATAACCAAACATGTATGCATGAGCTCAACCAGAGAAACAGCAGATACCAATCAAACTACATGAACATTGATGCTCGCAAAAGTGGTAAAATATATCACATATTAAAGAATCTAGAGCAGATTGCATTTAGCTTCATTATATATATGTATATATAAATCTATTTTTATCCACCTCAAGACTGGATGCCTGCCACTTTGTCTCTAGTTTGCGTAGTGACCGTCGTTCATCCATAATTGCCTTGGTGAACCATGGCGCGCATGGCTTATCTGTCATCACGCGCGTCTTCAAAGGCGCATGTTTGTCCATAGCACTCTGTAGGACGGAGGTGTAAGAATGACACAGCACATTCACATCCGACGGTACACTAGTAGCGAGCGAGGCAGACCTTCTGGAATCGCAGCCTTGAAGGCAGACTTGTCCATACTGAGGATCGGTCGATGTGACTTTGTGACCTGTTTGGGAGGATGACGATGAATGGTCGACTCGAATTGAATTACGTCCGTTACGCACGGGAAGTGCGATTCCACCTCGTTTTCTTTCTATTCCTAGGGACATGATGAGGCGTTTATCCATTGAGAGTGGCAGAAACATCCGCATCTGTTTGGGCACCATTTTAATCGTTAATCGTTAATCCAACTCTCCGTGACGATAAAAATATCCGTCCGCTTTTCTGCGATTGAATCACCCAGGGTACTCATTTTATTTGTCATTGATCGCGCATTAAAAAGGATCATATTTACACAGGATTTCGAATCGTAGCACGAAGTACATTTCACAACAGTCCGAGTCGCTGGACGCTCACGGTGGTCGAATGTCAAATCGGGCACTATCGCCCCGGTGTTGGAGTGACTCCGACCGGTATGGACTGCACTTGTTTGTGTCGCTGGCCGGCCTTCACACCACGGGGTCTGATAATCCTTCAAATGCGAGCGGCGGCACGTAATTCTATTGCCCCAGTGGTATCACATGTACAACGCATGACCAGTAGGTCATCACGTGACCACTCCCTAAAAGGCGAAGCACAATTTGTAGGCATGCTACCAATAAATCTCACCGCAAAAAAGGCAGTGAAACCCACCCGCTTCATGAATCATCCATAAAACGAGTCAACAAACACAAGTAAAAAGCAATGCACGGCCAGATGGTACACAAATCAAACAATAAAAAAGATTGCATAAGCCGAATTCCAGGGTAAATTGATAGCGAAGCTGAAGCGTGTCAGCCGGGATCAGCGCTATATCATGTTATATATATTTATATATACATATTTATATATATATATGTAGCTATACATATATATATATATATTCATATGAATATATGTATACATATATAAATAGACATATGTGTGATTACATGTTTTCTTATAGATATATCTATATGTTTATATTTGCATCTATATCAAAACGAAGATACATAAATATATATAAATACATAGATATGTTAACATATACACTGATATATATATATATCAATAAACTGGTATATATTTATATATATATATATATATATATACATATATATATATTTATGTTTATATATATATATATATATATATATATATCAATATATATATATAAATATATATATCTATATCTACACATATATATACATATATATATATAGATATATATATATATGTGTGTATATTTATATATATATATAAATATATATATATATATATGAATATATATATATATATATATATATATATATATATATATATATATATATATATATATATATATATAAATATGTATATATATAAATATTTAAATATTTCAAAATGAATATGAAATCATAAATGCGCGAAATGAAATGCTCCCTGGTACGGGTGATGGTTTATTCGTCAGTTATCATCACTTCCTGAAGTCTTCTCGAAAATACAAATTCATGCCTCGTTATTTGGAAAAAAAAAACCTGAACCCATTTCGGTATTGTTGTGTACACGGATTATCCAAAGCTTTTTGACGCATATATATAGAGATAAGAGATATATAGATATATAGAGAGAGATAGAGATAGAGAGAGATAGAGGAGATAGAGAGAGATATCTATATAGAGAGAGATAGAGAGAGAGATCTCTCTCTCTAGATAGAGAGAGAGAGAGATCATAGAGAGAGAGAGAGGGAGAGGAGAGAGATATAGAGATATTCAGATATATATCTAAATATATATATATGATGTCTATATATATAGATTTATATGTATATATATATATGTATATATATAGACATATATATATGTAAAATATATATATATATGCATAAACATCAGATATATATATATGCATGGATATGCATACATAGATAGATATGTATATGGTATATATATATACTATATAGATAGACATAGATATATATAGAGAGAGAGATATATAGAGATATAGATATATATATCTATATAGAGAGAGATACAGATATATATATATATATATATGATATATAGATATATATATATATATATAGATAGATATATATATATCTATGTATATATATATATAGATATAATCTATATATATATATATATATATATATATATATATATATATATATATATATATATATATATATATATATATATATATATATATATATAATTGCATATTAAATGATTCAAGTGCCATTTAGATAACGCAGCTCGTACTGATAGTATCGACATTAAAACCCTGTTTGCATATCTTTGTTGACTTTTGTGCTTTTGGATGCAACCCGCTTTTTATTGAATCTACGACTTGTGGCTATCCCGGTTAATCAATTAATAATGTGAAGTAAACATATATATATGAACAGTTCAACCGTATCTCGTTGATGAAAAGAGGCCCATGCCATTACTAGATAGGTTAGGGTAAATGGCATTATGACCCATCCGGATGCAGTAGGCCACATATGTCATATAACCTAACATACTGGGAAAATAATAATGTTTCCTGTTCAAAATACTCCCCGCCACTTCTGTGGTGTAGCTTAATAGTTAGACATCACGAATCAATATATTTGCATTTTATACGAATTTAAATTAATGGGCTTCCAGTGGTGAATCTGAATTCCGCGTTTATCGTTTGGGCAATTTACTAAAACGCTTATAACTAATCTGGCCTATTGCGTGAATCGCGAATATCTGTAGCTTTATTTGGCCGCTAATGGGGCAATAAATACCAAATAACGACGCATTCAACAAATTTTGCTGACGTATATGTATCACAAAAGCATATATCCTTTGCCTCTACATTATCGTGGGTCATTTGTTATTTTGCAAGATATATCCTGGTGCTATTTCAGTTTGCTTGTAACTACTCGGCTATACGTCACTATTTCATCATGACCAACTCCATTGGCATGCGCTATGCTGTTTGTGTGGGGGTATCGCATGAAAAAGGGTGCAAACCATGTTGCATGCTTTTACCGTTGGCAGTGTTCAAGCATTTCCTTATAATGAATTGTGCCATATAGAACTAGCATATGGTCAGATAAGATTTTTACTGCTAACACCTCAAAGTGCTCCTAACTCGTTACGTCAGGACCCCTTCAGATGATCATCTGATCGCGCTGTGGTTGGTCGCCGATCAGAGTTTAACGCCTCAAATTAAATGCTGCTGTATGTGTTTGAATTCAAGTCATCGTACATGCGCCTGGGGCGACAGAAGCGCCCCTACTTGATGTTAATATGAAGTGTAATTGACGAACGAGACAGAGAGGTTGCAATGTAGACTCGATCGCCTTGTTGCTTCATTTGCTTATTTGCAATATATGTACTGCCAATATGGTAGCTGCCAGGAGTTGACGGGTAGAATGATTTTATTGGAATGCTTATGAGCGCAACATAATATATATTGATATGGTTAATAACCTGGCCCCTATATTTGGCTGCAAGCCAATAGATCAAGGTTTTCTTCTCCAATGCGCAGTCATCAGCATTGGTACAGTGCGTACCAAATACCAATCACTGATGTTTATGCAAATCCATCAATTCGCTGGTAGAATGCATTCGCCGAAATGTCGTCTTTGCCGCGCTGTGTAAATGTTTGCAATTCATTGTTCTATAAATATTGCTGGTTCCCGTTGTGGAAGTTATTCCAAAAGAACTTTAATAGCTTGTGATCTACTGGGTACAAATGTATTCGCATTTAAATCCTCAAACTTATGAAGTGTTGCTTATTCGTTAGCCGCAATGACTCAATATATTTGCATCGATGGCTCAATGGAATTGATAGGCTTCCTGATGTGGATCCGAATATCGGTTGGATCTTGTTGACGGTACATTAAATCGCGTTTACCTAATCGACCGAAGTGCGTGAATCGCGAAAATCGGCACCTTTATTACACACGCTTCGAAGACAAAAGCCTCAACTATTGGGTGTCGAAACAAAGGAATGCAATTACGGTTAATAGATCGAAGCGAAGAAAGCCAGCTAGTGCAACACTTTACATAATGCATTTACCACAGTTATTAATGTCAAGCTGATATATGATATCAGTATGCGGTTGTATTTAAGCGTTTGTCCCAACTACCGAACGTTTCCCTCCCACCTAACTGACATACCTAAAGCCCACATTGTAATCTAAAGTGAATAAAAAGGCGTATGCATGGATCGTTATAATAACCGTGCGACCCGCGGAACAGCGCAGCGTGCGTAAAGCTCGTGGAAATCACTGCTGCCTCGGCAATGGGCAATAACCGAGACTATCAATATATCAAAATTCAACAATATTCTGCGGCAAGATTTTTTGATGTCGTTTAATGTGACATTGTATAAGTCATTCTGCACATCCTGCATTAAAGTAATTTCACAGTTCTCAAAGCTGCGATTTCACACTCGCATTAATCAAAAATAACACTGCCTGCTTTTGATGGGATAGAGGCCTGACTTGAATTTCCATTAAGCAACATTATTACTTGAAATTGTCGCCAACACACGTAAATAGCTGCTCGCTATGCATGAAAAACGTGATCTGTAGCAGCAGTCATTAGCTGATACCCTCCGTTTTTTAATTTCGGATGACAATAGGCCAACAATATACGGGATGTGAGTCGATGTACGGAGTTTTGTTTTGTCGTTTGTCTGAGATGGTAGTATCGACATTAAACCCTGTTTGCATATCTTTGTTGACTTTTGTGCTTTTGGATGCAACCCGCTTTTTATTGAATCTACCACTTGTGGCTATCCCGGTTAATCAATTAATATTGTGAAGTAAACATATATATGTGAACAGTTCAACCGTATCTCGTTGATGAAAAGAGGCTCATGCCATTACTAGATAGGTTAGGGTAAATGACATTATGACCCATACGGATGCAGTAGGCCACATATGTCATATAACCTAACATACTTGGAAAATAATAATGTTTCCTGTTCAAAATACTCCCTGCCACTTCTGTGGTGTAGCTTAATAGTTAGACATCACGAATCAATATATTTGCATTTTATACGAATTTAAATTAATGGGCTTCCTGTGGTGAATCTGAATTCCGCGTTTATCGTTTAGGCAATTTACTAAATCGCTTGTAACTAATCTGGCCTATTGCGTGAATCGCGAATATCTGTAGCTTTATTTGGCCGCTAATGGGGCAATAAATACCAAATAACGACGCATTCAACAAATTTTGCTGACGTATATGTATCACAAAAGCATATATCCTTTGCCTCTACATTATCGATGGTCATAGGTTCTTTTTCAAGATATATCCCGGTGCTATTTCAGTTTGCTTGTAACTACTCGGCTATACGTCACTATTTCATCATGACCAACTCCATTGGCATGCGCTATGCTGTTTGTGTGTGGGTATTGCATGAAAAAGGGTGCAAACCATGTTGAACCTTTTACCGTTGGCAGTGTTCAAGCATTTCCTTATAATGAATTGTGCCATATAGAACCAGCATATGATCAGATAAGCTTGTTACTGCTAACACCTCAAAGTGCTCCAAACTCGTTACGTCAGGACCCCTTCTGATGATCATCTGTTTTCGCTGTGGTTGGTCGCCGATCAGAGTTTGACGCCTCAAATTAAATGCTGCTTTATGTGTTTGAGTCATCGTACAGGCGCCTGGGGCGACAGAAGCGACGAGCATCAAAGCGCCTCTAGTTGATGTTAATATGAACTGTAATTGACGAACGAGACAGAGAGGTTGCAATGTAGACTCGATCACCTAGTTGCTTCATTTGCTTATTTGCAATATATGTACTGCCAATATGGTAGCAGCCAGGAGTTGATGGGTAGAATGATTTTATTGGAATGCTTATGAGCGCAACATAATATATATTGATATGGTTAATAACTTGGCCCCTATATTTGGCTGCAGGCCAATAGATCAAGGTTTTCTTCTCCACTGCGCAGTCATCAGCATTGGTACCGTGCGTACCAAATACCAATCACTGATGTTTATGCAAATCCATCCATTCGCTGGTAGAATGCATTCGCCGAAATGTCATCTTTGCCGCGCTGTGTAAATGTTTGCAATTCATTGTTCTATAAATATTGCTGGTTCCCGTTGTGGAAGTTATTCCAAAAGAACTTTAATAGCTTGTGATCTACTGGGTACAAATGTATTCGCATTTAAATCCTCAAACTTATGAAGTGTTGCTTATTCGTTAGCCGCAATGACTCAATATATTTGCATTGATGGCTCAATGGAATTGATAGGCTTCCTGATGTGGATCCGAATATCGGTTGGATCTTATTGACGGTACATTAAATCGCGTTTACCTAATCGGCCGAAGTGCGTGAATCGCGAAAATCGGCACCTTTATTACACACGCTTCGATGACAAAAGCCTCAACTATTGGGTGTCGAAACAAAGGAATGCAATTACGGTTAATAGATCGAAGCGAAGAAAGCCAGCTAGTGCAACACTTTACATAATGCATTTACCACAGTTATTAATGTCAAGCTGATATATGATATCAGTATGCGGTTGTATTTAAGCGTTTGTCCCAACTACCCAACGTTTCCCTCCCACCTAACTGACATACCTAAAGCCCACATTGTAATCTAAAGTGATAAAAAGGCGTATGCATGGATCGTTATAATAACCGTGCGACCCGCGGAACAGCGCAGCGTGCGTAAAGCTCGTGGAAATCACTGCTGCCTCGGCAATGGGCAATAACCGAGACTATCAATATATCAAAATTCAACAATATTCTGCGGCAAGATTTTTTGAGGTCGTTTAATGTGACATTGTATAAGTCATTCTGCACATCCTGCATTAAAGTAATTTCACAGTTCTCAAAGCTGCGATTTCACACTCGCATTAATCAAAAATAACACTGCCTGCTTTTGATGGGATAGAGGCCTGACTTGAATTTCCATTAAGCAACATTATTACTTGAAATTGTCGCCAACACACGTAAATAGCTGCTCGCTATGCATGAAAAACGTGATCTGTAGCAGCAGTCATTAGCTGATACCCTCCGTTTTTTAATTTCGGATGACAATAGGCCAACAATATACGGGATGTGAGTCGATGTACGGAGTTTTGTTTTGTCGTTTGTCTGAGATCACATAGCTTAAAACAATGACCATCTTGTGTACTGCTTTGCGGTGGTCGCTTGATGCTCTCTGGACACAGTAGCTCAATTATATCACATGAAGTTAGAAACTGCTAATTCTCAGTAAATAACATTTCATGTTCATGGATGCTCGTTATACCCAAGTGACTGGACTGCAGTACAAGATAGTGAGTATCTCTGTGAATTGGTTTCCTGAGCTCTCTCTGGTGGTATGTAATCTTGATACTTTATATATTGATTCGTTAATTCTAGAAGAGTGTTGATATAAATCAATGCGCAAAAGCATTCAGCATCACCGATTATTATTAAATATCTCATTTTGGAAAACATATAGAAAGTAACGTCTGGATACCAAAATACACTTGCGACACATCAATGCATATGATGGACTCCGTTAGAATGTATAGTTCCCCCGGGCATATGCTTTCAATCAATATAAATAAATTCAAATATATATATATAAATATATATCAACCCGAAATTAAGTCTCATACCTACCAGTTTTCTGACAGACATATTCAATGCTTTGCATGCAAATATGCATTGCTCATCTATATCCTGATATTCATACTAGAATAAGCAATCGAGATACATGGATGACTCAATTCAGCGTAACCTACTTCACTCGATCATGTATTGAGCTTTTTAACATTCGACTTGTATAGCATTTTTTGCAAAAGCTTACCTTATGTAGGTTTTTGCCAGTCGCATCTCCAATGCTTTGATTTACATTTATATGTGAAAAGCAGTCATCAGCGATAAGCCCTTCAATTATGTTTTTGTTACATAGCAATCAGTCTGAAAACGCTGATAATGTCCATTTGTTTGTAATTGGTGTACCTATTACCTAACTGGCAGTCAGCACAATATATTATGTGTGCTGTACTCTTCAGAAGTCTCAACCCCTTCATGTGAGGTAGCGAAATCTATTGAACCGACTAGTGCTCCGCATTTATACCGCGAATGAATCAACCGTCCGGCATGAACAATACAGCAATGCACAAACCATTTTCCATAGTTTTAGAACCTAGGTTGTCCAAGTCATATATATTGATGACAACGACTGTAAAAACAAGAAATGGCCAACGCGCTATTAAACCGGTAATATTATCAGCGCTTGTGCCGTAAGTCATTATCGTTTAGCATATGACCCGTGCAATATATATGAATCCTCTTGCTACACCACTATCTGCTTGATGGTATGTGAAATATCCATCATTTAGTTAGTAAAAGATGCCGGCCAATTGCGTGCTACCTATTATATCTTTGTTAGTTAATGCTCGCCATAATTTATTCTTGTATCCAATAGAGGTCAGTTTTATGTTTACAACTGCGGAACACACTACCAACCACACAAGACAAATATAACAACGTATAACCATGCTTTGCTCCAGTATTGCCGCGGGTGTACCAGTGACTAGACAGTTTTACGGCAAGCTCATCGGATATAACGATAGAAAATGCACTCATTGTGACAATATTTGTAGTTGCATTCGTATTTAATGATTGATCAGTTAAATTTGTTTCCTCTTGATATGATATGCCCTGTTGCAAACGGTCCTGGTGTGTTTGCATTTCCCCATTTCCATAGGCACATTTGTTTGACCCAGTGAAAAGTGCGCTGCGGGTGCTGACTGATGTGGACCAGGCTTACTTGATTATTAGATGCCGAGATGCTTTCAACAAAGGAATGTTTCTCGCAGTCGATCGATTGCTGCTCATTGTTATGCAGCAGTATAGACGACAAACAGAAAAGTCCTACCTATGGTTCGAACTGGTATTGGAAATTGGCAGGAGTTTTACTTGATTAAACGGCGCCAACTGCTGTTGACGACTAACTTTTATTAAAACCGAAAGATGCCTTTGTTATAATGCTGGCCTGTCTATTAGGCAAATATATATGTCTCTATGCGATTCACAAAAGCCGCAGTTCAATTCACTGTAGCTTACCGGCGCCCTATTTGGACAATCAATTGTATTGATTCCTGCCATTTGTAATACGCACACGTAGTTAATCTTTGTTTTTGTGCACTAAAGAACTCGGATGTTGTTTTGGCATTCGTGAGTTATTTTTCCAGATGATTGACACATGTTTTGATTTTTGTAGAAATGTCGTATAAGATTAGTAAAAACAGAGTGGGACAATGTTTTTTCATTAATCTGTTGCTTATTGATCGGGAGTGCACTAAGGTAGCGCTAATATACAACTGGCCTATTTAATATAACAGGGATCAATCTAATTCTGCAACTGAACACATGCATGGACTTGGAAGTTATTTTCATACCGGAATTCTAAGGCATTATCTGCTGAGCATGGCATCAAACATATCGCAATTTTCAATTTTAGAATCATCTATTGTACCTATATGTTATAATTTCGACCAACAGGAATATAAACGAAACATCAAATGATCAACCGGCGAAGCAACCAAGGGCTCATATGGCCGCTACAGAACCTTCATGATTAATATTTCACGACACGGTGTGACTTGCAATGTTTTATGGTAAATAAGTGGATTAATTATTTATTCTCGTGCCTATTGTTGTTTTTGTGAGGCAAATCGCACTAAAATTAAGATAATTATACATGTGAAATATTTGACTATTGTTCTTACAAGCTACTGCTGTTAAACCTTTATATGCCTAGTTATTTCGATATAACCAAACAACGTTTGGTAATGTGTTTGCAGTAATTCATCGTGCATATTTATTACATTATATATTTATTTTATGACGTTTGCAACTGGGCTTAATTATACTTTTCAATTGCAGTTATTTTTTATTTTGGACTAGATCCCAATTAAAAACATTCAAACTGATAGCGTGAAAAACATCTTGTACTGCAATAACAGTATACAGTGCAGACCATTGAAAGTCACTGGTGTTGATTAGACGGCCATCACACAGCCTTTCTTTCGTTATGCAGAATCGTGTAGTTACCCTTACAAGCCATCATACATACCCGCGTAATAGGGTATGATATAAGTGCACAGTGTGACCCTTTAAATCATTATTCAATTGTTGAACTGCATTAACGTAATACTGCCAACCATTGGTGCATAGCTCATGGCGTTGATGTGTCCCATGAATAAAGGGGACACGCGCCGTTGAATTGTTGCGCATGTCCCTCTAAGGGCAGACGAAATTGGGGACACATTTTGCAGGTAATCATAAAGAGCGGTCAAGATATATGCCTCTTGGAATATATCTACGACAAACAGAAAATAATTTCGTAAACTGGAACTTGAATTTCCTGCGGCAGCCTTAGGGTGGTATGATTAATGTTCTCAAGCACAATTGTTTTCTGTCCATAGCAAAGTCAAATATACGAGTAGATAATTACTGTAATGGACTGATTCCGCAGACGCAATACCCTCTTGCAGATGCTGCTGCAGTTGGGGAATCGATTTCATTTCCATCATGAGCCCTACTTCAACAAAAGCTTTACTACGACAATATGGATAGCTGTGTCAGCTGGCAACCAGCAAAGTGGCTGCAGCCAGGTGAGTCGATATCAAAATATTGCTACCTACCATTCCTTCATTAAAACGGGCAAGCTAAATCTTCCCATGGAACACCCAGGCATAACATTCACAAATATATGTTCGCACCGGTGAACTTATGTGCCCAAAAATGCATGGAACCCATAGCGTGGTCGATTTATAGAAAACTCTGTGTGATATGTCATGTTCGCATGTATATATCTGCCACGTTTGCTATTAGTCGTTATCATGGGGGCTGTAATAGCAGCCTGAATTTGCTTATTCTACGGCGTGATATAAGGATCGTCGTAATGGCACACTATGCTAGTTATTGCACTCTGTGGTCTCATTCGTAAAAACATCGCTAATTCACTTATTGATTTCGGTGGTGGATTTACTTACAAAAATCACGTGCCTGATATATAACAACTGTCTCAATATACAAATGTTATTCGTTCAGAAATATATACATGTTTGTTAAACGTGGGATTTTAAATATCACCAATACGGTATTAATGTGTTGGTGTCGCCTGTAAAAGGTAAAGCCTAGCACTCATAGCATTGTCAGTAGATATGTCGTACTTCGACAAACAGCATCCATCACATCGTACACGGATGGATAATGCATTTTCATTGCTGAAAAATGATTAAATTTACCCGCGTTTAATACCTATGAGTGATGACACTCAGTCGGGGGTGGGGGGGGGGGGGGGGGGGTTGGGGCTATCGATGCAGAGACCGTTGACGACAGCGCTGGCGTCAACTACAATTGATCGATTTACAGCGAATACAATAGCCTACTTTAAATTGATAGCTGTCTTGTCTGATGACATTTTCCTCTGGCCAGAATGGCTCCCTTGTAAATAATACACCAATCGATACATGATATTGCGTGTCATATACAATATGTCTCATGACGATTTATATCTATGCATATATGCAATAGAAGACTTGGTAGATCCTATACAGCCATAATGATCGAAATCCGCCAATGCAAGAGATTTACCTGAAAATGATTAGTTTAGACCGTCGCCCCTAGCAATAAATGAGCTAGTTGATTTAAAATGAATATATACGGAGACAAGGCCGTGCATTTAATCGAACTATGTTTCTGTTTAACCCATTCAGCCACCATGTCAACTCCGTGACTGTTGATATTACATCAATTTCAGTCCAGCGCATTTCCTCGCACAGTGTCTAAATTACCATGTCACTTTGTCTTCGCCATTTCACTGCATACAGGCTTCGTTCTACTGAGGCGACATTGGTGTAATTGAATTGTCATTCACCGCCCGGGGTCGATTCTCACTTCTAAAACAATAGGGCAAATCAACGGCATGTTTCTGGCATGGGTATAGCATACCACGACCGGCACGTAAGCGTAATTTATCGGCGAACGAGACTTCGTTGACATGGCTCATATTAACGAATATCATAAGTCAAAATTATGTGGTTGGAGAACTGAAGAATCCACCACAGAGAAAGAGTGGTACGAAGAATAACAATGGACAAGATATCGATCATGAATAACGCTGTAGGCACCGCTGGGGAAGCCTTCTGGGTGATGTTATATAGGCGCTGTACGACGCAGGGCTCCATTAGGGTCAACGTAACATCGCTATCACCCCAAATAAACACTCGGAGCTATATCTATGCGATCAGTCTCGAGAGACCCAACAGCTAAACGTACGAGTGTTGTTTAAGCTTGACTGAACTATCAAGTTATCCGCAGGAGATGTTTCTATCGATATTTAAGCGTTAAGAATGTAAACATATACGGCAATCAGGTAACCGTAGATTCTTAAGGGATTTAAACAATACCACAGAGATTGTCGTCAGTCTGTTGCAGCTTGGCGTCGGGATTTATTAGCGGAAATGGGTTTGACTAATGCCGATTCGATAACTGGCAGATTCGAGTCGGGAGAATACAATTGACTACACCCTTAAGTAAATGAGATATTGGATTACGAATGGTCCGTTTCAAGTTGATAGATGGACAAACGGTTTCAAGTTATAGCTGGCGATTTAGTGAATGATGTGATATCTCTTCACATGAATAGCAAAAAAACATCACTCATATTACGTGGCTAAAATAGGATTGGAATCGGACGCCATAGCCATGAAGCGTTGAGTGATCAAACGCATCTGTAAAGGATGAAAAGACATCGCTAAGGGTTCAAAAACAACGTAATTCGAGTTAGCTGTATCACGCTGCGTGAAGCATAACTATTTTCCGCCCTACCACTCCTATCTCATATAGCGCGAACGAGATAGAAAACGCATCTCCGTACAAATCGTTCTGATTTAACCAGAGAGATTCATGAGCCCGACCGACTGGCGATGCAATCACAACGAGATATTCGTGAGTGAGACAATTAGTGGTGAGGCCGTAGTGTTGGGCGCGGTCTCTCAGCTTTCTACCACTCCTCGTTGCCGCGCGGCGCTGCCATCTTCCCAGCAGGCATACCTGCAGCGCTAGAGTGACACCTGGCGAGAGCCAGAAGAGGCCAGCTCTTTCTTGGTACTACCGCTAGTATGATAGCGGCAAGCGGTAGGAGCGCACGAACTCGGAGCGCGGTCCAAAAGGGTTCAGGACAACTGAGTCTGTAAATCATTCCTTCAAAGGACATCAACTACGACGGAAAGAAACACATACGAACTACAGTACTCTCAGGCCAAAATTGAACGATATTGTCATATGGACCTCGGTTTTTCCCAAGAGGAAATCGCAGACATCGGATTTTCTATTGACCAGTGAGCTGCAGCTGTTCGTCAGTGCTGACGTCGATGTGACCACAGCAATAGGTACCAATGCCTCATTTTTAGGATCAAATGTAACGCGGATACACCGAATTATTCCGCAACAATGAGCGTTGACATTACGCTTTACCATTAAGTAGGTATGTGTTTAACGTTGTAACGTTTATATGGTTTTTAGCAAAGCCGGCTCGTCAGGGCTTGATTCTAGTTAGATTATTTATGAAAATACGTATTGTTACGAGACATGCTTCGATGATTAAGCGACCGTTATGAGTGACAGGTTTAGTAGTACTCCTAGTTAAGTCGTATATCGCGTTCAACAGTAATCAACGTCACGGTAGGGGGGGGGCGCTTTCTAGGAGTTTGTACGCATTAAAATGCTTTTAGCAAACACTCGCGATTCGAGCTGACATTTCGCGATATGATGAAAATTGTAACTACGTGGTTTACCACTTTGCCTCATTCAGGTTTTGGAAATAGCCGACATTTAACAGACAACCACAACCATTGAAATGAGCATAATATGGTAGTGCATTTTTTATCGGTGCGTTTATATATATATATATATATATATATATATATATATATATATATATATATATATATATATATATATATATATATATATATATATATATATATATATATATATATATATATATATATATATATATATATATATAATAAATATATATATTATGTATATATATATATATATATATATATATATATATATATATATGATATAAATATACATATATATTAAGTAAAATATATAGTTAGTGTACGTATGAATATATAAGATATATATATATATATTTATATATATATTTATAAAAATACCTAGTTAAATGCACGCATATATATAAATATATATATATATATATATATATATATATATATATATATAATCTATATATATATATATATATATATATATATATGTATATATATATATATGTGTGTATGTGTGTGTGTGTGTGTGTGTGTGTGTGTGTGTGTGTGTGTGTGTGTGTGTGTGTGTGTGTGTGTGTGTGTGTGTCCGCGCCTTGTGTGTGTGTGGTTGTGTGTGCGCGTGTGTGTGCGCGTATGTATGTGTGTGTGTGTTGGGGGGAACTTTCCGACGTAACTTCTTCCCTCGTTTAGCGGAATATAATGAGGTCCCCAACCATAAAGGCCAGCGCCTTTGCCCAATTACGGTATGTGTGGCCATTCCCAATCTTCACCGCTGTCGACACGACCCGTGCTTGAATGCTCTTCATTCTTGTCGCATTAACCGCATCACCTGAATATTTAAGTATACATTGATTGTCTCTTGTAAAGTCTCGTGACACAATCGAGGTCCTAGAGGAAGCTGAGTAGCCATGCCGAGGGCGCTTTAGTATTATGGGGATGATGTCGTCAGTGGGTATTGTCTAACATCACGCCTATAATTAAGAAATACAACAGCACGGGTGACCAGGGGATATAGTACCACGCTAGCATCGGATATAGGAAGCATTCACCGATGATATCTCGTGTGCGCGAGCATCCCCGCCTAATTTCCGGCGAAGGAAAAATATGGCCCACCCAAATGGGTAATACGAGAGTACCAAATGATGCTTAAGTAGCGTAATGTGCCAGCCAGTTATTTTAGATAAGGACTCCAGGGCACTCACGAAACGAAGCCTTTGGTGCTTGGATAGAGCAAAATGTTTGCTGACAAGTGCCGTAAACACAGTATATACTATATGCTATGAGAAGCTTGATAGTCTAAACAAAGCCTGTGGTAGTGCGCGTCTCTGCACTCGGTCATCAGGAATACCTTCTTCCCGTAACCTCTTGAGTGTGCCTTCAGCGGAATGCACTGAGCTATAGCTATGATATGTGTGGCTAATGTGGCGTAAGTACACGGATCGACAGCTCTCCAATAGACAGCGTTACTGTGGCTTTATAAAAAAAATGCTATCATTCTCTACTTATTCTCTCTGGGATAATTCATCGCGTTAAGTGACGCAACCAGGATGCTGGATTGCTGATCTAGGCAATGCAATCTGATGCATTACTGGCAGCTGATCCATCAATCGTGCTCTGAATTTCGCTGTAAAAAATTCGTTACCCGAGCTAAAGTATTTCAAGGGACTGGTCTGAGCGTCGGTGAGCAATAATTGCGGCCGAGTTTGTGATTTATTTCGTCGTTGAAGCCTACTTGGAATTCTCAGCACGCCATGACATCCGCCGCGTGTTTGCCCCGTGCGTCGAATGCCGCTGGCTTATAATGCCTCTGGGTATAAGGACCTGCCTCATATCCGTATGCTGCTAATCCGTATTTACGTTGCCAAAGTCGTGTTTATCGATCTTCGCTCTATAGCGAAACTGGCATTCGCATTATCCTACAGGTGAACAAGGAGAATGCTAATGTTTCCATATGTATATGCGTCACTGACGTTTTCAGGGGCATTAACCGCCGTTGTATCCAACATTTACGAGGCAACGATGGTCAAACTTTTCAAACCCACCTGCAGGCGCTCTGCTGAATAGCAGAAGTCCAACTAGTAAGGTTGCCTAGCTTTTGATTTCGTTTGTCTTGCACAATCTGCGATCTTCAATCATATGGACATAACTAAATATCATAACGCACAGGCCCGCTCACGATATACCTCACGTTTGTACATCTGCACAAATATAGACATATACATATATATGTATATCATTAACTTTGATTTCCATATCGAGCAGCACACGCATTCAGGAATATACAAATACCCACTTTATTACAAACTTCTTTCCTTACGCACACCCCCCCCCCACACACACACATGCACATGCACATGCCCATACACACGCACTCACATATATATGTATATATATATATATATATATATATATATATATATATATATATATATATATATATATATATGTAATATATATATGTGAGCATATCTGTATATATATACAAATATGTAAATTTATACATACTTGATGCATATATTAATAAACACACGCACACCCACACACACACACACACACACATATATATATATATATATATATATATATATATATATATATATATATATATATATATGTGAATATTCATATATGTATCTTTATATAAATATATATGCATATATGCAGTAAGATATATACATATACATATATATACATATATAAATATATGCGCGTATGTATAAATATTGTATATATATATATATATATATATATATATATATATATTATACACATATATATATATATATATATATATATATATATATATATATATATAAATATATATATATATATATATATATATATATATATATATATATATATATATATATATATATATATATATATATATATATACAAATATATGCGTGAATATATATACTGCTTACGTTTGATTCATGCAAGTCATTGACACTGCGGGATGATATTAGCATTAATAATTCACCGCACACTGGTAGCACTTTTGACTTCTTGTAGATTGCGTGTGTTGTATCAATAACAGTCGCTTGCAGACGGTTTAATGACACACGTACCTTCACCTCATTAGGACATACGAAAAGGTCACCCATTGTAATTTCGATTGGGTGGAGTAAAGATTTATTAGTACTTGTGAGACTCAAGTGACTTGATTGGTCCGCCTTATGAGAGTAATGGCTACTGCCTGCGGCAATATAATATGGAAAGGCTTGGAAACAGTCTTATCATTTCGCATTGAGCCTTGCACCGCCCTCGTGGATTAATTATGTCTCAACCACTGAATGGAAGCGTTTTAACTTATTGGAAACATCTTTGCAATGGCACGAAGGCAGATTTTAATGTTGAGCAGCAGCATCCGCTATTCCACTTTCACAGATTCATTAATTCTCTCCTGTGATTGTAAGATATCGCTCTTTGCTCGGTGATCAACCTGACCACATTTGTTAATCGAATCTGCTACAGGGCGTGTCCTACGACCATCGACCCTTTTTTAACCCAGCATTCATGTACATTACGCCTCAACGAGCCCCGCGACAGCAGGGCGAATCCTCATAAGTAATATTTTTCGTGCTGTGTTTGCAGAAAATACGATTGCCCAGGAAGGAACGTATCAACCAAACCTATTTCTTCTTATCAGACATATAAACTTGCCCCGTTAGTTTATCACGTTTACTAAATTACATCCATCGTTTACATCAGTTTAGTATGCGTAGAAGAGAGCTACAACATTATTCTGTTTGCTCATGGTACACAAATTCATTGCGCACGACGTTGACCAACATAGCCCTCAGAAGATAATTTGCAAAGTTATTTTGGTAATGCACCGTGAACAATGAACGTATGTATTGCAATTAACGTTGGTTGATGTCAATTTCTACGTTTCATTGCAGGTTTAGTTATTATGCGTCATCATTAAGTTCACGCTCAGCTTCTGAAAACCAACACTTGTCTGCATTTTTATCCCAACTCTGTGCTACTTTGTTGCACCAAGCTCTAAACGCACTGGTATTGGTGATCATATTCACCCGACGCAACCACAGGGATTTGCATTGGCCTGCCGACAATTGAAATAAGAGCTCCAATCAGAGCTCGCGATTACTTTGCCCCGGACGACGGGCAGACAATCAATGAACTACCGGGTACAGTAAACCGCCTGAACGTCAAAAATACCGTTTGAACTCGAAAAAATGTGCAAATGTCGGGGCGGATGGTTTTGTTTGGTAGAAGAACATGTTCTCAATGGCTATAGGGTGCGCCAAAATCGTTAACGGGACTTAAGATGGTTAAGGCGAGATTTCTGGTGATGCTGGTGGCGAAATCGTTGGACTCCGTGGGTTTATGTAGACATAGAAGTTAACGGCCGGAGGGCCAATGCAAATCCCTGTGGACGCCTCTCATCGTAGAATGACCGAATACAAATGGTATTGGAACATGTATGATTGAGACTATGCTAGAAATGTCGAAACTGAGAAGCATTCGATTGGTTGAATATTGATCCTACCGATTAGGTGTGTGACGCATGCCCTCGTCATCTCATTCCTGTTGTTTTGTGTTCGCAGACGATATTCCTGACTGGCACAGCAACCATGGGCGGCGACTGTTCGCTTTTCTACTTCATTGGCTGGGGTGCTATAGGGGGTGTCATTTGCTGTTTCGGATTCCTTGGAAACTTTCTCTCGTTGATTGCATTCCAAAGGGACCGACGTACACCTACTACGACGCTCTTGCAGTGTCTGGCCGCTAGCGATTTTGCTTTGCTCCTATCAGTCTTCATCACGGATGCATATCCGTACATATGTGACTTTACACAGACATGCGACAATTTGTGGCACACATGGCCCTATATTCGATATGTTTGGATTTTCACACCATCAAGTCACATGTGCAGTATATGGTTCGTAGTTCTCATAGCATGCAACCGCTACTGGGCGGTGTGCCGACCTCACACCATGTCGCAAGTGTGGCATAACTGCAGAACGGTACTCTATGTCATAATCGTACTTCTTGTTGTTGCCACATTTAACGTTCCGCGCTTCTTCGAATACAGAATTGAGAAGGTCGAAAAGGTGACCAACGATTCTTCAAAATGGGTTCTCATGGAAAATAAAACAGCTTTTGGGAGCCATTTTTCCTACATGGTCGTCTACAAGGTGATGCTGGTCAATATTCTTCTCATACTTCTACCGATACTACTACTCATCGTCCTCACATCCTTCATCCTTCGCACGCTCCATAAGACCAGGAAGAAAATAATGCAGAATAAAGGTTCGGCTAAGAAAAGCAACGGCATGTCAGGAGGTCACAGCAAACGAGGAACGGCAAAGGGACGTGGTTCGACTTCTGAAGTTACCATCGTATTAGTCACGGTTGTGGTTGTGGCCATAGTCTGCCAAACACCTTTGGCGGTGTTTCATTTCGTTCGCTACTCTTATCCTTCCTGCGGTCAATTTGTTTTTTATCTGGATAATATTAGTAAATTGTTAGTGAACATTAATAGCTGCATTAATTTTGTCATATATTGCCTGTTCAGTCGCAAGTTCCGCAAATTACTTTGCTCGGCTCTAAATTGTGGACGGCTTTCCTTAATGGATGGAACGAGCGGCCGTGGTAAAGATTACACGATGACACCCTTAACAGCTCGCGATCAATGCTGAATTTACACAGTGGCAAAACAAAATCTTGTAACTTACGATATATCTTATAACATTTAAATATTTGTAGTGACAAAACATTACCTGCTCTGACTGTATTGGATGATTAGGCACGATGTTAGGACAGAATGGAAGAATAAAATTTAAGATTGTAGCCGGTATAATGCGTATTGTTAATAATTAGTTAGATACCATGTAAGAGTAACAGACATGTTAGATGTTTAAATAAATCAGACTTCGAATATCTACCATGCATTTTGGCGAGGTGTACATTTCCTTAAACCTTTCATTGCTTCAAACTAATGCAATTCCATAGTTGCAAATTGAATGGCTGCCGTGCGAAATTGTTCCGGGTACGTAATTTGTTTTCAATAATGGCACACAGTTGTAATTGTTCATCCATATGTTGGTGATTAAAAATGCACGCAAATACATTGTATTATTATTAAAGGAAAAAAAAATAACGTGTATTTTCCATGTGGCTGTGATGTTACCTGCATACAATGGCGTTTATGGGTACACATTTGTACCATTGATACTTTAAGGAACGAAAAGCACATTCCAACTCTAAAAACTGTTTCTATATAATAATTGGCATATCCATATTATTTATTCAATATCTAAACGTCAGGAGTTAGTACTTACTAACTATGCATGTTTATAGGGCTAAAACTAAAGGGAGTAAATACGTCCTAGCCCTCTTCTATCATTACGCACGTTGCCTCATTGATAAAGGCCCTGGTTAACAAGTACAATTATTTGATGTTCCCGTAATCCAGTAGTTATTATGGTCCTAAGTTCGCCATTAGGCATAAATACGCGAGCAGATATGATGATACTAACTCCTGGGATCCGTTAAGTAGGTTGTATCATAGATTGATCAACGGACAAGGAATTATGTTATAATGATCAAAGTGCTTTTAACGAGATCCACCACAAAGATGTATTACATGATGCACGATTAAATAATAACTTAATGTGTTGCAAATACAAATAAACAATTCAGCACAAAAAAAAAACGGATTCAAGATCAATCATAGCGCTTGCCAGTTGTAGGGTCTGAAAATTATTACTCGAGTCATTTATGGTAACTGATGTACATGGAACGTGCGTTTGAGGTTTAAGCAAGTGTATGTCCCTTATTTCCATGCGCATCAATATATTTACCGTTTGTAATTTATTCTTACCCTTGAATTCATTCGAGATGTACTGAAAATTCGAGGTGAAATGAGAAGAAGATCGACTCAGTAATTAAGGAGAACCATATCATGTAGATTAAGACCACCCAAAAAGTCCCCCTATAAAGCCATACCTTCGAGTAGTGTAGTCGGGACCCCATCTTACATGTGGGGCGTGCTACTTACTTGATCGATATGAACAAGTTTGTTGTAGATGCTCAAGATGATGGGCTGGTCACACGTGTGATTGACTGGAGGAATCCACTACCCGTTCATGTCGTCATCCATACCCAACAATTTTAACATTCAGTCGGTCTTGTGCACAGTCCCATCAGCAGCTTCCAAGGGTATAACCTAATATACTTCATAAACCTCCTAATTAACACCATTAGCTACAATCGCTTCCTGAAAAAAGCTCCGGAGGCCATGTTTGTAACACGGCTGCACGTCTTCTTTCTGCGGTCGATTACCGCCATGCTATGGTGTTATTTGGTTCAAGGTTGTAACAGGTTATAAGTAGCGCACTTGCAGTGTTCTCAATCGGATGTTGCCGGGATACTTGAAGCTGGACACCAGTCGACGCAATGAATACGACAGTAAACGGATACAGTGTTGATCATATTTATTAACTGCATCATTATACCTATATTTAATATATGGTAATCATGCACAATGGATCATTTGCTGGGTCATATCTTGATCGTGTAGTGTCCACCACATAGTGTATAATAGTTCCAGATCAACTAGCGCGTTTATACGTCTATTCACATGGGGTTATCGACGCACTGCCACACGTCAAGGATATCTGGCTCGTCAACGATTTATACTAAATGTGCATTTCAAGATGGCCCCGGATCAGCAATTGTTTATGACCAGCACGGGTTTGGAAAAAACCGTGCTCGACCTACTTGAGGGCTCATACCGTGGGGTGGGGGGGGGGGGGATGGGTGCTGCTTTTCCAACTTATTGTAATCCTCACCCCGTGCATACATTCCAACCAAACCTACTAGACACGGACCTAGGAGTGGATCGACCACAAAGTTTTCACGTTCTTGAGCCTGGCGAGAAAGGCTGCTGCATGTCGACGGAATAAGCGTCTGAGTGAGTGAGTGCCATTCTGCCATAGCCACATTTACCCAGGCTCTAGACGAGGTAATTGCTGCCATTCCCCACCACATCCCACTACTACATGGACGACATGTGTTGCTGGTGGCGTCGAGTACCAGCTTGGATGTACAGCAGACACAGCACGACAACTGATATTCATGTGTCTGTATTTAATCAAACCCACGTAGGTAAATTTATGATTCGGACCCCTTTGATATAGAATAAGTTCTGCTGCACACTGACCACCCCGAGTACTGATCGAAAAATGCTCGTCCACGCGCCGTATCAATCGTTGTACAGTTGCTACTGGTATAGATTACGCCCCACTTCACGAGATAGTTGTGAGAAGGGTACTACTTATGCTGGACCTCACGCAAAGCCATCTGGGCAAGGCTATTTCCGACGTGGCTCTTACTATGACCAGAAAGACATGCTTACTAACCAAGGGATTATACCAGCTGATATAATAAAGTATGTTTTTACAGCTACTATGGGCACGATAGCTATGCTCGTAGGGGATCCGCTTGATAACGCCCTCACGGTGCAGCTTTATATTATGTGTGTAAGCAAATGGATATGTGGACGCGGAACTAAAGCACCATGGCACCCCAATCAAGCAGCTTCCGTGTGTGCAGGCGGCACGGGTCTAACAGCGATCTGAGTGGCTAAACGTCATCAACGAGCAGTTCCGCAACCAGGGACATAACTAGCGCACTTTCTTGGATGTCAACGACTCCATGCACGAGTACTTCCTGATCACAAACAAACCACTGGAGCCTGATCCCAAGCTTCTAGAGTTATATGTGATGACGTGAGTTGACGTTAATTACATAAGACTTGGCTGCGACCAGCCTGGGTGCCAAGAGGCTCGCCAAGTAATCCGATAGTACCCTATTCCACAATGGAATACTGATCTTGAACTACGGCTAAATGGAGCCATTATGTAGGACGATTATTGTATCCTACGAATATTTTGATTTCCTGATTCGGCTTTTGTCGCCCCGAAACTCATACAAGGCGATTTGTTACCTTATGTACCAGCTTTTATGGCAGTCATTTATGGAAATTGGACTTAAAGTATCTTGAAAAAAAGATAGTGTTGCGTGGCGAACGTGTATAAGTAATGTTTTGAAGCTTGATAAAAAAAGAGGTGTAGTTATTTACGGCTACTTTTAGGGAGACACGATACATGCACTAAGCGACTGTTGAGATTTGCTTATTTTTGGATAAAAAAAATTGGGCTTGCCCCTGTGCTTTCGAGTGTAAGCCCCACTGTTGTATCAGATAATGTAAGTGGTACTACCACCAAATAAATATAATTAGCAAAGGAAACTTTAATCATGCACGTGAATTTCAATTGAAGTTTAGTGAAGTATCTTCTGAAAATATGCACATTGTACGATCTGTGTTTGCAGCGCGAAGGCCATATGTCGACCACTTTAACATGTGAAGAGGCGTAGAGCTTCGTGTATTTCTTTGCACAAACTAATTATCACTATTGTATTTCACATTTCTATCGCTTACCAACTTGTTAACTGCTTGTAAACTTCGAATAAATACTATATATGTACAGAATCGCACGACGTACTTCGCATGTACATTGTATGCGACAACAGGCTCTCTCACTGATCTACTCGCCCAGCCCTGGACATATTCCTTGGCCTAAATATGTGTCGTCCTCATGCCAGCTTGGAATGCAGGGCTTACAAGTATGCTATCACAGTAGCGGACGTGGCCTCACGCTGCAAAGTCGTTGAATACCAAAAAAGAGCTGCTTCACGTCGACCCCGGACCGTTTAGATGTCAATAAATGCCAAGCTATAGTGATAGATTTTAATCGCACTATGGCAGATCAGCTCTTTAGACACCTGTTCGCCCTGGAGTTAAAACGTCCATTTGGCGAACGATCAACTGAGTGGGCTATTCGGCTGTTGTCTCAGCACTAAATTATATGCCCGCTTTATTTTCTTGAGACTTTTGACCAGAGACAGTTAGAGCTGCAGTTGGCTGTAATGGTGCACGTAGCGCTCCATGTCATGTAGCTCCGGTCGAACGGTAATATGAATATGTACCGTTCTGCTTCCACATTTTCCACGCGTCCAAGAAAACGCTTTTGGCTAATATGCTACATAACGCATCTAGAAAATAACATATATCAAGACTCTGTACTAAAAAAAGACCTAACACACCAAAAAACTTAACCCCACTCGACGCTAATCTTCAACAAATGCCATCTATATATCATTTACAAAAAAACGCGATGACCGCCATTTTGGAAAATATTGGCTCGCGTGATTTCCCACGATATCCCGCCCACATATCCGCATTGCCTAACATAAGTCGTCGATGGGTCATGTAATTCTGAGCATGCGCGATGCACGTGGTCTTGAACTTGAGAACAAACATGTTGCTGTGTTTCTGACTTTTATTGTATGCTTCTAACAATTTGTTTAAATAATTATGTAACATGTATTGAGAGACAGCCCGAAATGTTGTATGCTTCTGATCGTTTGTTTATATAATTATGTAACATGTATTGGAGGTCAGCCCGAGTATGTGTTCGTGGTTGACTGTGATTTGTCAGCCAGTTAAGGAAGAGGGCTGGCCCTAGTTAGGTAATGAGATTTGTGCGGGATATAAGTGAATGATACGGGTTGGCTCGAGAATTCGGATTGAGGGAATGTAAGCGTAAGACTGATTGAACGCGGTGCTAGGTTGTAGTACAATAAATATATATTGCGCTCACCGAAGTCTTTATATATCTGCGTATACGGCTTAGGCCACTAGAGAAGAGAAACCGGACTTAAACAAGAAATACCCTCACAACAAATGGTGGAGAATCCGGGTATTTCGAAATAGCATCTTCCAAGTTAGATCAGCTACGTCCAATATCCTTTCTGAAAATGTCTCAAGACGATTACGAAGTTATCCTCCGACTTGGCGACGAAAACGCTTTAGAGGCTCGCGTAGACGACCAAGAACCGCCAGCTGAGACACTCGAGGAGAGGATCAAAAGTCTGCAGCAAGCAGTGTCTATTTTGGTGGACAACCACGAGATAACGGATCATGGAGTCCAACGGCTTTTGAGCAGAGACATTGAAAGTAACAGATCAAATTCACCTGCGCCATTCGAGAGTGCAGTAGCATCGGACCAGGGACATCGCAGAGCTACAAAAGGTAGTGCCAACGGACAAAAAGTTTTCCGGTGAATCAAAGGGGAATGTTTCCCATTTTCTAAATAGACTGGACCATTTTGCAGCATTTCATGAACTATCGCACCAGAACTTTTTGCGACTTGTTCCTACTGTTGCTGTCAGGTCGAGCGTTAATGTGATACAAGCCCATTTCGGAATTAACAAAACAACACTATTGCAAATTTCAGAAAGCTTGTCAGACTCAAAACCACCTGCAACACACAGTGTTGTTTGAACTACGCAGGGCGTCTCAGAACCCATTGATGATTACACCACAAAGGTATTGGAACAATTTTCGCTCTTGAATATGAGCGAGGACGAAAAAAAACTTCTACATCCATGGGTTTCGAACCGATGTAAAGTCCTGCGTACTAGACAAGGACCCTTTGTTGTTCGGTGTTCATGCTGTGGCCAATGTGAATGTACCCCCGAACACTGAACTGGTATGTGCGGCACGCGTTCAGCGACCGGTCCCTAATTATGTGCAAGGTGAGTGTTGGGCGTATGAAGACCTAAACCCGAGAGGGATAGCTGTCGCAAGCGCAGCCGTGACGGTTATCAGTGACCTAGTCCCAGTTAGGCTATTCAATTTTACTAATGTTCTTCAACAAATCAAAATAGGTGAGCGCATTGCAACATCCGAGAATGGACTGACAGAGGTCACGCCGAAAGTAATATTCCCTGTCATCGATCGAAAACCCTTCAATATCATCAATTTGCAAATCACAAAATCGCAGCCAAACTATCACCCCCGATATTGACTGGTCCCATTCTCAGCTGACAAGCGATCAGCGGACCCGACTACAACGCCTCGTGGGCGAATACAGTGATTGCTTTTACGACCCCCAGTCAACAAACAGTAAGGTCACACAAACTGGGTCACTCATAGAATAGACATTCTTCCTGACTCTAAGCCCATTAACAAATTGCCTTACCGAATTTCCCTAGCAATGAGGGCTGAATTAGATCGGATGGTGCATGACCAACTACATCACGATCTGATTGAGGAGAAGAACAAAAGCGCATGGGCTTCAACAGCGCTTCTGGTTAGGAAAGCATTGGGGGGGTTTAGAATGGTAATCGACTACCGCGGACTGAACGTTGTTACTATTCCCCAAGTGTTGCGTACCCCTGGACTTGACGATGTACTTGACGCGGTAGGACAAAACAAACCAAAATACTTGTCAGTGCTAGACCTGTCGCAGGGATTCCACCAAATCCCACTCGACGAATCATCGCAGGATAAACTATTCGCTCGTCTGCGATCTGCGAATTTGAAGTTAAACCCGCAAAAATGCTTTTTCGCAGTTCAAAAGTTCTTTTCCTCTGTCATGTCTTGCAGCCCGAGGAAGTATCCCAGAACCCCGATAAAGTCAGCGTCATTCACTCCTATCCCATACCTACTAAGGTTAAGCATGTCCAAGCGTTCCTTGGTTTGCTGGGATTCTATCGAAAGTTTATTCCGAAACCACTTTACGCGCTGACTTCCAAGAATGCACCATTTGCATGGAATGATAAGTGCCAAGAATTGTTTGATTTGTTAAAAGGAGTTCTTACAAGCAAGCAGGTGTTAGCTTTTCCTGATTTTTCCCTGCCCTTCGTTCGTGCTACTGATGCAGACAAAAAGGGGATCAGCGCATCTCTTAGCCGATTACAATCGCGATTGCGCTTGCAGGTCGAGCCTTTTCCTCGGCCGAATCTAATTACACCACTACTGAACAAGAACTCTTGGCTGCTGTGCGGAGTGTGCAGCATTTCAGAGTTTATTTAGAAGGTAAGAAATTTGAATTACATACTGATCACTCGGCTTTGAAATGGATTCTAGCCCAAAAGCAGTTAACATCCCGCCTGACTAATGTGTTTATACAAAGTTTTTATTTTGATGTCAAGCATGTGAAGGGTTCATGCAAAGTGGTAGCTGACGCTCTGAGTCGACGTCCCTACTCCTACGACAAAACACAGGTAGACCTTGTCATTAACGACTATCCGGACATTGCTATGATGACCCCATTAACCATAGATGCTTCGACGCAGACATCAGTTAAAGAGGCGCGCGACAAACCCCAAGCAGATTCTAACAATGTTCCCCTACATTTGCCTTACACCAGGCCATATCGCCATTCAGATTGTCACCAATCCGCTCCGCCGAAGAAAAGTGTGATTTCAATGAATCGACAGGGAACTATGCCGCGCAGAAGACTAAGACTCCCCCGCCGCAATCCCAGTCTCCTTGCAATCCTGTTTTAAAGAAATGCAAGAATAACAAAATTGTCAGTGGCATAGAAGTATCGACATTACTAGCCCCCACCTTCCATGCCGATATTGACGCAAAGGGCCGCCTGCGACCATTCTCCAAAGAATCCCAAGCGCTCAATTCTATCTATAAAAGCGACAAACGTCGCGAAAAGTTGCATGCTTAATTACAGGCCCAAGCCAATGACCCAACAAAAATAATCGATCTCGACCCTAACAAAATAAAAGAGGAGCAGCTTAAGGACTTGCAATGCAAGGAAATCATTAATTTTCTCAAGTACAAACGACCATAGCACGGCCAGGGCGGTATTACTCCGACAAGAAGACTACATCATTCTACATGGCCTACTCTACCATATCTTTACTTCGTTTGGCCCAAAAATCCGGACTACTAGCGCACAGCTCGTCATCCCACAAAAGCTGAAAGCACACATCCTGTCCTTGCACCACTATTCATCGTTCTGTGCACATATCGGGATATCCAAAATGCTATCAGTCATGCGACCTCGGTTTTTTTGGGTCGGTATGGTGAAGGACGTACACGCGTATGTCTCCTCGTGCTCGTCTTGTAATGCCACCAAAGCAACGAATTTGATAATTACTCCGCCGCTCACATTGCGTGACCCCGCCCCGCACCAGTTCCATGCTATGACAATAGATACGGTAGGTCCATTATCTAATTCACAGAGCGGAAACAAGCATCTAGTATGCGTCACGGACATGTGCACCCGTTACGTTATCGCCTGGCCTTCACTCGACTTATAAAGGCCGCAACGCTGGCAAGAAAATTTTACAAATACGTCATTTGCACTTACGGCGCTCCAAAGGTACTGCTCTCAGACAATGGTGTGAGTTGTGACTTGTTCAAGGAATTATGCCGGTGCTATAATGTGAAGCAAACATTCAGTGCAACCTACCACCGGCAGAGCCAAGGTCAAGTTGAACGCGCACAGCGATCAATACTCACTCTGTTACGTAACTTCGTCAGTACAAAACAGGATGATTGGGATTGATGGATCCATATCATAGTGAGGTCACTAAACACGTCTGACAATTCCCCTCAAGGATATAGCAGTTATTTCCTTGTGTTCGGTAGAACTTCAGTGTTTTCCACCGAGAATACTCTTCCCGACCCCATTCAAAAACAACCATTGAACATTTGGTTGATATCGTCAACAATCAAAATTATCTTCTGAAATTGCCGCGGAGCATCTGCAAGAACATCTGTACGACTAGAATGTTACAGGAACTAATCTATCTGCTGGCGAAATAGTCTACAGGATAATTCCCAAAGTTCGCACCCCTCACACAAAAAAAACCCCCTACAAGCAAGCTATCATGGACCATACATGGTCATCAGACACGTCACACCCACGACGGTGACTTTAAAACGAGGGCGAATACGTGAACGTGTACACGACTGGGACCCCATCCCCATCGACGATTCTAACATTGACGATGAACCACTCGAGGCTGAAGACATTCCACCAAATCGCTTCGGTGACGAAAATGCCCCTTCAAATAACGTCAGCCCCACAAACGATATTGACTTTGTCTCGTCCTCCGACGACGAAACCTATTTTGACGCGTGCGCAATAACAGTTAATGACGTAAACGATGGGAATTTTTCATTCGCACTACCCCCACCTTTATCTTTACACCCACTACCATATGATATGACCAACAAGGCAAATACCATTAACAACAACGTTCCCACACCACCCAATACAACGGACGACATACTAATGGCAACGAAATCTCGACCCGATGATCCCGATCCATCCTTTTATGAAATGTTACGAATATCTCAAACAACTGAATCCTTATCTTCAGGACAAATTTCCTACTGCGTTCACTTTGTCGATGGGAGCATTCATTGGCTCCCTGTCTTGGCCTTGAACAAAGCCGCTGCACGAAAAGCCCAAGAATTACATGTTGAAATAACCACTGTCCCACACTTGCGAAACAGATTTCAATAAATGCTTTGACACGGCACCCGATATAGTTTAATAATTTAACTATTCAAATGGTACTACGCCGTTGAAAAAATAATATCTGTTGACCTTGTACACCAGATGCCGAGCTCCAAATTAAACCAATCAAAGTACCTCTCCAATTAAATGTTTCCCATGAGACCGTTACCCAACATCGGTATTTGACGACACTACACTCTTCACTACACTATTATACGTATATTTAACATATTCCACTTTTATGTATTCTCCCATGGAGACTCGTGCGATGGACCCCATACACCAGGATATTAACCGCATCTCCGCATATCAGTTGGTCAGTCGTTAATCTTAAATATTTTGGCAGTAAATCTTGACACACTGTCGCTCGTTCTTCTGTTGGATGATGTAATTTTCCCAAACGTGCAAGCATATTTCTAACAGCCTAACAGCAGGTCATTATTGTATACTGTTTCCCCACAGCCTGACTGCAAATTATCACGCAGCAAACCTGCATTAGAGTGTATGTATATATATATAAAGGGTTGTTACTGAAGGTGAAAACACTAACATGATGACATCCTCTGGAATATATAACAATAAGGCAGGAGTTGTCCAGAAAAATAACAAAAGAGACGATAGATTCTGGCCAAATAGCAGACCGACGATGACCGATAAAAGAGACCCATGTAACGCCTATTCCGAAATAAGTCGAAAATATATAGAAATGTCTGACATTGATTGAACTCAAAAAGCTAGTCAATATATCTACTAACTCAAATTGACAATCACATTGGTAGTGAAGATTGTTATGTAATATAATTAAACTAACAAATGATTCAAGCGAATGAGCTCATATTGAATTGAAATCAATTTTAAAGCAAGTTAGATTTGCTACCTACTCGCATGCATCACTCCTTATTCAACTGAATTGAAAAATCATGCATCATTAAGAGAGCCACAAACATCTGGTATGTACCCCGGGCTTGCATTTACTACTCCAATGTATCCCCAGTGCACTTATACCGGCTGAATGAGCTGAGCTTGCAAAAGCACTAGCACATGTATGCTTTGTAAGCATTGCAAAACCGATTATCAAATATGTGGGCAGCATTAAAAAGAAAGTCCTTGTTATTCGCTTTTTATCAGTGGTCGAGACAGTTAAATGGTATTTAGTTTTGTCCTATATCTCTGCTGGCGTCAGGTATAAATAATGTACAGTTATAAAGCTCACGGTGAGCTTTAAGTTTCACTGTTTGTTTAGATGTCATACATACTCAATTACAGAACGGTAGCAAAAGTGTTAAGGTTGGGCTCTTATTTCATATAGCCTTCAGCGCATGGCTCTGCTGGCCAAGCACACTAACTTTACAGCACTTTCATCTTTCATTTCTTTCCCCAAACATCCCTGCTTGTTGTATAGCTCAGCGCAAAATATTTTAGGAGTGGAAACAAAATGATTATTCTTTAATATTTCGCCTTATGCGGATAAATTTGTAAGTATAATTGTCATCGTTGAAACCAGCGATTGTTTCTCATGGCTTGCTTCAATGTAATCACTTAGTACAATGATTGCACCGACACATTGTACGATATATTTTGCGCATTACATCGCGCACATCACTTCATTATTGAGCGCTTCACAATTAATCTCACATAAACGACAGAAGTGTGGAGAGATATCGAAATTGCATTGTACCATGCAAACTCGCACATTTAACCGCGTACCTTTTTTGATTTTTACTCTTGCTACGGATCGTCAATAAAGATCGCTTCCGCTACCAGCCACAATATGCTTCTATAGACTTGATATAGTACTGTTACTCTTTATTATTATTCAGCCGAACATGTAAGGCCAATAAAGACTCGAAATGCTATGCAGGATATTGTGCATTGGCGCAAGTATGGACTGCATACATGTGCTCCAAGATCTGCAGATATAGCCTGAAAGCAAGATCGACGTATATGTAATCAATCCAAAGGTAAGGCGTTACTGAGAAGCATAATTAGCATGCTTAGCAAGTACATATATCTTTGTATCTGTTGCAGTCAGTGTGTTCTAGAGGCTTTTCTAGGAAAAGATATGAGGCAAACGCAGTCAAATTAAACACAAATACTTACGACTATACAACGTGTCGGCGCATTAGGCGTTAGTTCAGGAAAGCTTCATGTTTTGGACAAGGTGGGATGGGGTATCTCGGTCATACAACAAAAAGGAGTAATTTCGCGTTTGGTTTCAATAATCCGAGGCCATCTGTATCAGTAACATACCCGGAATCGAGGTGGCACTGCAAGGAACAAGTTATTGATTGGGTGTTGTTGGCTGCAATAGTATTTGTAGAACGTGTCTTAAAGTTGATAGTGCTTATAATTATTCTTATGCCGAATCGGCAAGACCCAAAAAACATTTATCAATCTGTCAACTCTCTCAGGTTTGCTTATTCTTTGTCAAAGTGTTTTTAAGGAGCAAACTAGATCCTGCTGTCAATGATGACGTAAATTATAACCTTGTTGATGGGTTCATTGACGATATGGCCAACCAGATGCAAAGTCAGATATTGTGAAGACATTACACTACTGTTAAGGCCTATCTAGTTGCTTTGATTACGCCTGCGAACATTAGTAAGCAAATTATAAGCAGCATTGCATTTCTTGTGTTATTAGAATGCAAATGTTTTACAAAACTAAGATACGGAATGCATAGTATCTGATCTGAATCGATGTTTTTTACAGAGAAATTACAATAAACCACACGATTTGGCTTTAAATATAATCGCAAATTTTGCCCTGGCATTGTGTAACCTTTTTGAGCCGCTTTCATATTGTCACGCATTTAGGAAATATTTTGCTGTCTGCAATCAAAACACCTTTGCAAAGTAACACAGGGACATAGATTGATAAATATGAGCGGAAATATGCTAAAACGAATGCCGGTTGACCACTTGACTGATACGTAAATCATAACGGAAGTATTGGTGATATAGGGTGAGGCTCTCCTTTCCTTTAACTGTTAATCAAAATAATGCATACCTATAATTATATGGCATACATCTTTTCGGCAATACAGTGTTTTATACGCAACGGTGTTCTAAAACATCACATTAGAAAGTGTCTTTTGCACTTATACTGCTACATAACCCATCCAAAATGTGCACCATCAAACTAATAGATCATGCTTCTCCATCGAAATAATGAAAATCAGCATACCTTTACAATAGAATTAACGAGCGTCTCTTATTTATTAAGCGGTCGGATGTGTATGGAAGTAGCCTATACTACGTCTATTCAATCGTCTAATATTACCAAAACATGCGAATGCTGCAAACTGCCGATCAAGCAGGTCGACGGGTGATGGTGGAGATTTGCACATCTTTGTGTATTAAAATCATGACTATCAACTCATTATTACACCTTTCTGTTAATACTCGCTTTACATCATCCGATAGATGTCAGCCAACACACGGCTAGAAGTGTATGCGCACAATCGTGTAAGTGTAGGAACAATCGAGTTCAAAGGCAGCACCTTCAACAATGCACTTCTATGATAACCTATAAGAGACTAAGGCGGTAGCGCTGAGCTCCAACCCACATTTTCTGTATTTTAGGCCATTATCAGTTGATATTTCCGGGCGCATTGTATTCATTTCGGCAATGCAATCTCTCAGCCATATGCATTGCTATTGTTGCGTTACAATTGTAGCGAGAGAGTAATTCCTTCCTGTGTGAATCCCCCGTCATGAGTAATTACTGACTCATGTTCGTATGCTTCATTTAGGGGAACGTAAACAAAAATAGGCCCGGTCTAACGAGATTCGTCAGAAAATCGACGATGTAGCAGAATTGTCTATACATTTCGACGGGGAAATGAATTTAGCGCCAGCGGTCGATGTGCTAACAGTTTGTGTCAATACTATCTGATACATAGGTGCATTGGCAGGAGATTGGTGTTCTTGTTAGGCTCTGACAAATACTGTGACCATGATTTAGTTCATTAATACATAATAGACAGGTGCATATGCGATAGTGCACTGCTGATACCCCTGATCGTCATAACAGCAAGATGGATGGGAGTGAAATATCATGATGATGCACACACCTGATATTTTTGATATAACACATGTCCTAAAAAGCAGCGACACTGACGTAGGCTCCTTTAGAAGCGTTCAACATTATAAGGCAAATGTGGATGATTTCACTTTTGTGATTTCCTTACGAGGCCAATCCAGTTAACTATGCAAACAGATTGCGGCGCGTGTGGTTATTTGATCCACGTACGTTATCATATTTTGGAACAGTTTGCAATGATATAAACTTTGCTATACGAACTTGTATTGATAGAAAAGGGAAATTTATTTTGATCGGAGGGTTTATTGAATATATTAAATCAACTTATTGATAAAGCGGTACATTTCATCAGGTCATAAAACATTCTCTTACCCGGCATTTTTCCATCACATGAATACCGGAAATATTTTCTTATTATAAGACCTTAGTATGCTGAAGCCTGTATCAATAATAGCTATCTTATGCGCCTGCAGACAAAACACAGTTGATTTATTTTACCTACTTAATACCTTGTCAAGAGGATCCATAATGTGATGGTGTTTGCATCCACACTAATAGAATACCAATGGTCTTTAAAATCGTAGCTCTTGATAGTGCAGAAATGCTATTCCTTAGCTATATAAAAAAAACTGCCCAGTTCGAAGCATCGTGTATTTCAATGAGAGAATATACATCAGTGGTGATTTGAGCTGATAGATCGATATTTGGCGAGCCAGACAGATGCTGAACCTATACGGATAACGTCGAAATAAAGCCTAACTGGGCGGGTTATTTATGGATTTCATCTCCTACACGCTTTATAGAGTTCGATTGTAGAATAAAAAGTGTTTCAATATTTCAGTTTTGGTACGGGTCAATACGTATTCTCTCGTTTCGAACCATCACGTGAAATGAGGGAAATACAGTAATAAATGACAGTCACGGTATTTGCATATTAGATGTGACAGCAAGCGAAATATCGTATCAATTGCGCTAATGTACGACCATGTTGCACGCTGAAGTTTGCATAAATGATAGATATCTTCAATTGCGCGGTGGCGAACACCAGCATTGACTTTTTCAAGCTAGCAAAGACCTTGCCAAGAGCATTCTCATAAGCATATAAACCGTAGTTCTTTTTCGATTGGAGTAAAGTATATATTGTGGTCGATGGCGCCAAATCGTGTTTCGGTGGCGATGAGGTTGAGATAGGCTGTAGCTTAGGTATTACTTACATTTGAATGTTGCTCAATGAATATATATGCTCCTAAAGCATGATCACATAAGTTCGCTTGTGCCCGTATATTGATCACATCTTTTGATCCTTTCAGATGATCGCATTTGCCGGAAAGCACAAAAGGTTACAAGCAGTTCCGTATCAACTTTTTTTGGCACATACAAATCGGTTCGGGTTTGCGACTTTCGATGTAGTTGAACATATTATATTCATGAGAACTGTCAGGGGGTTTCTGCAACATCTGTATAATCTCAGTGATACGTAAATGAACCTATGATGCTTGTATATAAATTTTATCGCAGAGCTAGTAAATGAACATCTTTGTGAGCAGACGAATAACGTGGGGGATTAAAACTAATCGCACATTAGCGTGCTCATTAATGAAGCCGGCAATGAGATTTTGCCCTGCTTGTGTTGCAATAAAAATAGCACTATGATAAATGTGTCAATCGTTTATACATTAACAGAACGAGCATAAACTATCGTTCGAGAAGCACTGCGTCTATATAATAGCACAGTATTTCGAAATTCCACGATGCGCACACCTTAACAAATAATTCTTTAAAAAATATATTGTGCTGAAGTCCACTTTGTACGAGGATACACACACGGTTTTTATCTATATAAAAAAGCTGACAATACGTACAACAGACCAAGGGGATATTCGTTAGCCTCTGCTTGCTAATATACCGCACATTGATAGCAGCTTATAACCTGTATATAGCATGGATATTTTGGGCAGGTCTTTCTGGGATGCTTATCAAATAACGACGGATGTCCAATATGTGTGTTCGAAATAAAATAGGTCTATTACTGAGATATGCATCGTGCGAACAGCTATGCTGTTATTAATAGCGCAAGTCTAAAACGAAATCATTGACGCATAAATTCTGCATAGCCTATGAGAGATGGCAAGGGTTTGCTTTGTATCATCAAATAAGGCAACACCAAGACCCACTACAGCTGCATTACAATTATGTTTCGGCATTTCTTCTGCAGCAAGATGTCTCCTCACTAAAGTAGTCAATTGAAAGCACATTTATATCAATGGGCGGCCAACTATTGTAAAGGCGCTCAAAACATTTTATTTGTCATTTAACTTATTCTTTCTGCCTATGCAGTTGTTGATTTCCATGTGCTAGCACATTTGAAGTCACCCAAAGCATTAAGTCCATATTTGATTTGTTAATTATGCGTGCTGTGTTCTGCCTATGCAGGTCTTCCACTCAAGGAAGCGCACCTGGGCAATTGATGAATGAAATTGGTTGCTGCATATATAAATACTGGTGTTTGCACAGCCATAAAATATATCTAAGCATTTATTCGAGCGTGCACATGGGGCGTAAATATCTGTTGGGACTTTTGATCCCGGTCATCACTAATATGAAGAGAGCATGGTCGTAATTTAACTCGATGATTGCCTATTCTTGTTTTACGGAGGTACACCTCATTCGATGCATTTTATTTTATTGCTGTGATATATCGCAAAATTTGAGCGACTGATGATGATTAAAGTAAACAATCAACCAGAACCAGTCAATACTGCTTTGCCAGTTTATCGCAAAGTTGCAGGTCGCGTAAAAAATATATTCACATGCACTAATTGTGGTCAACGTACGGAACCCGTATTGACAACTGCCTGCATCAGATAATTGCAGTAAAACACAGATTCACAGCTGCCCCTTTGAAAACATTTTGGTGCAGTCATTGAACAATCTTGGTTATTATGGTTATCATCATTATCATACAGCAGCGAGGATGGTCTCATTATTGACCCTTGATGGCTCTTCACACTCGTCTTTAATATAAGGAAATCTCGCATAAACAGTGCGGTAGTTATAAAACATCGTATTTGGTTCATAGGTAAGTCAACGTCATGGGCATACAAAAATCGTTTTGCTTCAGGTCGTATATATCACTGATAGATAAGATCGGAATATATCACACCCGCTGAGCCATACGTGTAAGACTTTGGAGCCTATTGGTATTGCTACATAGATGATGGTAGTGTCATCGATGTGTCAGCCACAATATCATATGGTCTAACATCACACAATGCAATACAGAACAATACCGACTAGACTTAATCAATGTCGATTAATTGTTGTTTGAAGTCGCTGACGCGTCAAAACATTGGGACTGCATACAGTTGGTAACACGTATTAGCACAAAAAGAAAAAGAAAAGTTCCTATTTCTGGCAGATCACGAACAGCACTACGCGTTCTTGTTACACTTAACATGCATTCTACATTAGGATGTCATCACAGCTGAATTAGTACCTTGGTTTTCATATACTGCGAAATAGATTATTGGGGCACCCGATGGAAGATACTATCTAGTCATTTATTAGGATGTGACATATTTTACATGTTTCTGTAAAATATTTGTCGAGGACAAATATTTGCGCTTTACTTGTTTTTTAAAGAAGAATGGACACATTAGCAATACACCCAGCATATTTTGGCTACTGTAATTTGCCAATTTGTTGTGCATAATCGTTTAGTTTTTACATATTCATCTATGTGAATTAAGGATGGGAAAGACCTTCCGGCTGGTTGCATAATATTATAGTAATAAGGTTGGCTTGTACCCGAGTTCAGAGAAGTCTAATTTGCCTTATATGGGAAGAACGCTTCTAATATAATAACATGTCAGAACGCATCGTATAATCAATTTATTACGGCGTTGCTTATTACGACGCCTGTAATATCAAATAGCAAGTGCGTGAAACACGCTGTTTGCCCAGCATATAGCTAAGAGATTCACCGTGCATTAATTTGCCGTACCACATTGGCTTTTCAATCGTTTTTCTTTTTATGAACAAAATTATGGTTAGAATGTTTTTCAGATTGCCTAACAATGCAAGCTAAATGAAAGCACCAGTTTGTGGAGGTAGGTCGCAGATGATAAAGATACAACATTTGTGCACGTCGACCACTCTCATTCGAATGTGTCTCATCCCTGTCAGAATGTATAGGCCCACTTAAGATTGAATGTCACCAGAGTTTTCCACTGGGGATTGTTTCATTTATTACCTGAGTAATTAAATCTTTCATCCTACATTACGCAAACTCAAAGCGTGCCTCAATATTGGCTGATGATACTGTACATACAAACTTCAATCGATAGTAGCATCTTAATTCCATCGGGTCAATTAAAATATGGCGAGTGCATTATACTCCGTTTGCGTGTATGGACCAATTCGAGAGCAAACGTGCATTGACCCTTCTAATACTGAAAACGGTAATATCCAGACCATTATATCATACTGATTCATTTATGAATGGAACATTCTCTGATCAATTACGAATATTCATTCGCTTTTTTTATTGTGATCCCTCGACAATACAGCAATATAGCTGATTCACATTGCTAATGGCCTTATAATTTAGATATCTTGCTTATCTAGAAGATAGCATAAGCCTACAATTATTACACATTGTTTATTATTTATAATTGAGATGGTTCTTCTATCAAGCTGGTGATTATCCTCTTTCCAGGTGCGAGGCATAAATCTACTGCAAGTTTTCATATCGATGTTGCATGTAATCGAGCGGCGAGCACTATTTGCGCGTGTATGAACCTGCCTACCAGTAACTCAGCGCGTGACCCCCCCTCATACATTAATAAACCGGCTACATTTTGGCAAATGAATTAAACAGGTGCGTCATGACAATCGAATCGTAACCGTCAAAGAATAACTTCAGACACTTGAATCAGGCTAATCGAACTGTAGAAAGCAAGTCAAAGCATGTGTGCTTTGCTCCATCATCGATGTCATACAGAAGCAAACGCCCCACCCTTCAATAGGGACCCCCTTTGATTGTACCAATAAGGTATATGATAATCATGCATTATCTGATACGTGCATGTTCTTACACCAAGTAAAAATCGTTTTTTCTATTTTTAAACATTTATTATACTTAGAATGTTTTTTTCAGATTGCTATAACAATGCAAGCTAAATTAGAACTAATCAATAGAGTAGGTATGTCGCAGATATATATATAGATATAACATTATATGCACGTCGACTATCTCGCTAATTGTGTCTCCATCGGAATGTATAGGCTTCTTACATGATGTCACGAGAATAATTATCTGATCTGGCCAACGATGCTGGGTCTTGTTAATCATTGCTTAGCATTTGATTCTGAGAGTTTATGAATGGGAATGATTTGCTTTTATTACCCATCATAAATCATTATCGCAAATTACAGCAAATGGTCTGTAATCAAATAATTCTGATGATACTGTTAATTGTAACGCACAGCATCCCTTAAGAATCGGGCTATTAAAAATTGGCGAGTGCATTATACTCCATTGTCGAATATGTGACCAATTCTATTAGGCAGGGTCTTCACATTCCTATAAAACAAGTATAAGAGCATTAGTATATAATCATTTATGACGGCGAATTCATTCATTAAGGAATACGTAATAGGCTGTTATTGAAGCTCAACAATACAGCAGCATATAGCTGAGAGATTCACCGTGCCTTATAATTTGCGAACGGTTATAGCAACTGATCATTCCCAAAATACAGAGCACAGCTTGGGTCACATACATATGTTCTAATCCTTGGATGTTAGGTTGTAGTATATGTGCATTATTAAATGAAACGTGCCTGATATGTGTTAATCGAAGGCACACTATTCAATGACCTAATGTACACCAATTTCGTCCCGTCGTATTTAAGGGTGTGCATTCGAATGCGTGTGCTCCATCATCTTTGTCACCCAGAAGAGAACGCCCCACCCAGTAAGATGTTGGTTGACGAAATAAGGTTATGATCATCATTCCAATATCGTGATACGGTTCTCTTAACCAAGTAACAAGCATTACATATTTTAAGCATTTACGCAAACTCAAGCGTGCCTCATGGTTTTAAATTAGAACTAATCAATAGAGTAATTATTCCTTGTATTCCATGGGTCAAACTAATATGGAAATATGATTACTGTAATGTTCATTTGCGTGTGATGGACCAATTCGAGAGCAAACGTGCATTGACCCTCTAATACTGAACGTCACGGTAATATCCAGACGCGATATTCACGACTCATTCATTTGAAAATGGAACATCCTCTGATCAATTACGAATCTTCATTCGCTTTTTTTCAGAAATTTGCTGATCCCTCGACCGTCCTGCTATAATATGCTTAGTGATGCACATTGCTAATGGCCTTTGCTGTATCTAGATAATCTTGCTTATCTAGAAGATACAAAAGCCTACAATTATTGACCGAAGAATTGTTTATTATTGGGCAAATACATGAGATGGTCACTCTCAGTTAAGCAGAGCTGGCGATTTCTCCTCTTTCCAGGTGCGAGGCATAAATCTACTGCAAGTTTTCATGCATATCGAATTGTTGCATGTAGAATATGAGCGGCGAACACCTGCCAGTAACTCAGCGCGTGACCCCACCTCAGGCCTCACATTTAATATGCGTTCAAACCGGCTACATTTTGGCAAATGAATTAAACAGGTGCGTCATGACATCGCTGCATCGTAACCAATAAAAAGAATAACTTCAGACACTTGAATCAGGCTAAATCGGACTGTAGAAAGCAAGTTAAAGCATGTGTGTTTTTAAAATCATCGATCGTCATACAAATAGGTTTTCGGTTAATACGAGCTTCAATAGGGACCATATTTCGATGTGTACCAAGTCTAGTTGATAAACTCTATATTTAAGTTGTGGAAAGCATGTTAAATGACTAACATTAACTTACGACATATATAAGTATACTAAAAAATATATATATATATATATTATATATATATACGACATATATATATATATATATATATATATATATATATATTGATATATATATATATATATATATATATATATATATATATATCTATATATATATCTCTCTCTATATATATCTCTCTATATATATATATCTCTCTCTCTATATCTCTATATATATATATATATATCTCTATATATATATATATATATATATATATATATATGAGGCACGAGAATAATTAGGTGGTCTGTATTATCTGGCCAACGATGCTGGTGTATTAGTCTGCGGCTTCACGCGAGCGGCATTAATTTGACAGCAAATCACAGCTTGCTTTTAGCTCATTTGTATTCTTGGCCTTATAGTTGCATGAATGTGAATGATATTGCTTTTACAAATCTAGCCCCAATTCATTACCAAATAGTTTATCTTAGGTCATGTGAACAGCAAAACATGGTCGGTCACCATTGTAGAAATCTACTTTTGAATTACCGTATGATGAAATTTCCCATAATATCTTATGTCCAATATCTCTGATATGGTGTGAGTACTGACGCTTTGTGAAACTAAGCAACCGAAGCCATCCCAAAACAATGATACCACCAGAAAGGTAATTATTTACCTTATCATAGTGAGCAGGATATTGTTTGTCCCTTAAAAACACTTTGACGTAGAATAATCAATCCTGTGAGATTTGATAGATAAGCAAATGTGCATCGGGGCTTGCCTTCTCCACATTAAAATAACTATTTGCACTATGAGGCGCTGTTAAGATATCAATTCCAGTCAACGACACCAAATCAATGACGAATTCCTTGCAGCTGTCACCATGATTGTGGCTCTGTCAAGGATGTTGATGACCCAAGAAAATAGAAACTGAGGCTGAATAGTACTTTTTTACCTGGTTTAAATTCAGACCTAGTTTTTGTGTTACCCAAGAAATCTAATGTTGGTCAAAAATATCAAAATTCACTGATGACCAATAAAGCCTCGCTTTTTAATGATGAACTTAGTTCCAAATCTTGTTTAAGTGAATAGATCCATTGGTAAAAGTAATATTTGTTTGGAATCGACCAGTAATGTTGGTCACTACTCTGTATAGGTACAATGGTCAGATACTAACGAAGATAGCCTCTACGTCTATTGACTGCAGCTGTTACATTATCTTGTTTGCCTGACACGACACAAATCGTCCAACAGCTCTATTCACATTTGATGCGCGCGCATTGCCAACCTGTGACCCAGATTTGCATCGATTTCCGCTGATTTTCATCCGGCATATTCAATGTGAAAGGGCTTTTATCCCTCGTATGCTGTTGTGTGATCACCAGGCGACACGTCACACCTGGTCACGCTGACAAACATGACCTGCCAGGCACTTTGTTTGGCAACAGCACAAGTTGTCGCCATGGCGCCATCCTTGTTAAGAATCACAAGCCTAAAATAAGGCAAAGAAGCTGCCTTGAAAAGCCCTGATAGCTTGCCCCTCACAAGGTTCATGAACAACATATCCTCCCTCACGGCTTGGTGTATTCAATGGGTCAGGTATAGGACATTACTATTACTTGGGTAGCTGAGAGTGTGCGTCACGAGGATGTTGCACGCTTAGCCTGAATTTCCAAGCGGAATGGCTGCAAAACTGAACGAGTGGAACATGTCTGCATCTAGGACATTAAAGGCTCGATTATCAAAGCTAAAAGCTAGTTAAACCTTGAATAAACTCGCTCCAACAAAATAGTCAGTCATGAGCCACAGTCGTTTTAAGCAGTGGCAAATCGTACGGTAAATAGTGTGGCCTTTATCCCTCTCCCCATTACGCACGCACACCTGCCCCGAGACACATGTCGGCAGTAACTAAATCGGTGTCGATGGCGTCAACTGTATTGAATTCCTTTCTTTATTTCTTTTCATTTCCAACTATATAAATCATTGTTATACGGCATAAGGAATTATTCAATTTGGCAGTAGCTGTTTGATTTATACACGAATAAGTCTGTTCGTCTTTTTTCGACCTCCGATGTTTCCATATCATGACCGATCTAGTGCTGTAATTAAAATCAAGATTTTGCTTTCATTTGGGTAAGCATGCTCGAGGTCGATGATTTCAATCCGATAGCAGTTGAGCCTGAACAAGACTAGTGTTATTTATTCGTTGTAATGATGTCATGTTCCTATACTGCTGAGCGGATTTATGTGTTTATGACCGTCTTTTAGGAGTTGACAACTCTTGGCTCCCCATAATTGAATTACAGTCAATGTCACTCAACCTTTACCACCTGCCCTGCCGCCTGCAGGACAGTATATGTGACGTGGCTACTATCATTTAAAATGTCACTCAGCCAAATTACCTTGCTGCAATGAGATCTGGCATGTCGGCGCATACGATAACATCCAATACTCCAAAAAACCATAGAGTCTTAAGAATGAAATATATCAGTGTCACAACTGATGGGTACACTGCTTGTAATTTTGAAAATGATAGAGGTAACAAAGCTATCACTTCATTTGAGATCATTGTACTTTTAACCATGGTGTATGCTAAGTATGAACTTGACTGGGTGGACATAGGAGACGATGTATCAGCCTCGGACGCACACATATATATATACAACTGATCTGAATAAATGGTCGCAGCATTTATTTCCTCGCATTATAACCCCTTCCACGTAATGTCGCTCTTCATCGTAGGTATCTAGGAATTACTAAATATATATATAGATATATATATATATATATATATATATATATATATATATATATATATATATATATATATATATATATATATATAATATATATATATATATATATATATATATATATGTATGTATACATATATATATATATACATATATATATATTTATATGTATATATATATATAAATACACACATACACACACACATATATATATATATATAAGTATATATATATATATGTATATATATATATACATATATATATGTATATAAATATACGTATATATATTTATATATATATATATATATATATATATATATATATATATATATATGTGTCCATATATATGTTTACATATATATATATATATATATATATATATATATATATATATATATATATATATATGTACATATATATATATACTTATATATATATTTAAAAATGTATGTATATATATCCTTATATATATATATACACACATTCGGTTCCTTTTGCTATTTTATTGCTATCTTCCACTTATTTATGACCATTGCATATGCATTAAATACGAACGGTCATGCAGCCAATATCGTTAATTGCTGCGTCATATACTGTTGCCCATTTTGTGTTTTACACTAGCGTTGTATTACGTCGCAGTTAATTGTACGGATATAATGAATTTAAAAAAATGAACGCCTCGTTAAATATTGTTCCCACGGCATCCATTTTATCAGCAGAGACAGACGTAGTTACAAGTAAATGAATAGCATGGGCTCACTAGCAGTAATATTTGTCGTGGGTGTGACATCACATCTTAGATATTTATCATTGCAAGGGCATTATCGAAAAAATTTTTAGAAAAAAGGCAATCTAAAAAGTAATCACATAAGCATATTGGATATGAGATTTCTTTCAGCTGTTTTGCTTGCGGCTAGCAATTATAGAAATAGGTGGTATTCCTGGATTTCCTTTTTACAGACCAATTGAGGAGAACATAATGCTTTAAGATAAATCTCTAACATACAATCAAGAAAGGGCACTGGACGAAACATAGCAGGCATAAGGTTGAGCATGTGAACTGTATAAATATGTTTTTTTTGTCTGATTTAGGGCGCATCCCGCGGGCATACTCTTCTGTGACGGCGGTTAGTTGTCATATTCGACCTCCAATTCACATACAACACCACCTTTCGTCGGTCCCAAATGGACGATTCTAATAGGATGTTTTCATACTGCAATGCATCATTAGTTGGTTTCCGTCTCTGAAGCCTCCACAAATGCTCAAACCGCTTATCATATGTTGAATAAAAACACCGTTACGAAATATATGGGGGAAAATTGAATTGCGTTGCCAGCATCATATTCTAGCTTTGCCGCTAATGAAGAAAACTCATGACATCAAGAAGTTCATTGACGCCCATTTTCGCTTTGTGAATAGATGATAACAAGTTACAGTCATTGTGCATTTTTACAATTTGGTTCAATGTATATATATACATGCATATATATATATGTATATATATATATATATATATATATATATATATATATATATATATATATATATATATATATATATATATATATATATATATATATATATATATATTTCTATCCAATATATATATATATATATATATATATATATATATATATACATATATATGTACATATATAATATATATATATATCTATATTCTATGTATCAATATATATATATACATATATTTATATGTGTATATATATATATATATACATATACATATATATATATACATATATATATGTATATATATATATATATATATATATATATATATATATATATATATATATATATATATATATATATATATATATATATATATATATATATATATATATATATATGTATATATTATATTTGTGGCTACAAATCGGCAATGGGGAAATGCCCTAGCGTACCCTTGGAATGAAAATAGCCTTTCTCCTATCAGCCGGATGTGCTTTCTACAGAGATTTAGATTACTTGCAATTCACCAGAGGATAAAATACATTAGATCTGATGCACTGTTCACTGTTTGAAAGCTTTCGACCCGACAATCGAGCCTGAAGCCATTGCCTACTGATCTGCATCAGGAAATAACACGGCTCCATTTCGATCCAATGAATCTGCAACAATGCCAGTGCACTTTTGGTGGCCTGGTTTTATGTTTACTTATGCAATGTGATTACTGATATTTGGAATGATAGTTTTTATGTCTATGGGAATGAAGGTGTTAATACTTAAAAACAATGTCGGATTGAACAGCGCCAACATTGGAGCATGTATATCATTAGGATGCTTGGTTGCGTCAAGATAACCATTGCTCACACAATGTAAGAACGTGGCATTTTATAATCTAGACCAACATCAATGTCTGTATTGTGAAAACACAACGACGCTTTAATGAATAATCCTATTCAAAATGACACTAAAGTATTACTTTCTGTAGGCGCCCAAATAAATTTGCTAACAATGTAATCTTCATGGCTGACGTATTATACAACATTTTAATCAACCTCAAGAGTTAGCAATATATGTAAACATCAGTCCGAACTTGTAACATTGTAGCAATTTGTATATCATATGCGTATCATCGGACATAGTATGTAATGGCTACGCAGCACCGATTTCCCCGAACACCGTTGTAGCTTGCGAACAGTTATGCAAGTCGTAACGAGGGGCAATCCGTATGCTAAATGTGTCTTTTGCGCTGCATTTGGGGTAATGATGATGCAGCCGACACCCGGCAAGCAGCTGTTCAATAGTCCATGGTCTATCGAGCAAACGATTCAACATGTAGAAAATTATTTTACTATACCTATCTAACTTTAAATCTGTTGTAAGATGAGTATCAACTTAATTTCTGCTATTCCTACGCATTACAGTTAGACTTACTTAACGCAACTCCGAAAATCAGTTGGTCAGTCGTTAATCTCACATATCCGGGCAGTAAATCATGACACACTGTCGCTCGCTCGTACGTATATATGTATAGGGTTGTTGCTGAAGGTGAAAACACTTGCATGATGAAATCCTCCGTAATATTTGAACAATCAAACGAGACTATGGATTCTGGCCGAATAGCAGACCGCCGATGAAGGAGAGATTAAACCATCAGGCTTTTGCATCGATCAAGGAGACCCATGTAAGGCATATTCCGAAATAGGTCGTGAAAATATTTAAATGCCTGACGTTGATTGACCTCAAGAAGCTTGTCAATATACTAAATAAATCAAATTGACAATCATATTTGTAGTGAAGATTGTAATGTAACATATTTAAACTAACAAATGAGAGACAAGTGATTCAAGCGAATGAGCTCATATTGAATTGAAATCTAATTCAAAGCAAGTTAGATATGCTTTCTACTCTCATGCATCACTTCTTTATGGGAAAATCATGCACCATTAAGAGAACAAAAAACGTCTGTTATGTGCCCCGGGTTTATACTTCCGGATCCAGTATATCCCCAGTGCACTTATATCGGCTGAATGAGCTAAGCTTGCATAACCACTAGCACATGAATGAGGTCGTGATATAATGTACCATGTTAAAGACTAAGGGAAGGCATTGAATTCAGTGGAAGCCAAAAATAGTCCGTACAGTGCTGGACGATCATGTTTAGATGAGATTACTGATTATAATCAGAAAGAGGCGGAATTTAAGCACAAAATGCTGCAGCATAGCGTTATTATAATTAATTAAAAGCTAACCAAACTACCTGAAACTGAGAAGCAGACTTTTAACAAAATAAGCTAACATTTGATTGCATTTGTATCGTGCAATTGCACCAGTTTTTGCAAAAATACACAGACACATTTGTTTTGCAAACGTATTCTTTGTCACCAAAAATGGCATTGGTCGGGTTTTAGATCGGCTTCACTCAACATTGTAATGACGACAAGCTTTAGACCGCCTTGTCCAAAACTATAATATCTGACAGAGAGCAACTAATTTTAATGTGATCATGGATGCCTGTGTCACGACTCATGAAGGGTTGTGGCATCTTTTTGTTGATAAGTTTAAGCTATTTTCAATTGTTTTTCGTTGTTACTTATTTGGCAAAATTTTAGTTGCTGGATGTGCTCGGGTGGGAATTTCGGAGTTGGTATGAAAAGCTCGGGTAGGATGACGGTTGCGGTTCGTGGAATATTGCTTTCCTTGCTTGAGAGTGAGGTCGGGTGCATGTGGAGATATGCATAGGTGCTCTTGCGCTTTTCGTAATGCTATTTCGCCTTGGCTGTAAAGCATTACGTATCGTTATCAATATTTCCAAACCTTCACTGACAATAACATTTTTGTGTTAAGAACTCAGTAATGGCGCGTCAATACTTCTTTCCTGTAAATTATGTATTAGGTTTATTTGTGTACGGTGCGATGATTGATACCTGCTGTCAAAAACAAAGATTATTGATCGCCCTAATACCATATAATGTACATTTATACCTCCGGGAGATTAGAGGTAATATAAATCCACGTTGTTTGGTGTGTGCAGTCACTCAGATACTCAATAGATTAAAAATGACGGATGTCTCAATGCAGTAATATCTAGTTGATATATTGCAACGGTCTAGTAGACAAGGTTTCTTGGCATGTATCACTAGATTGTGGATGGCGCCATTAACGAACTAGTTCAGTATATTCGATAATTGACCATATAACAGGCACTCAACCGCGGTTTAAAAAAGCTGTAACGTCAACATTTATGCCTATTCTTTGTGAAAGGCTACTTTAGTACGGGTATCAAAATAATACTGTCGAATGAAGCCGTATAACATTGCTTTGTATGCATTGCAAGACTGATTATCAAATATGTTGGCAGCATTTAAAAAAGTCTTTGTTATTCGTTCTGCATTAGTAGTCGAGACCAAGTGTTAAAGGCCGCTTAGTTTTGTCCGGAATCTCTGCTAGCGTTAGGTATAAATAATTAACCTGTACAGTTATAAGGCTCACGGTGAGCTTTACGTCTCACAGTGTGTTTAGACGTCATACATGCTCAATTAAAGAACGGTTGCAAAAGTGTTAGGATTGGTTTCTTGTCGCATATAGCCCTCAAAGCATGGCTCTGCTGGCCAAGCACACTAACTTTACAGCACTTTCATCTTTCCTTCCGTTTTCTGAGATCCCCAAACATTCTTCTCTTTGTATAACTCAGCGCAAATGATTATTTTCTAATATTTCGCCTTATGCTGATAAATGTTTACGTATAATTGTCATCGCTGAAACCAGCGATTGGTTCTTATTCCTTATTTTAATGATTGCACCAACACATTGTGCAATACATTTGACGCATTACATCGCGCACATCACTTCATTATTGAGCGCTTCACAATTAATCTCACATAAACGACAGAAGTATGGAGTGATATCAAAACAGCACTCTACCAACCATACAGGCTCGCACATTTAACTGCGTACCTATTGTGATTTTTGCTGTTGCCACGGATCGTCAATGTAGTTCGGTTCCGTTACCAGGACAATATGCTTCTATAGATATTGCATAGTACTGTTAATGTATTTCATTATTCAGCCGAACATGAACTCAAGTTAAGCAAGGACAATTACGATTCAGAACATGTGTTCAAAATGCTATGCAGGATACTGTGTGTTGGCGCCGGTACGGGGTGCAAACATGTGCTCCACGATGTGCAGATATAGACTGAAATCAAGATCGACGGACAACTGATAAATCCAAAGGAGAAGCGTTACTGAGAAAAAGCAATCGAAATTAAACAAAAATACATACGACTATACAACGTGCCGGCGCATTTGCCGTTTGATCAGGGAAGTGTAATGTTCTGGACAAGGTGTGACGGGTACCTCATACAACGAAAGTGTAGTTTCGCCTTTGGTTTCAATAATCTGAGGTCATCAGTATCAATAACACATCCGGATCGTGATGGCAACTGCAAGAAACGATTAATTGATTATGGGTTGTTGGCTGAAATAGTATTTCTAGAACGTGCCTTATAGTTGATAGTGCTTATAAATATTCTTAAACGAAATGAGCAAGACCCGATAAACATTTGCCAATCTATCAACTCTCACAGGCTCGTTTATTCGTTGTCAAAGCGTTTTTAATGAGCGAACTAGATCCTTCTGTCAGTGATGACGTAAATTATAACCTTGTTGATGGGTTCATTGACGATATTGTCACCCAGATGCAGAGTCAGACATTGTGAAGACATTACACCTATTGTGATTGCCTATGTAGCTAATTTGATAAGGTCTGCAAACACTAGTAGGCAAAGGATAAGCAGCATTGTGTGTCTTGTGTTATATAGAATGCAAATGTAAATACATGTTTTTTTCAGAGGAATTGAACATAACTACTCGTTTTGGCTTTAATTATGATTTTGCCATGTCATTGTGTCACTTTTTTGAGCCACTTCTATATTGTAACCCATTTAGGAAAAAAATATTGCTGTTTAACCTTTGGTCTGCGATCAAAACACCTTTGCAAAGTAACACAGTGACATAGATAGATAAATATGAGCAGAAACATTCCAAAACGAATGCCGGTTGACCATTTATTATATGCGTATCCGTCAGCATGCAAGACCTGCCTGACCAGACTGAAAACAAAAACAACATTGACTGATACGTAAATCATAACGGAAGTATTGGTGATATAGCGTGAGGCTCTTCTATCCATTAACTGTAAATCTAAAAAATGCATACCTCTAATTATATGGCATACATCTTTTCGGCAATACAGTGTCTAATACGCATTGGTGTTCTATAACATCACATTCGAAAGTGTATTTTGCACTAACACTGCTACATAGCCCATCCAAAATGAGCACCATCGAACCAATGGATGATGCTTCTCTACCGAAATAATGAAAATCAGCATACCGTTACAATAGAATTGACGAGCGCCTCTTACTTATTCAGCAGTCGGATGTGTATGGAAGTTGCCTATACTCCATCTATTCAATCGACTAATATAACCAGAGCATGGGAATGCTGCATACTGCCGATAAGGCAGGTCGACGGGGTGGTTGGGATTCGATCTCTTCGTCACCAGGTTTATGTCTATCAACGCGTTAAAGTCGAGGTCAAAGGCAGCACCTTCAACAATGCACTTCTATGATAATCTATTAAAGACTAAGAGGTTGCGCTGAGCTGTAACCCTTTTTTTCCTTATTTCAGGCCGTTATCAGTGGATATTTCCGGTCGCATTGTATTAGTTTCGGCGAATGTGATCTCTAAGCCATATGCATTGCTATTGTTGCGGTACAATTGTAGCGGGAGAGTAATTCCTTCATGTGTGAATCCCCGGTCATGAGTAATTACTGACTTTTGTTCGTATGCTTTATTCGAGGGGAATGTAAATAAAATAGGGCCCGTCTAATGAGATTAGTCACAGAATCGACAATGTAGCAGAATTGCATTTGAGCACACTCTATTCGTTAATTATCGACAGCACGATTATAAAGGCATTCGCGCTATGTTATAATTAACAGCAGGATCATTTGTTCGATGTAGGATGGTCATATTTAACGCTCTTTCAGGGCTAAACGGTCAGCTCAATCAGCCCTTATGTCATTCAATATAAGCATGTCTGTACATTTCGACGGGGAAATCAATTTAGAGCCAGCGGCAGATGTGTCAAATTTTGTGTCAATACTGCCTGATACACAGGTGCATTGGAGTTCTTGTTACAAATAATGTAACCATGATATTGTTCATTAAAACATAATCGACAGGTGCAAATGCGATAGCGCGCTGCCTATACCCCTGATCGTCGTAACAGCGAGATGGATTGGAGTGAAGTATTATGGTGATGCACAAACCTGATATTTCTGATTATATATTCTACATGTCGTAAGTACATATAGATATATATAGAATGCTATATACAATAAAAACATATAAAACCTTATATGTATATATATATATATATATATATATATCTCTCTCTCTCTCTCTCTCTCTCTCTCTCTCTCTCTCTCTCTCTCTCTCTCTCTATAGAGAGAGAGATATATATAGAGAGAGAGAGAGAGAGAGATATAGAGAGAGAGAGAGAGAGAGAGAGAGAGAGAGAGAGAGAGAAGAGAGAGAGAAAAAGAGAGAGAGAGAGAGAGAGAATATTAAATCATCTTGTAATAAAGATCGGTATTTGAATGAACGGATCATTCTTATTGATAAAACGGTACATTGATATTGAGTCATAACTTTTCTGTTACCCGGCATTGTTCCATCACATGAAAACCAGAAATATTTTTCAATTATAAGACCTTGCTCGCGTCCATTTAGCATGCTAAAGCCTGCATCAATAATAGCTATCTTATGCGCCTGCAGACAAAACACTGTTGATTTATATTACCCTCTAAATACCTTGTAAAGAGGATCCATAATGTGATGGTATTTGCATCCACACTAACGGGAATACCAATGGTCCTTAAAATCGTAGCTCTTGATAGTGCAGAAATGCGATTCCTTAGCTATATCAAAAAACTGCCCAGTTCGAAGCATCGTGTATTTCAATGAGAGAATATACATCAGTGGTGATTTGAGCTGATAGATCGATATTTGGAGAGCCCGACAGATGCTGAACCTATACAGATAACGTCGAAATAAAGCGTAACTGGACGGGTTATTTCTGGATTTCATCTCCTTCATGCTTTATAGAGTTCGATTGTAGAATAAAATTGTTTCAATAATTTAGTTTTGATAAGGGTTAGTCCGTATTCTCTCGTTTCGAACCATCACGTGAGATGAGGGAAATACAGTTATAAATGACAGTCACGGTATTTGCATATTGGATGTGACAGCGAACCAAATATCCTTTCGAATTGCGCTAATTTACGACCATGTAGCACGCTCAAGCTTGCATAAGTGTCAGATATTTTCCATGGCGATGGCAAACACCATTATTGACTTTTTCAAGCTAGCAAAGATCTTGTCAAGAGCATTCAATATAAGCTTATAAACCGTTGTTCTTTTTCGGTCGGAGAAAAACAAATATTGTTGTCGATGGTGCAAAATCCTGCTTTAAGTGGCGATCAGGTTGAGGTAGGTTGTAGCTTAGGTATTACTTCCATTTTTAATGTTGCTTAATGAATATATATGCTCCTAAAACATGATCACTTGAGTTCGCTTGTGTTGCAATAATATTAGCATTATAATAAATGTGTCAATCGTTTATACATTAACAGAACGAGCATAAACTATCGTTCGAGAAGCACTGCGTCTATATAAAGGCACAATTTCGAAGTTCCAAGATGCGCACACTTTACCAAATATATCTTTAAAAAATATATAGTGCTGAAGTCCACTTTGTGAGAGAAAGCACACACGGTTTTTATCCATGTAAAAAAAGCCGACAATATGCACTACTGACCAAGGGGATATTCGTTAGCTTCTGCTTGCTAATATACCGCACATTGATAACAGCTTATAACCTGAACTTAGAATGGATAATTGGTGCAGTTCTTTCTGGGATGCTTATCAAATAACTCAAGTACAACGGATGTCCAATATGTTTGTTCGAAATGAAATTGTTATATTACTGAGATACGTATTGTGCGGACAGCTATGGTGCTCTTTATAGCGCAAGTGTAAAAGTAAATAATTGATGCATCAATTTTGCATAGCCGATGAGAGATTGCAAGGGTTTGCTCTGTATCACCAAATAAGCCAACAAGAACACCCCCTACAGCTGCATTAAAATATATGGTTTTATGTTTCGGCATTTTTCTGCATCAATATGACTCCTAACTTCAGTAGTCAAATCAAATCAAATGTAAATTCAACCTGTTGGCAAGCACATTTAAATCATGGGACGGAAAACTATTTACCAACGCATAAATACACAAATGCATTTTTAACTGATTTTCAGTCGCTTGAGCAATTGTAAAGGCGCTCAAAACCTTTATTTTTGTCATAATACTAATTCTTTCTGCCTATGCAGATGTTGATTCTCTTGTGCGTGCAAAGTCATCCGAAACATTTAGTCCGTAAATTGTCAATTATGCGTGCTGTGTTCTGTCTATGCAGGTCGTCCACTCAAGAAAGCGCACCTGGGCGATTGATGAAATAAAATCGGTTGCTGCATGGTGTTGGCACACCCATAAAAGATATCTAGCATTTAAATGAGCGTGCAACAGGCGCGTTTTATAGCTGTTGGGAGTTTGCGTTCACGAACATCTCTCTTATGACGATCGCATGGTTGAAAATTAACTCAAGGATTGCCTATTTTAAGGCAACGGGACGAGACGGGATGATATACATTGTCCCGTAATATGGAAACACCAGTTTAACGGTATATTCAAACCATATTAAGTGACAGGAAGATTATATCTACAAATCTTCTGATCAATAATACAGTTTCCACCGTTATCTTTATAGCTTCAACAATCTACAAAGCTGGCCAACTATCAGGTATTCATTACTGATTATTTGACCAGCTCACGGAATGACTGACTTATGATCAGAACACGGACCACTAGCTGGGATATCGATATAATCCTATACTATCACAGCGCCGTCGGTAACAATTGGATATATGAATGCGCTGATATAAATATCTAGTCATACATCTTCCGTAAAATAATTCGTCCATTATCAAATGATATATATTTGAGCACCAAGATGCGGCATCATTGTTTATCAATGCTTGAAGAGCTGCTACCGAGTTAAAGCGATGCCACATACCAAACAAGCGATGCTTCATCAAACCAAGCACTAAATATCTATTAGATAAACGCCCTCGCAACTCAACAGCAATGAGGTAAAACATGTGCCTCACAAATATTGCCGAAAAATGCAAGCACGCTTGAAATATCCCTTGCGAATGATCGCATAATGTATCTAGCATGACCATCATAGGTACTGAGATCATATGAATTGCTTGACTAAACAGGCTACGTTTCGGATAAATGACTATAACGTTCAGCAAAATCGTATAAATGTGTTGCATCATTGCTGCATGTACATCCAACAAGTAGAGTTGCCTCGGAACTTACTGCAGCGTCCTTTAAAATCCCGCTTATTAAGCTTTTAGAGTATTCACTAGATTGCATGATGATTACACAAAGGTGCTGATGCATATCTGGGTAATTGACAATCCACAACCTCAGCCATTAGGCCCAAGCTCAAGCGCCCTGCTGAAACATCACTCGGACATGATGCAGCTGGCAATCACTTGGTTATATTTAGTTTGTTTTACGGAGGAACACCTAATCCGATGCATTTCATTTTTTTGCTGTCATATATCGCAATATTTTAGCGATCGGTGACGATCGAAGTACACAATCAATCATAACCAGTCAATACTGCTTGGGCAGTTTATCATATTTATGGCAATCGTTTCTCGCAAAGTTGCAGGTCGTGTGAAATAAACATTCATAGGCACTAATTGTGGTCATTGTAGGAAACCCGTATTGACAACTGCCTGCATCAGAGTATAGCAGTACTTTCTACATGCATGCGGCACTCAAGTAGAACACAGATTCAGAGCCGCCCCCTGAAAAATATTTGGTGCAGTCATTGAATAGTCTTGGTTTTTATGTTAATCATCATTGTCATACAGCAAAGGGGATGATCCTTTAAGGGGTTTTGTGGCCATGTTGAGTGATATATATCGCACGTCAATACATGTGTTCTGCAAAGTCAGGGTCAGTTTCCGACTGCTAGCTCTCGTGAGTCGCGTATACACTGCATGGTGAACTAATTAAGACAGGAAGCGGATTAAACTTCCACAGTGAGCTCTTTATTGTGGGGGCATTATATTTTTGCTTTTGTGTCACGTATTTTGTTGATAAACAAATACGTATGCATACATACTTGACCTCATTATTTACCCTTGATGGCTCTTCACAATCGTTTTCATTATAAGGAAATCTCGCATTAACCATGCGGTAGATATAAAACATCGTTTGTGGTTCATAGGTAAGTCTATAAAGCAGCGTGGTAGTTTGCACAACCAGCTGACCCTAGGAAACTACCTGAGATCGGACGTCATGCGCATACAAAAATCGTTTTGCTTCAGATCGTATGCACCACCGATAGATATCCCTATGGGATATAAGTGTTTGCGATAGGATCGGAAAATATCACACCCAATGAACCATACGTTTATGTCCTCGGAGCCCATTTGGTATCACTACATAGATGATGGTAGTGTCATCGATGTGTCAGCCACAAGATCATAAAACAGCAATATTGTCTAGCATCACACGATGCATTACTAAACAGTAACGTAAAGACTCAATCAATGTCGATACATCGTTGTTTAAAATTGCTAATGCGTCAAAACATGAGGACTACATACAGTTGGTGACACGTATTAGCACAAAAAGAAAAAGAAAAGTTGATATTTCTGGCAGATCAAACACAGGATTAAGCGTTCTTGTTACACTTAACATGCATTCATCATAGCTGACTTAGTACCCTGGTTTCACATACTGTGAAATAGCTTACTGGGATACCACATGGTAGATACTAACCAATCATTTATTAAGGTGTGACATATGATACGTTTTACATCTTTCTGTAAAATACTAGTCGAGCGTCAATATTTGCGCTTTACTAAAGAAAAAATGGACACAACACTGGTAATTGTATTATAATCAATATACTCTACTGGCTACTGTAATTTACCAATTTGTTGTGCATAATATTATGCATGTTCATGTATGTGTATTAAGGGTGAGAACGACCTTCCCGCTCATTGCCTAATATTATAGTAATTAGATTGTAATGGAGTTTACAGAAGCAAAATGTGCCTAAAATGGGAAGAACTCTTCTGAAATAATATATGCCAGAGTCGTTGCTTATTACGACGCGTGTAATATCAAGTATGGAATGCGTGAAACACGCTGTTTGCCCCCTATCAATCCTGCATTATGACAATCGGGGTATCAGCTGGGAAGTACCACATTTGCTTTTCAATCGATTATCTTTCTATAAACCCAATCATTGTTTGAATGATTTTCATACCAATGCGAGCTAAATGAACGCACCTGCGTGGTGGTAGGTCCCTGACGATAATGAGACAAAATAAGTGCACGCCGACCACTCTTGCTAATTGTGTTTACCCATGAGAATGTATAGGCATTCTTACATTGAATGACATTGAGTTTACTGGGCATTGTTTCATTCGTATTTGAGCATTAAATCTATTCATCCTACATTACACAAATGCTATAATCAAATATTGCAGATGATACTGTTAATTGTAACGCACAGCATCCCTTAAGAATCGGGCTATTGAAAATTGGCGAGTGCATTATTTTCCATTGTCGAATATGTGACCAATTCCATTAGGCAGGGTCTTTACATTCCTATGAACGAAGCATAAGAGCATTAGTATATAATCACTCATGACGGCGAATTCATTCATTAAAGAATACCTAATCCGCTTTTATTGTAGCGCAACGATGCAGCAATATAGCTGAGAGATTCACCGTACCGTAAAATTTGCGACCGGTAATAGCAACTGATCACTCCCAAAATACTGAAAAGAGCACAGCATTGGTTACGTGTGTATTAATTGAAATGTGCCTGATATGTGATAACCAAAGGCACACTATTCATTGACCTAGTGCACACCAATATCGTCCCGTCCTATTTAGGGGTGTGCTTTCGACTGCGTGTGCTGCTTTATCTTTGTCACCCAGAGGAGAACGCCCCACTCTGTTAGGTGTTGGTTGGCCCAATACGGTTATGATCATCATTCCAATATCGTGATACTGTTTTCTTTACCAAGTAACAAGCATTACATATTTTAAGTATTTACGCAAGCTCAGGCGTGCCACATGGTTGTGGATTAGAACTAATCAATGGAGTATCCATTCCCTGTATTCAATGTGGTCAAACTTAATATAGAAATAATGACTGTTATGTTTGTTTGTGTGCGATGGAACAATTCGATGGAACTAAACGTCACGGAAATATCGAGACACAATATTCATGACCAATTAGTTTGAAGATGCTGATTGCTCGACTATAATGTGCTTAGTGATGCACATTGCTAATGGCCTTTGCTGTATCCAAATACTCTAGCTTTTCAATGGAATAAGTAGCTGTCTTGTCCCTTCCCGTTCTACATAAAGAGCCATCACTCAACAAATAGAGCGTTATCATTCATATGATTGCCCGTTTACTTAGTCACACCGATCGGTTTATTTTGTACTGGACTCAATTGTAACCGCATTTATTGTTATTTAATCCTTGTCTATTAGATACAAAAGCCTACAATTATTGACCGGAGCATTGTTTATTATTAGGCAAATGCCATATATGAGATGGTCATTCTCAGTTGAGCAAAAGTGGTGATTTCTCCTCTTACCAGGCGCGAGAAATACATCAACCACTATATTTCATGCATATCGAATTGTTGCAAGTAGGATATGAGCGGCGAACACCTGCCAGTAACATTGGGCGTGAGCCCACCTCAGGCTACACAATTAATATGCGTTCGAACCGGCTACATTTTGGCAAATAAAGTAAACAGGTGCGTCATGACATCGCGGCTTCTAAACCAATCAATCGAATTGCAAATGAATCAGGCCAAATCGGATTGTGGAAAGCAGGTGTATTTGTTATAAATCATCGATCGTCCTACAAATAGATCTTAGGTATATTACGACCTTCAGTAAAGACCTTATTTCGATGTGTACCTAGTCTGGTGGATAAACTCTATATTTTCGTTGTGGAGAGGATGTAAAGTGACTACAGAATTACCTTGCGACATATATATATATATATATATATATATATATATATATATATATATATATATATATATATATATATATATATATATATATATATATATATATATATATATATATATAAGAGACACGTGAATAGTCATTACATATTCCGTATTAACTGGCAAACGATGCTTGTATATAGATTCTGCGGCTTCACGCGAGTGGCATCATGTCGAGCGCAAACCACAGTTTGCTTTGCTTTTAGCTCATTTTTATGCTTTGCCTTATAGTTGCATAAATCTAAATAATATTGTATGTGCTTTAACAAACCAATCCAGCACATTCTAACAAACTTAGCCCCAATTCATTACAATATAGATTATCTTAGGTCATTTGACCAGCAAAACTTAGTCGGTCACCCATTGTTGTTATCTACTTTGAACATTTCTACATTCTTATCAAATTTCCTGCAATATCTTATCTCTAATATCTCGGATATTGCGTGAGTGCTGACGCCTTTTGGTACTCAACAACCGATGGCATCCAAAAACATATGGATCATAGGTTTATGCTCTCACAGCTGTTATTTGTGCAGGTTAAAAAATTTTACTTTTAGATACAGAATATGATATGCTAAGACGTAACATGATGTGCGAAGATATTATGCGCTACAAAGTGGCCGGCATATATCGTCAATGAAACCACCAAAAAGGTAAGTATATAACTTATCTTAGTCAGCAGGTTATAGTTTGTCCCTTAAAAACATTTTTACGTAGAATAATCCACCCTGTGAGATTTGACCGATAAGCAAATGTGTATAGGGTCTTGCCTTGTCCACGTTAGAATACCTATTTGCACTATGAGGCACTGTTTAGATATCACTTTCTGTTAACAACACCGAATCAATGACGCGTTCTATGCAGCTGTCACCACGATTCTAGCTCTGTAAATGATGTTGATGACCTAAGAAAATAGAAATTGAGGATAAATAATGTTTTTTACCTGGTTCAAATTCTGGCCTAGTTGTGGTGTGACCCAAGAAACCTAGTACTGATCAGAAATTTTAAAATTCACTGATGACCAATACAGCCTCTCTTTCTTATCATGAAGTTCTAAGCCTAGTTTCAAATTGTTTTTTGAGTGAATTGATCCGTTGGTAAAAGTATTATCTTTTTAGAATCGACCAGAAATTTTGGTCAATACAGTGTATATATACACTGGTCAGATACTAACGAAGACAGATTCCATGTCTATTGACTCCAGCTGTTACATTATTTTGTTTGCTACGTCGGCTTTATCCGACACAAATCTTTCGCCAGCTCCATTCACATTTGTTGCGTGCACATTGTCCACTTGTGACCCAGACTTGCATCGAATTCCGCTGATGTTCTTTCGGCTTGATCCTGCATATTTAATTTGAAAGGGCTTTTATCGCTCGTGTGCTGTTGTGTGATCACTATGCGACACATCACATCTGGTCACGCTTGCAAAAATGACCTGCCAGGCACTTTGTTTGGCAGCAGTATCAGTTGTCTCCACGGCGCCATCCTTTTTAAGGATCACAAGCCTTAAAGGCAAAGATGCTGCCTTGGGAAGCGCCGATAGCACGTTATTAATAAGGTTCGCGAACAACATACCTCACGGCTTGATGTATTCAATGGTGAAGGTATGTGACATTACTATTGCTTGGGTAGCTGTGTGTGCGCGTCACGAGAACGTTTCACGCTTCGCCTGAATTCCCAAGCGGAATGGTTGCAAAACTGAACTATTTGGAAATATCTGCATCTAGGACATTAAAGGCTCGACTATCAAAGCTAAAGGTTAGTTAAACCTTGTACATATGAGCTAGCGGTCTAGTTCACAAAGATCAATCCTCGGCTAACTACTAAATTTTGCCAAAACAAAACAGTCAGTCATGAAAATAAGCTCGTTCGCTTGAATCATTTCAGCCATTCATCATGTATACTTCCAATGTGATTGCCAACCAACCTGCCCCAAAAAGATATAATAGGTGTGTTATTGCTATATATTGAATATCCCAACGATTAACTAAAAGCATATTTAAATTTTGTTTTACTTATTGATGAATATGCGTTACACATGGATCTCATATATCGATAACACGGCCTGGTTTAATCGCTTGTTTGTTTATAGTGGTTCGGTTATTGGACCTACAACTGCTTAAAAAGCTGTCGACTCATTTGTTAGTGTTTCGAACAACTCTTGCCCAATGGTTCTAATATTATCGAGGATGTCTCCATGTGGTCGTTCCTACATTCATGACTTGCTCTGTAACCGGATCCGGATGACAATTGATGTTGAACCGAAAGCTGAAGGCAGCAGGAAGTAATACACAATCCATACGTGCTTGTTTCCGCAAGTTTAACGGTCTTCCGACGGATCCAGATTACTTATGAGTTTGATCCCAGGAATGAATTTATCAGTATAAATTAGCCATACCTGCAAGCTTCCGTAAATACAACGGACATTCCGATATATAAGTAAGAGGTTGAACCGACGGTTGAAATTAGATTGAAATAATGCACAGGCATATGTATATATAATATATATATGTATGTATGTTAATATTACGAAACATTAACCTCCATGTGTTGAGCGTCGTCGGATTATATTTATATCAACATTGTGTAAAAGTTAGACTCAATTAAAATAGAGTGCAAAGTTATTTGAAGCCAGTTAAATATATAAATACAAATGTGCTTTGTATCTGCTTAATACGCAAGTAAACCTGGAACATTAATCAAATGACTTACTGTTATTGTCTGCCCACAACTGAATGCATTTTCTTTCGAACAGTTAATTCATAAGGGTCGATGAAGTCGGCGTGAAGCTTTTGCCCAAAACAGCACATTGTTCGTGTAAGGAATTCGAAATATTCATCGCTAATTGCAACTTAGATTTGTAATTGATCATCTCCTCGAATGTTGCCTGGCAATCATAATTTCAAGCTACACCTGCATGGATGGATCTAATCACTCGCCTCCATGTCTATTACACTGATAGTCTGTTTGTCCATGAAAGTGGATTATGCACATTGATAAGATAATGAATCTTAGGAAATTGTAATTCAAAATACACGCTGGACGAATATGGTTATTTTCGCGTGACAGCAGCCTGGTGGATACAAATAAAATAGTTCCCTGGCCAAGAATCCATTATAATTCACGCAGTAGCTGTCCATTGGTGCTAGCATCTTGTGGCCTTGTAATTGGGCTTCTATAAAAGGTTACTTGATTGGCGTGTACACCGTATGTGGACGAAGATATGATGGCCAATACCAAGAGCATTGCTACTCGAGTGGGCCGTATAGGTAATGTTTGATAAAGTATTGTCAAATAATGAACTAATGCCTAAATTCAAATGACAGGCAAATCCAACGATGTAACTCCCGCCATGTATGAGATTGAAATGCGCACGTGCGTTGCATTGGAAGATGATAAGAGCTTCTTAATGGAACAATATGTATATATGTTGGACTTAACTCTTCAAGAAAGTTACCAAAGCAATGGTCTTATGGTGATGCCGGATATTGGTTTCAGTGTTCCGTGTTAGGCATAATTTAACAACTTACGGGAAATCTTCCGCTAGCGTAAGAAGGGCTTGAGCTTTGCAATGCTAATATCTACCCGTGTGATTGATATGTCAGAATGAATATGGCATTTGTTCAAGTAGATGATGGCGGCTTCATTGACCAGCCAGGGTACGATCGGGATAGCCACCACGCAGCGTTTATTGTTTACATCTAAGAATGCGGACATGGTGTCCTTCGACTTGTGGAATGTTAGAGTAAAACGTATATACTACCTTTTGTTGGGACCGTAATAGCCGACTTTGAAAGGTTAATCAAATATTGATATTCAGCTTGGCTGTCATCATATCACATTTATATTGATAAGTCCCGGATCACAATGTAAGAGAGAGATAATCAGCCAGGTTGTTATAATATCTTTATTACAATCCGTAATCCCGAAAGCATTCATATTTTAAGAGAAGTTTGTTATGTATAGAACAATTAGTAAGCAGAGAATTTAAACGTTTTGCAGGTAATAGATTTTTTCAGTACTGTCGGAATGAGCTGTGACGTCAGTTTCCGTGCAAACAAAGCTATTTTCGTCTAACAACTTAATGCTAATATAAGGCCCCATGTCGGTGTTCCTTATATTCGAATGCTGGAGCATGGATATCGAACCAATATCGCGAGGCAGCAATTGCACAAACACTTTTTAAATAACACATAAGTTTGAGAGCGTGCATTCTGTGAGTGTATTACTGACCTTGCTATATATTTGCCAAACAAGCATTGGTGATATGGCAGCCAGCATAGTCGTCTAAATTATATATGAAATGCTGTATGAGAGTACTTATATACTCCAACAGTCTAGTATACACATAAGCTAGAATGTCCTTTGTAGATTTATTAAATGCGGCCAGTATCGAGTTTTCCTCCATTGCCTTTCCTAACTGATCAATCTTACCACACAAAAAAGCACTGTAGGCGCAAATGGTAGGTTGCAATTTACATATCGTGCATGGTGATTAAAAAGTCAATGTAGCAGTCACACAGGGGTGTTACCACGGCGTTAGTGCTTAAACGCCATGCAAAAAGTAATGTGTGACCATCTCTCAGGGTTTATTAAGGAGCATGAACCATCAGCAAATGAAGCTGTGCTCTACTTTAATCTCGCGATGCATTCAAATAGATGGGTATATATATCTTTGTATATATGGGCATGTATATACCGGCTATATGATATATATATATATATATATATATATATATATATATATATATATATATATATATATATATATATATATATATATATATATATATATATATATATATATATATATATATATATATATATATATATATATATATATATATATATATATATATATATATATATATATATGTTTACACACACATATATATGTTTACACACACACACACATATATATATATATATATATAAATATATATATATATATATGTGTATGTATATATGTATATATATATGTATATATATATACATATATATTTATAAATATATATATATATACATATAGATATATATATATATATATAGGACATATAGATATATACATACTATGCATATAGATGATATATATATATATCTCTCTATATATATATATATATCTCTATATAGAGATATATATAGATATAGATATATATATATATATATATATAGATATATATATATATATATATCTATATATATATCTCTATATATAATCTATATATATATATATCTATATATATATATATATATATATATATATATATATATATATATATAAATAAATGTGCATTATAGTTTTAGGTACGAATTGGCAATGCCCAGGCGTACACATGGTATGAAAATAGCCTTTCTCCTTACACCCGCATGTGCTCTCTACAGTGCTTTAGATAACTTTCAATTCACCAGAGGATCAATTATGATTAACCTGCTACACCGTGCACGTTAGAAAGCTTTCGACTCGAAATACGAGCCTAAAGACACTGTTTACTGATCTGCATCAGGAAATAGCTCGGCTCAACTTCGATCGAATGAAGCTATAACAATGCCGATGCACTTTTGGTTGCCTTTGTTGAGGTTTACTTGCAATGCAATGTGGGTGACGTATATTTGAAATCAAGTTTTTATGTCTATGGAAATGATTGTGTGCATGCTAAAGAGTTTATGATAAACTGTGATCTTTTTTCGCCAGTTGTGCCTGAAGCAACCACGTGTCCCCATCGGCAGTGCGGATATCATATCAGAAAGATGTCGGATTGAAGAGCGCCAACATTGGAGCATTTATGTCATTATGGTTGCTTGCTTCCAACGTTCAACCCCATTTTGACGGCTTCTCCAACTGCTATTAAGAAAATTGCTTTGCAAATACATCCACTTCATGTCTTAGGATGGATAACAGATGGCTCTATTGGATCTAAAGGTCACTGAGGTGTCTAACTCATTTAGTCTGTGATATCTATGAGTGGAAAAAAAACATCTGCAATGTACATCTGCTTCATATGGCTATTGGACTAATTCATGAAACAGCAGGTCGCTTATATTCCTTGACCGTCTCCAATATGGCGTTTAGGGGCGTGTTAAATATATCGGTGCCTACAAAGTGTCAATCTTAAACTTCTGTGTAGTTGAATGGATAAGTCAAAACCAGGGAACAAATGTTGTGGTCGGAAAGGCTGATAAGGTAACTATGTTCCTAACTTTCACGCACCTGCGTCGTGAAGATGATTGATGCTTTCAACTGATAGCCTGTCATCCGTACGACTTAGACCATAACTTTTTGCATAAAAATAGTATCTAATCATTCGTTTACAGTAACGATGCGATGGTAAAACGTAATTATTACATGGGATTAATTGCAGAAACATAATCATCGAAACAATATTCCAGCCACGTTCGCTTGATACCGACTTTGTTGTTATATTAAAATCTGGTCCAATCGAGCCACTGACGTAACCAGGCTCGTTTCAAATCAGAAGGGTTTTGATCTTGAGCAATGAATCTAGACCCACCACCTAGCCGCTTTGAAGTGCAATCACCGCAGGGTTATCATGACGCATGCCTTGTTCAGTGAAGCTTTTGCTGCTAGACACAGTGCAGGGTTAGTCGATTACATTTTCCTTTTGAAAGAGCTTGTCGGTGCATAAGTTGGTTTGTGTAAGCATATGCGAAGCACACATAATAGCAGGTTGCGTCACGACGCCAAACTGTTGGTTAGCAGTATTACCGACTTGCGAAGACATATTATATGTGGAATTTATTTGATTTGCGCATACACTGCCTTAGTCCAAGATATCATGGAGACTAATCGCATGCGGTAATATATTGCCCAGCGAGGAGCTGATCGTGGTTCATGAAAGTATTCTCATTACCTCGATGTTTATAGATGACAGTTTACTATGTTTGGTATGGCCCCATATAAACTCACACCCGATGATATATTAGGCTGTGAAGCGTCACATTTCAACAACAAAAACACTAGCGCTAAATGCTGAAATGTGGTGTTGAGAGCCATATTGTAGCAATAGTGTATTTAAGTGTTATCTTGTTACTCTTCAGAAATAAGAACCGACAGCACAATTACCGGCGAATGCGCACAGCAAGGTGTAAACAGGTAGTCAAATAGCAACATGAAATTAGCTTGTCATGTTGTACATGTTATTCAATTATTCTATGACATATATGACTACGTCAATTTCTTGGAAGATTGCATCAATCGATGTAAGTATAAAATAGTATAAAAACAATTTCATTGGTGATTTTGTTGCGAAGAACAAATGACTCAAAAAATAAAGCCGTGAATATGGTGGACGGGCGTTTTAATGCGTCAAATGTATCCCGGCGGTACTGGAAAAACTCGTTTTGATGAAAAACAATATCAAGCATCTTTACGGTGTGGTATGTAATGCTATTACAAACTTCACAATGACAACAACATATCCTACCCTAATAAATCTTACAGGTGTTCATGTCTTTGCTTAAAGAGATTATAATATACTGAATTGCACCACTCGTAACGCTTGTAAAATAAATGGTGATTAAGTACTGCCTACTTAAAAAACCTCAGCGTAACCAGACACGATACTACCTCACCATTAAAAACTTAGTTGACATATATGGAATGCCTCACATTTATCTGTATCGCCTCGAACACTTCTAGTACGAATGCAGAAGACATGAACGTCATGCTGAATGAATAACGGAAGGAAGCAACATCTGCATCTGCTATTTTACGAATGTTTCTGATGCCTTTTGATATGGTGTGTGTAACAATCTTGAGCTAACGACTTATCAAGCAAAAGACAAAGCAGAGGTATTTCACACACACTACCGATCATGCGTAGAAAACACTGCTATTGCTAATGAATTGCATAAACGTGTTAACATTTTGGGACCATCACTTGCTTCTAATATAGAGGACATGGCCCAAAAACACATATGTGTTATATGACAGAACCAAACAAAATTAGTCTCTTTCTTGAACCAGCATGTGAAAATGAAGTTATAAGTATATGAGCTAATTTAAAGAATAATAGCCATGGAAAGGGATGGCTTGAAAGCGTTTGTGTTAAAAAAAATAAGTACTATACTAGCACCTCTCCTTGCACACATCATTAATTCATCATTTGAGCATGGAATTGCATCGATGGAACTAACAATTGCAAGGGTAGTTTCCTTATACAAAAGTGGAGATATCATGCTCACTTGATGTTACTTGGACAAGCATGGAAGGGCGCTTTACCTTGTTCTGAGACTATTGATACAGCATAAGGGGTATCAGTGTCATAACGCCTGAACCGATATTTGTTGTTTGTTGTCTAACATCAGTAACCATGTCCGGCTAAGGACTGTTTTTGTCATTACAGCTCACGTGTCTGAAGTAAAGCACCTCCCGTATATCAGTTAAAATCCATAATATTGATGTAGCTGTATCTTTGCAACGTTGTTTGTGGGCGTCCGGTGCATGTTATCATTCTGTGCTATCTTGCTGAGGAATAATTGGCCATCTAGCAACGTGATATAATTTATTCGACCCATTCACGGTGGGATTAGTCATTAACTTGGCGCATCCGGCCGATATACTATCCTATCGTGGTACATGCAAGTGTTTGCCAAAGGTATAAGAGAGGTTCGAAAAGTAGCGGTCTGTCATAACACGGCCGTTTGACTGGGGAAATCCTTATGACGTCATTAATAAGCAGTCATTAGTAAGCGTTTTATAATATGCGTTGTCAACGCAGATTTTTGTCTGTATATGTAAGCATTCAACGACTATATATATATATATATATATATATATATATATATATATATATATATATATATATATATATATGTATATATATATATATATATATATATGTATATATATATATAATATATATATATATATATATATATATATAATAAGATATAGTAATATATATATCTATCTCTCTCTCTATATATCTATCTCTCTATATATATATATATGTATATAAGTATATATATATATATATCTATATCTCTCTATATATATATATATGTACATGTAGATCGTATTTATGAATATGTATATACATATATACCTATGAATATATATATATAAATATATATATATATATAAATATTTAAAAAACTTATGTAAAAACTGTATATATATTTAAGATCATATATATATAAATATTCATTCACATAAAATTACACATATCCATCTATGTACACATTTATAAATAGCATTTCTACAGCATCGGTTACTACGTATTTATACCCGCTTAATAGTCTCCGTTGTTGCTTTGAAACCTCTCACAGCGTAGAATGCGATAGAGGGGTTGCTCAGGATGAACCCCCTTTTCACACCACGAAATGATAGACCGCGTGTTTTTTAAATCTCGCTATTGTTCAACAGATTGCCTGAGTCGGTAGAAATCTGATACATCGGAATAATGCTACCGCAATATTTTTGGTTGTGTGATGTCATAAAATGCTAATAGTTGATTAGATCAGTTGCAGGCAATTCACCGGATATTACGGGGATATAGGGAGTGGTGTGGTAGGAACAAACGGTGGGACAAACTGGACCATCTGGCTTAATAGCTTCATACCGGCCAGTCGTTCGTGCTGCGCTGGTCTTTTGACAACCGGTTTGTGTCTAGTAAGTGACGCAAACAATGTGAGGTTAAGGGACAACATATCACATTAATCTGTATACATCCTCGTTGGGATTTCTTATCGATCCTGAAAAAGATGCAAATATCCTGAACCTTTCTTCATTGTTATATTCTATTAAATAGAGTCTCTTTTCAATCAAATTATATTCGGGTTACTAATCACGAGAAGCTTGGTTCACAGACAAAGTGGCATGCAAAGCCGGGACGATCTAAGCAGCACACACCAGCTTCCTCTGTTTACTTACTTTGCCAACTACGTCGATAATACGTGAGCACGGCATTTCATATTATGTCATGATAAGCCCGAATGAGATACATTTAATAACGGAACCCGGAACTGCAAAAAACAATGGTCAGTCTGATTGAGTACAGCTAACCCCTACGAGCTAAACATTAATTCCGGTTTCTACATATTACCAATTTTTTGTTTATCCAGCCAATGTAACCAGCAATCTGACTTGATGTAGGCGGCGTACACATCTAGTCGTCATGTGATACTTTTTTGGCGATACTTTTGGTGATACCTGTAATAATCATGACTCTTTGTTTAGCCTCGGCGCCTTGCACTGGCGCCGTGAAGTACGAGTCCCTTATTAAAGAACCCGATACACTGTGAGATGAATTATTTTGTGACATATGATTCATTGTAAAAAAAAAAAGCGGAAAAATAATTTTGTTAACTAGAATATCGATTGATCCAAGCCTAAATGAAACCCTGTGTAAAATGTTATGTGAATAAATAGCGTTGCTAGTTAAGTGTTTTCGTGTTAAAATTACCATTGGGGGAGTCGTTTACGATCTCTAATGGTGTCTGAAGGATTAATATAATGTCTCTACTTATGAGCTTCAGCAGTTTAAAGGGCATCACAACTAACATGATTTTGCAAAGTATCATTAAACCATACGATATCCAAAGTCACAATTGTCTCTTTATAATGCTGGATGCTATAGTTGCTCGTTCTGAAATGTCCTGTGACATAGGTATGGCTCTGTGGTTGACGTACTCAGTACATCAAGCGCAATTGTATCGGGCACGATCGTGAACTCAATATACTGCACTCATTGTTTCACTGCGTATGAGAGAAATAACTTGCCGTACATGGGCCGCTTTTTTCCAAACATGAAGCTCACCCATGTTCCCGAAATAGCCATTTGCTGGACTGTTTTATATGGTCATAAAGGATTACATTAACGAATAATGTACTACTTAAAGGCTCTACTTAACAGACAATGCCCATTCAAATCTACCAAATGTGGGAAATGATGCTTATTTATTTACGCTAGGGATCAGCCAGAAGCTGTGCAGAATAATTGCCGCTAGTTCCTTGCACGATGTATTTTAACCCTTCGTCCGTCCGTGAGTGTGTCATAGCTGATCATGCTACTGCGAGAATGAACTATTTGCCACCGTATTATGTCAGTGAGAAATACGTAAACATATGCACAAATATAAGCACGACGATTTGGATTGGTTGGCAGACAACATTTTAATGCAGGTGCAAACTGGCGTTTATTTCTTTTTAGAGCAGTTTTTGTTTCAATGAGACATTGACTGGAAATTGCCTGGCCACTAAAGTAAAATCCTGCTTACACAAACTAACACATAGTATTGCATTGTGTGATGTTTGCTCATTCAACAGGACGATCCTAAATACTGGTTTATTGATATTACATTTTACACCATCAGAGACAATAAGGGAACACTTTTCAGCGAGATGCTGAGACCATTGCGATAGGAAAAAAGCTGCTCTGTCATTAGACGTTGCTGATAGCAGACCAACTGAAGAAGTACTCAACATATGGAAACCCTTATAATGCACAATACACAATAAAACAAAACTAGGTCTGAGCTGCCATAAATTTCCTGTAAGTTTAATTATGTGTATCATTTATCATGCCCCACAAATATTGCATATTCGGCTTAAGAGCAAAATGTACCGTGTCTGTGGGTTTAACTAGATTATAACTTGGAGTAGAAATCTTCCAAAATTAATTTCATTGACAGCCGTGTCCATTTGCAACCCTTAATTCTAAAGGTTAGCATGCATAAGCTTGCAACGCAGTCAATTCAAACTACGACTGGTTAAAAGATGTTTGCCTCGCATAACAGGTCAAGCATAGTTATATAACAAACATGGCATTTCACAGAGAATGCTTGCTATTCTTATATGGTGCAATAGACAGACGCAAATGAACTGCGTACCCCTTCCGCATAATTTGTTTACTAAGATATAGTGAGTGGGGTACATTTTGCTACTAATAGTTTACCCCTATTACAAATGATTACAGGAAAGTAAATGTTGGGCTTAATATATAGTTACGGTCATCAGGAGCATCTCTCCACTCTATAACGATCATCATTAAATATGTACTTAAAGTGTACCGGGGTGATTGGTGAGTGCTGAGAATCTCGTGCTTGTGCACATTCCTGATATCTAATACGCATCCGCCAATTGGCAGTCATTGGGTCAAGTACGGTAAATTTGACCTTTACATTAAAATCATATTCGATTATGTGATATACCATGTTCTATGTACCTGGGAGACTCTTTTGCTGATAGATATATACTAGAAAGAAGACCATTTAGCAGTCGTACATAGAGTTTTTAACCACAAATATTGGCGGACCGATTTTTCGTAGAGTAGATTTGTGATAGCATTCAATTAGTGATGAGAGCTTATTATCTATGAGATCAAGATTGTCTACTTTGGCCTCTCAGTCAATATAACGATCATTGATTATATATAATGCTCTATTTTTGTTCGATGACGGAGCAACCAAACATTGATAAAACTGATGATGAAGTAGTCATGAGATCCATAATGAGTCCAAATGCGCCCAAATAAAACGCAATGCACCAAGAGCAGTCCCTAAAACCAGTTGAGGTTCTTTGCAAATACACGTAAGACATGCAGTATTCATCATGTCAAATATCATCATGATCATTTCCCGTCCGCTAGTATTGCATTATTTCTGGCCCAATATGTGGATTCCTAGTTTTTGTATCTCCTTTAATTTTATATTGTCTCTGTTTCTCTGGTTTCTCACAAAACCGAAGCTGACCGACTGTTACACAGGCGTGGTCGAATTGCATCTCCATAATCCTGTCGTTTCAAAACTTATTGGTTAGCCCTAGCTACTGCCAAGAGTTTATCGGTAGCAAGACAGTACCTGGATTGCACAAAACATTCAGAACGATTGACAAACGTATTAAATTGACCTGGGTCTTTCCCCCAGAAATATCATTAGTATACATTCTACATAGAAGATTGACATATATCTTAAAAACGTAAGGATATTTTTATTCATGGCGTTGCCAAAAGCATTATCACAGAATGTCAACCCTGAGAAATAGAAAACATCTATGGGGCATGGAAGTGAGGATTTTTTTGTGTGCATTGAGAGACCGCATCCGGTGGTCTACCACACACGGTTTACATAGAAGATTGATTATTACGTAATATTTTTATCGTTGAAATCCTCGGAGAAAAAAATCACTTATGGATCTACACGGCCGTCTGACCATGCAGCGATTGAAAATAGAGCTGAAGAAGCGAAATGCGAAGCTTAGCGGGCGAAAACATTAACTTATTGAAAGGTGAGTTGCAATCGTTGGTCGACACGTTGATTCTGTGTTGACGCTTGGATGACCCACTAATCTGACCCAGTTACATCCATATAATCACTCCATTCCTTTGTTATTAATTGTGTTTATGCTATTTTGTCCCCCCTTCGATCAGATAATCTGTTGCAGTTGTTTTATGACTACCACGAATGCCGGGTTAGTGTTTCCTACCCTGACGCCCAACATTTCTGCCTAGTAAAATACAAGCACAAGCCTGGGTATGGGGATTATTAGAAAACCGCTTGTATTCGCCACATAAACTACACACTTAATATAGTTGTGGTTTATTGAGTTGTTGCCCGCAGACTTGAAACTTATGGTCGCAACAATAACTTTAATGCAGTAGAATATGTTGGCCAGTAATACCAAAGCAACACACCTGAGTGAACCCAGTTATATACTGATAGGTTATTTGTACGATTATTAATTTATACCAATGTATTTGTATTACTGATAAATTATCAGTTATGAATGATTATCAGTACCAATTTTAGCACATTACCTCAGCATTTGTTTGAGTAAAAAGTAAGCCAAGTTGAATATGCTTGTGTGTTTTAAGCCTATTGTGTTTGTGTTTTACCATATATAGGAACACCCTGCCACCCTGCATTAATATGACCCGGATGGTTGCACATCTCCGCCCAATCGATAATGAACATATCCTCAGTGTCCTTGCGAGCTACTTATTACCTTTACTCTGACCAAGTTTTCATCATAGGTCGATGCTGTATGCAGATAAGGAAGTCTGTAAAGAATGAGGTTGATGTGGTTCGCTACATCCAATGCGTCATCAAGAAGAGCCAGTGTGATTGTGGTGCAGGTATAGGCCCAGAGGCACACTGTATGCACGTGTGTGCTGTGCTCTGTGCACTTGTAGATAACAAAGTGCCTGGCCTTCCAGACCTTCCATCAGAGAAAAAAGTTTAAGGGATCGCCTGTCAACGTTCAGATCATGAAACTGAGGTCAGTAACTTCTTGCGATGGAGACTTTGACCACAGGCCATACAGTTAACGCTCAATGTTATACTACAGCTTTTCAGGAACAAGTCAACTTCGCCTCCACATCCACCCACTGCAGACCTATCTTCCCTAGCGAGCACATATGGAATTGCGAATGATACCCTTCTCCACAATATGATTTCTTTCAGCATGAAGCCGTCACCCACATCATATCACTCAATGCTAAGAGCTGATAGACAAAACTCTGGAACAAGCCAGTATATATCTTGGCACCCATATCAATCCGATTGGGGCTCACAAGATGGTGTTGTGTATATTGTACCATACTGGTCAGTAGGAAAATCCAGCTGACCACGCTTTTTACCTCTATGAGCATGGACATTTTAACAGTGACTTTATGGCTGCTGTGGTTGCAAAGTCGGAGGTATTTTTCATGGACTACATTAAAGTTGATGTACTTAATTCCACCATGTGTTGTCTCAATTTCTGAATTTGTGAAGTCTTGTGAACTGAATTTTTCCTTAAATAATTATTTACCTGCACCTTTAGACGCATATTTCTATGGTGGAATGATTGATAAACTCTTTGAAGTCATAAGTGTTTATTTCTAGGTACTCAGATATTAAAAAAAACTCAGAGAGAATCCAGTACCATTTATAACTTGTGTAATTACATATATCAGTTCATGGTGTAAAATGACAACTATATAAGACTCCCGGGATGAGACCTTGCAATGAGATTGATATAATATCACACTCTAAATGGGACAATCGTAGATACATTTGATATCCTGTCATCGATTGCACTGCCGAAAGTTACTTAGCATATAACAGACAAAGATTGTGACCGAGGAAATCTGGACCTCACAGTGGTTCTTTGGTTCCATTTTGAACGCTTATCTTCAGGGACACCGCTCAGCACAATGACAACTTAACTCTACGCAGTTCTCCACTACCTATATCACATGAAAGCGTGACATCGTGCCGACTACAAGAATTCTTCCTCGAGTTGGAACAAAAGGGAAACGAATCTTGTGTAGTTACGCATCAACCATGAAGTCAGCACATTAAGGCAATAACTTCTGGCCGAGCGTTGGACCGCATTGCTCAATCCCCCCACCTATCGAGCTAAGTAGCAACGCGGTGTCTTATTATCAAGCCTGGTATGGTAAAGGAATCAGGTAATCGTTAGGTTATCTGTGCGTCAACCGACACTGCGATCAAAAGGTCACTGGAGGATGCTTTTAGCTGATATGTCAAACTAGATTTTGGGATGATTTTGTGGATATGGGACCCGAATATTATAAACCAGTTACGTATAAACTCTCAACGCCTTTTTTACCATTCGCTAATGGTTGGGGAAGAAGCACAATGATCACAGCGCAAAAGTAATGCCACACAATAAACAGCCTGATTCTTCTTGTCGATTTCCGCCAATGCCGCCTACGTTTGACTGACCAATTAACGTAAACCTGTTTCGCTCTTCCGCGCATGATTTCATTGTTCAAGATGTCCATTTCAGTTTGACTAGTAATATGTAGATAGTGAGTGATACGGCGTTGTCGGATATGGAGATGAGAGGGTGGGATGGGAAAGGGCAGCGATGGACGGTATGGCCTGATATCTTTAGGCAAGAAGACCCTTACTTAACCCTGTGTATAGACGGAATCATTTTTCCAGTCATTGCTAATCAAACTCACGCTACCAACCATTATGTTTTATAACAATAATCTACGGCTGAAGAAATCTAGCATAATCTATTTTGACAATAAATAGCTTGTATTTGCGCAAAGCAAGGCTACTCTCCACAAGTTAATTTATATAGTGCCAAGAATAATGGTTTTAGCTTGTGCGATTGGCAGGCGCTGACATAAACCATCAAGAAATCACCATCTGCACACAGAATCACTACCTGTGTCATTAATATGCGCCTCGGCTATTTCTCCCTAACGAAATACTATTGACATAATGTACTTGGTCAAACGTTATTAGCCGACTGGATATGAACCTGTCATGTATAATTGGTTATCTTTGCTATTTAGCACTACACAACGTTTTCCAACAACAACAAAATACATAATAATTCGCTCTACTACTGCAGCTCTACGGAGCTGTGTTTGCTGTACCAACTGTATCAATGACATCTACGACTGAACATTACACAGCCGTCTTATTACTTTTGTTTTTCACAACCTCGAGGTACAATATGTTAGAAATCAAATGTAACACATCTTTAATCTATACATTCCTACCTCAAACATGAAACTAGATTACAATTGATTGTTAATTGATTATCTCGCAACAGTGTTTTGTTAAGTACATATATAATGTGCGTGTCAGGGAATTATCATCACTGATCCGGTATAGTGGCAGGTGTTTTCTGTCCATGCGCGCCCATAAAATCAAGGTTCATTTGGCCACAAGTACCACGTGAGAGTCGTGTTTGTCTGAATAGCATTATATCATTGCTTGTCCCGGCTTCATTCGGACAACACTTGATTGGTTGTATATGTATGAATGAAGACGTTATGTGCGTGCAGTTGGCATATTTGATATCTCGGAACGACAAGCTTTTCCAATAAGCATTGGGCGTCCACCGAGGCATTATTGGAGGCGACTGGACAAGTAAGGTAGGTCAATAGGACCTCAGGCCCCGGGAACCTTATAATGAAACATAGTTCTTGTTGCTTCTATAAAAAGGCCAAAGTTAAAAGGCAAAAGTGCCTAGTAGACGACAATTTTGACAGTTTAAAATACAGTTGCTTGATAGCAAGCTTGGGCTGTAAGATTGCCTATAGCCCATGACAAATCGGGAATAGAGGTAAGAGGGTTTTTAAGTCACTAAACATGGGCAGCATACGCCTTACTTCAGGCCTGGAATTTCACGGCGGCCACGGCGGCCATTGCCTTCGTGGCCCTTCAAGTGGCCGCGATGCCCCTTAAAAATGACCAAATATTACGGCCAAGTTTGCCGTGCCCTTTCCCCCCATGGCCGTAGTGCCCTTTTTCACCTTTTGCATCCAATATCCACCGCGGTCGTCTACCGGCAGCCTGACCCCTCAGCCGACAGCATCTTGGACCCAATTATTAAATCCCCACCATCCAGCCACTGCTGCACTGAACACAACACACAACCAAACTTCACCACGATGCCTCATTTCAGCTGACAGATTGACCTCTTTAATGTTGGCTCCTCCGAAAATTAAACACAACACACATGTAAATAGCATTGAACTCATTGCTTTCCAGCGGGAGTAACATCATTAAACGAAGGCAGCTGTTATCCAGAACTAATTGTAGACTGGTCGTTACTCAGTTTCTCAAACTATGCTAAATAGTGACGTCTGGTCTTCGGGCTAGGAGAGCGAACCAACAAGGGCGCAGCGAGATCAGTGAGCGAGATCGATCATCCCTGGAGACGAAGTTGCTGCTGTATGCGATGTTAACGAAGACCAGAGTTTTTGACAACCAAGGTTGTAAGAACTTCTGTTGTTTATTGAACACGCTGACAGCACATGATTGGTAAAAGTTTGACATCGCGCCGTCGTTGGACAACGCGTCGTTAGATTGTTGTCAACGAAAATACACATTTATCGTATCCTTTCACTTCTATTCGCTCATGTTTTTGAGTCCTTACTAAATAACATCGAAATGCCATGAAGGGATTGTTTGAAACGTTCGAGACAAGTTGACCTACAGAAATCGGCAGTCAAATGCACGAAGCTGAATTCTTTTGTTGTCGGGTAAGTTTTTATTTTGTAATATTTGTTTGTCAATCCGTCTAGAAGTCTAGTGATTGGACCACAAGGCTAGTCAATTCTCACCGCGATTGGTTTTAAGACCAAACCTCCTCTCCTCAAAACATTTTTCATCAAGTGACAAGATTAAATAATAAAGAGTAATTCTGGAGCGGCAAATAATAAATTTACAATTCTTTTAAACTTTAAAATGATCTGTGCTTCCATAATTGTTTGTGTTTTGCTTCCATTTTCTTCTATTGTAATATCACAAGTTTAAAATTTTTTTGGCCTCCTCGCCCTTTAAAATGTTCCTGTTTGGTCATGGTGCCCTTCAAAATTTTGCACCTATCAAAGGCCAAAGTGGCCTTGCCCTGAAAATGACGAAATTTCAGACTTGTTACTTTGATGTTCATTACTAACAAAATATATATTTGACGATCACCCACATTCGTGAATAGGTTCTGCGTAAGGCGATGGCGCAACGGACATCACATTTTGAAAATGTGAGGAATTTAATCTTTGTTATTGTTATGTTGTTTGTCTGCTAGCTCGTTATTTGGGTTAGCTTTGAGCAGAGTACATCTATGCAAGATATGGCAGATTTTAGATGCAATAACTATCCTGATATAACGCTACAGGAGTCATGCCAGACATACCTCCCAATCTAACCTTTGTGAAGAATATGAGAACCAGCGGATTAAAAAGATGAATTTCTATGTGCTTGCTTTTTTCATGCTGCCGATAATTCAGCGTTATGCACCAACCTTCGAAAAGACAAACGTGAATATCAGCCAGCTGACCAATTGTAAAGCTCATGTGATCCGTCACAACATAAAACCTCATGTCCGCTATGCCGTCATGATTAACTTTTTTTTTACCACCAGATGATTGGCTTAGTATTTGAGGCAATAAAGCATGACATACATATGTTTGCCTAATGCAGTTGCATCTAATGTATCATGCCTGACTGTAAAGCAGCAATAACCAGGACGGGTCTTTTTCTATTTGCATGATAATGATAACTAGCATCGAAAATACCATTAAGGTAGTTATAATTCAGCGTGGCCTCTCAAGCCTTGTCCGTTATGTCTTTTCCATTAACATACTAATGATAACAACCATCGCAAGAAACGTTACGACATATATATAATATAACGTGGACTCGCAAGCTCTGACGCAATCACAAGTTATGTTGTACAGCCATAATAGGTAAGCACACTTCTGTACTCATGCTAGAGTGATAAAACATCCGGGAGGCAAATATGTCCAGGAGAAGAAGTCAGAGAACAGTTGAATATCAAACTGCAATAAGGTCAAATATATGCGTGGATTTAATGATAAGCATAAAACACGAGCTTTACAAGACGGAAATCTTGGTGGAATACAATAGTCTGCCCGTCACTGCATAAAAGTGTTGATAATAATAGAATTAGCAATATCATACAACCGACCATGAGCACATGAAGTGTGTGTGACTGACAAATATATTATTCCATATCACCCCAAAGTAAAGCTGCGCATACTGTTATTGTGCCATCTCGTTGATTGTAATCCGTATGTATGATGCTTGACGCACGCCGGTTGGTAGCAATAAGCTATGAAATAAAGGAAATAGTGATTGTATAGACACGGTTTTTGCACACTTTATCACATTTGGCAGACATAGAATTTTAGCAAAGAAAAGCAGCTAGCAATCTGATCGATAATTGATGGCTACTGAATGTAGTTGGTGCATATTACCTTTGTTGAATTGCATTAAGCTGCCAATTGCTACAGTTGTGTAGGGGTTATGTATCTACGACCTAGTCTGTTGCAAAATCAATGGTGGTTCAGTAGTTAGAATCAAGCTGTTACACAAAGGCATTTCTCTTAGATGATGACGTTTCGCCATCAATATAAAGTTGCGTGCGTTTAGAAATACTGGTGCATTGTTTTGGAAGCTGGTCTTATGCATCTCGTGCAACATAGAATCACATTATTAACCATGTTCATTGTGATCATACGCAATAAAGTTCAGTATATGAGATAGGTTTCACTGTCCTTATGATATTGTGCGCAATTCAGAACGTAAATCGCATATGTGTGTAGTATTACATGACCAGTTTTACTAATTGCTAATTATGCGTTTGATTCAATTTAATAAGCTTTTTCTGCTCATAAAATAATTCTTTTGCAAGAGGACAAGTTTCACAAACCTATAATTCCTCAATCAAACATATTGAATTTCAATAATGTAATGATTAAAAGGGCCACGAATGGCCGATGTCTAGAGCATTGTCGCAACGTTCTATTTACCATCATCTGTATCTTCATATCTTATATGTAGTAGTTCAAAGATGAAATACGGTCATAATATGTATTTTCAATCATCCTCGTCTTAGGTTTGTGATACCATGAAGTTGCTCCTAATGACACAAATGATACATTTACATTCGCTTTATAATACCAAGTAATATCAAATCAAACTCTTTTCTTTCTGTGTGATGCGAAAATGTAGCCGTTGCAAAGCTCATTTCAAATTAGCGAATTACTTAACATTTTTCTGTGCTCGGTCGAAATCATCAGTTTGTTGTCACAGACAGTTGCTGACCATGCGCTAATATAATTTTTATCTTCCGTGCATTGTCATAAATGTGAAGATAACCTAGAGCAGTCCTATATCGGTGCGAATGTTTTAATTATAATTGTGATGTGAAACTTCCATACTTATCTATAATTGGTCCCATGCGATGCGTTCTGTGATAAATATTGGACAGTAAAGAATCTCAGATCAACAAGAGCGTCACATAAACTGCTCAAACCTTGACAAGAATCGTAATTCTGCTCTACTAGATATCATTGCGGGTATTTTACGGGGTACGACAGACAGTAATTGCTATAATAAATGTGGAATATATGCGATACATTCGTTGCGAGACTATACTTTCGTTATATCACGGGATAAGTCCAACTTAAATGCAGAACATTGCCTTTTTATTACTTTCTTTCAGAGAAGTGAAACAATCATTGCCACATTTAGGTAAACTGGTTCGAGTGTTCAATATTTGCTATATGTACTGCGCTTAGAATACCCCGCGTAATCAGGTTCCATCGCATCTTCTATAATAAGTTATTGACAGGAAGTCAGTATACTGCAAGGAGCTCGTACTTATATCACAACCGATTCACATTGCAAATTATGTTAAAGACGAACTCATCAACTTATTTTGGCCATGTTCTGGTGTTGGTTACCGCGTACATTGTTATGGGTGATAGATTAGCTCCTAGTCCGATACGGCCACGAGTCCAGCGGCTTTTACTCATTTCAACCTTCATATTATCCAATATCTTCACGTGTTGGTCACAATAGTATTGTCGCTCAATGACATTATACATATGATGAAGATATCATTCGGCTCAAACATCACAGCTTCTCCCTTTTTCTTTATGATTTTTCCAAACATGCAATCGATTGGTGTAACTAAAGGTAAATATAGCACTGCATGCTATACATCCCCTGCAATGGACCGATCGCTAAATATCGATCTTGTAGTTGAATCGGTGTTCGGTGAAAAATTAAAGGTCGGTCTTTAATGATATATGTCGCGTTTTGCTGTGATAATAAACAGCTACATGTTTTTAATGATGAAGAAGTATAGAGTAACAAAGGAATGTTTTAAAAACTGACCCTTCAAGCCATACTGTGAATACCTAATGGATGCACAACATGAAATCACGAATAGCGATCTTCGTTTGAATGGAAAGGCAGCGTTTTATCAGTTTTAAGCTTCATCCATTTCCATCGTATTGCAGTATTGAAAAATCCCGTGTTTTTGGAATAATCTTTGGTTCCTTGCGATCTTCAAGTACCTAATTTTAAAGTTGACTGTATGGATGTAATGGTTTATTGGCTGATATATTAAAGTGGTTGTGAATATTTCGATTCTAAACTGGCCACTTATATAAGCGTTTTGTGGAACATTCTGGTAGTGAATATGCCATGTAGGACTACAGTAACGGCTAACAATCAACAATAGCTATTCTTGAGGATGATACCTTATACCATACAACATGTTTTATGACTGACCATGATCCGGATCTTTTCCCCTTGGTTGCATTGGTTAAGTGTCATCAATTGCAATCACCAGGGATAACGAAAGGCCTAGAACAAGGGAAATGAATAATGTCTGTATTGAATTTCATTGGAATGGCCGTAACCTACGACAGTTCACTATTGTTCATGCGCATAAAGGCCTGAATCGGGTTCCTAAGGTGGCAAAAGAAACGATTCCCTCCTGATATCGACCCCGCCTATTATCCCAGAAAACGCGTCTTCTCTCCGTTATAATGACAAAAAACACCTCGCGCTGCCGACATTGTTACCAAAACTGTACCATGCCTGGAGCAAACTTATTAAACTTATCTACTACGGGCTATAAAATACATATAAACTGCGATTATTTTCCCGCACTAGATATGACATTTACGATGCGCCAACTGCATTCGATGCATATCTATTGACTTGTGATACAATGACTGTGGTTTCGCCTGAGATTGCGTGCGTTGAACATCAATTGTACTTTAATCTTGGAGATTCATCGCATGATAAGAGAAGTCGTGGCTTTGTCGATTATTAACTACGCACTGTACACCCAATACATGTGCATATTTTGTCTAAAATGATGTTGACGCAATGAGAGCTGATAAACGTATAGTATGTTTTGATACCCAGTTGCGTAGCTGTGTGACTTAACACAGTTAGCTTCACTCATTGCTTCACTATTTCTGCGTAGTGGTGTAGTGTGAAATATAAATTAACAACAAGTTACCAACAATTTGAGCACGAAACCTTTCACTGCCTCCACGCTTCAGCATGGTTGCGCTAAATGCTTCTTATTCTCTTTCAGTCAAACGGAAATGTGTTTGTATATTCGAGATTGACTAAACCATATATTTATTTGTTGATTTGCCCCCATATGAGCAAATTGAAGCTATAATTCATAATCGCTGGGCAACGATTGCTATAGATAAGACAAAATGTTATCCAGAACATTGTTTATCTAATAATTTGCAGTGTAAAAACTGCATCAATAATATAGGCAGAAACTTTTTCGAGCATTCAATATTTGTTTTATGTATTGTGCATATATTGACATGATCTGGTTCTGGCACCAGATAAATAAAAGAGAGAAAAATTGGTAATTTCAATTTTTGTAGTGGTTATAGCACCACTGACCTTTATTGTCAATTTATGTCAGATTTGAGATGATCAGTTCATTGTTATCGTGTTACTTGCAACGTCTTAGTGCTTGGTACGGCAAGTGACTGTCTACATTCATATTGAAGATAAAGCACTCTTCTCTAGCAACCACTATCTCTGCTTGTACTTTTTTTCATGTCGATGTCCATAAACCCGCACGCTTACGTCTGTAAACCGATTCTCCTCTGTTGTACACCACCAGCCAGCGATGTCATAAAGCGCTTGCTCTGTCTAAACTACGGCGACCCTGGCTCAAAAGCTGTGTGAGTAGCGCTTCTCATTTGATGGTATAGAAGAAACTGTTTCTAGTGCGTTTTGTTCACCAAAACAGTTTTACCATGCCGACAGAAAACGTTACATTGCTAGCTTAGTGGTTGATTCAGCAAAGGATGATGCGTAATTTTTTGCCACTTAGAGAAGCATGATAACAATCGGGTGAGTCGTACACTTCTCACGTAAAACATACTGCTTGAGTGCACATAGTGACACTATTGTATCAAATACAACGTAACACTATTACTTTGTTGTATGCATCTGTCATTGCATACGTGTTGCCGGCTCTCACAATTTAAATATTGTTATGGCGAGTTAATGATTTATGGTTCAAAGTGGACCAACTTAGCCTTACACGTAGAGATCAAGAAGGACAACGCCTTTGAACCTGAATATGAACAGGCTTCAATTATTTTATCATGATATGATGAACAAACAGGAACGTTTTAAACAGAGCCAGGGTCTAACATTGTTATCAAGTACCGGTAAAGTGAGGGGACGATTTTTTTTTTTTGGGGGGGGGGGGGGCTGCTTCCTAATCCAGGCTCAACATACCGGTAAAAATGAAGCTATTTAAGATATATTTAAAAAATAGGACTACAAGAATGGATCCTTGACGTCAGACCCAGTATATATATATATATATATATATATATATATATATATATATATATATATATATATATATATATATATATATATATATATATATATATATATATATATATATATATACGTGCGTGCGTGCGTGCGTGCGTGCGTGCGTGCGTGCGTGTGCGCGCGCGCGCGCGCGCGTGCGCGTGTGTGTGTATATATATGTATATATATATATATATATATATATATATATGTATATATATATATATATATATGTATATATATATATATATATATATATATGTATATATATATATATATATATGTATATATATATATATCTCTCTATATCTATATATATATATATATATATATATATATATATATATATATATATATATATATCTGGCTCTCTCTGTATATATATGTATATTTATATATATTGTATCTATTATATATGTCTATCTCTCTATATCTATATGGGTATATATATGTATATATATGTCTATATGTATATATATATGTCTATATAGATGTGTATATGTAAACTATATGTATCTGGCTCTGTATAGTGTCTCATGTATCTGCTGTGACAGTATGATTAGTATGTCCTATGATTCTCAGCCGTGGGAAGCCGAACGCCGTTAAACGACATGGCTCAGTAAGTGGGCTGCAGACAATGCGTCTGCCGGCGTCAAACGCATTGAATGGAAGCAGCATTATAAGTGCAATACCGGATCACCGACATGTGCAAATCAGGTGCAGTAAAACTTAATAGGGTACGGATGTATATGGCTAATGTTGTTCCTTCTCTCGGCCGAACTACAATCAATACGTACAGGAATCAGTATAAATTACCTATACACAGCGTTAGGCTTTCCCTTTGTTACCAACAAGTCAAGAGGCAATCATCGCATTCTTGGAAGAGAACTGTAAATTGAGTATTTATGGCATCCACGTTTCATTTGGGTATTTTTCCCCTGGTTGGGTGTAATTGGGCGATAGGCACACAATAACCTCTTTTATGTTGCAATCTGAAAGGATAAACACGCTTGTTATTCCCGTGAACCAGAGAAAAAGCAAACGTACACAAGCGCGATTGAAGCACTATTTGTTTCATGGTTAGGGTTAGGGTTTTTATGACCGGCGGGGTTTTATTTTCCAAGCTTAATTGTATTCCGGTATTATGAATAACCATGCATGTAGTTTTGGTAGCAGTCAGCCGGATAATGCTGTATTTGTGAAGTAACACATTGGTCGCTACTAGTTATGATTTAGAGTTTCAAATGGCACAACTCTATTGTTTGCAGTAGAAATGGCGAAGAAGAAAAGCGTGCATTTAACTCAATTTTTCGATTATGAGAAGGAATTGGATGCCGATGATACAATTCAGCCTGTTGAGACTAGTGGTTCTGTTATATTATTTTCTCGGCTTGCTCGGACACATCGGGGTGACAAAAATTGAATAGTTTTAATTCAAAGTGTTTAGCATTAATAGCATATCAGCGGCTGTTTGGTATTCGTAATTATGAAGCAAAAATCGGTTTACCGTACATGAGTAATGCACAGTGTGTTTCAGCTCCACAATGCAAAGAGCCATAGAATTACAGTCGCAAGGTACTGGTGCTGTGGAATGGAAAATCGTCGGATAAATTGAGCTGAGCGTTGTAAGCAATGGCATATTTATTATACAGACACAATCATTGTAGCGCAACACCTGACGATGCCAATGCACATAATACCATCGTTCATTCAGCCGGCAAAAACATTCATATGGAAATTTGATGCACATTGGAAGAAGCCATGGCCCCTTAGTCGGCATCTGCCGATCTATCATAACGCTAATTGGACATTGAAATGCAATACTTCCTCCTATCCTTTCAAAAGGAGTCTACAATTTTATTGTTTGACCATATGTATGAATTCGGCACCAATCCGTTGATATATCCGATATAATTACCCGTCCCAGCTCATAAAGTGAAGCCAAAAAAGAAAATCTGTGAGAGAAATAATTTGGAAATTCTTACGACAATGCGTTACAGAAGTAAGTACTGGTCAACAAAATGAATCTAATTTTGAGATGCTGAATTGTGGGATAATATTCATATATCGATTGATAACCTGTCCGCGTGTATTGTTACTGATATATATATATATATATATATATATATATATATATATATATATATATATATATATATATATATATATATATATATATATATATATATATATATATATATATATATATATATATATATATATATATATATATATTATATATATATAACACAACGTATACCACAGCGCATTTTATTTAACACCGTCCACTTATTGCCTTGGTCGCCACGACTGCCTGCCCGGAACGACTATGACCAGAACATAAGCTCAAGAACCATCCATGGAGACATGATTTAACACTACAACACGCATGAGATATACAATATTTGTTCAACGATGGTCAATGATCAGATTGAGTTTAATTGTAACCGTGCACGAGATTTATGTGCATGACATTTATGTGCCTTAGTTTTTCCTCTGCAACCAATAGCCCCTAGCAAAGAACACAGGGAAGCACTGTCTTTTGAAGCAAAAGTTTCCTCAGATTTCACTAATACGCAAGGTGACCACATATTTTACTAAGGGTAATAACATGTGATTTGCGTTAGTATCGTGGATCAACTGAGTTGTTGATAGCAAATGTATTAAGAGAAAACGACCAGTTTGTGTGGCATGCCAGAATGATGGCCGATTGCTTTAATGCTTACAGAATGATGATTCAGCATACACCACCAGATCGATACTGTTCTTTATTCATTTGCAGGCACCAGCAGGTAGCACAGACATGACACCCTTTATTTGGACGCAGTGTGATTTAAATCACAGAATTGATGGTGGTGAGTGTACCACAATAGAGTGTACCTATATTTGTTGCATTGGAGCTACCACTTAGGTTACAAAGCATCGGTTGAAATTGTTGCTTCAATGCAATGACACCTTCAGTTTAATGATGTGAACTGAGCGATGTCGATAGTTTAAACACCTTTTTACTACGCATGACAGCCCGCTATCTAATTAAAAGAGTCCCACCAATTAGAATAAATAAAAGCTTCATTCGTCGAATATAGCACACAGCTTTAAACATCGTTTAAGTTGCTTAAAAATATACTTTCCACATCGCCGGCATTGAGAAAAGTCTATAATATAGGATGAGATGTAGCTGTGTACTATTCTTGATCATGAGCAAGTAGATGATGAACCTTTGTCTCAGCTGCATCGGTTCCTCATATGGCATTTGTTGATCACACCAAACTTCCTCGGCACATCAAAACATCCCGCTTGATTATTTAATATATTTGCCATCATATTTTGTCCTTCCAGCGGTGCACAGGCCAATCAAGAAACCTCCATATATGTGATTTTGCTACCGGTGAGCAATATGGTAGCACATTTACAAAGCCGCAAAACCCAAGTCACTATCTTTATTTATGCTCTATAGAACACTTTTGTCGAAAGCGAATCAACTTATGCGCCGCCGAGGACAGCTTAAAGTGAAAATGCTATAGGGGTCCCTTTACATTGGCTCTCGGAATAATAAAAATCAATCTGAAAGGAGCTAGCAACCTGATAACCCTAACGTGCGTAAATTGAAAAAAACAACTGTAGCGCGGGTTGGATACATTGCTTAAAATCAATACACCCGTGTGTAGGCGTCAGTAGCAAGGTTGCTCTCACATTTGCTGAAGCCGCTATTCTGTTTTACACAGTGGATAGCAACGCTAATACGAATAAGGTTTCAATCTATATACTTGGAACAATGATATAACAAATTAGATGTTCATGTCCGCGCACATAAACGTGGTACATTTGTGTCTCCTTTTTCCACATAACTTCTAGCGCATACCGCATGCTTGCCCAAGCCATGAATGGAGGTTCATTTCTAATATGCAAAAGTGATCACGTTTAGATTGCATGTTTGTTTTATCAAGAGATATTATTGACCGAATGGGACACTTTTCCGAGTTGATAATGTCATTACAATGATGAAAATGAATGATGTAATATAAGCTACTTGCTTTTAACTATGACAATCATTACTATGCCAGGAAAGAGCTGTACAACGTGAATTTGTAACCTTGCCGGACTCTTATATCAGGGTCCGATGATGACGCGTTGGCTTATTAAGTCAATACGTGCATTACATGTTACTACTTTTGAAGAGAAAAAGTACATATTTTCAGCGGCGATATGCGGTAATGTCGATACGGCTTCAAGCTTTTCAAAACACTTAGATAGATGATACAAGAAGTTTGCGAATAAAATCGGTAATAAATATATATATATATATATATATATATATATATATATATATATATATAGATATATATATATATATATATATATATATATATATATATATATATATATATATATGTATATATGTATAAACATATATATATATATATATATATATATATATATATATATATATATATATATATATATATATATATATATATATATATGCATCAATTTCATATAATATATACGGGAGCCCAATTTCCCTTAGTGGCGGGTGCCAATTACCCTAATATCTGGTGTACAACGCTTCTTGGCTATTCAGTTTTTGTTTATATTCGCTCCAAATTATGTCAGGCTGTAGTTTGTGCGCTACTGAGGTCGAAGATCAGTTTTGTTATTTTATATGCAGCGAAATTTGTTTTTTTAACATTGTTAATGCTTTCAAATATATATCCCCATATTGCTGTCAACGCGACGGTTGGCGATAGTCAATGTTTTGTGCATTAAAAGAAATATCTGGAGTATATATTTACGAAATGCTTAATAAAGTCTGAAAGTGTTATTCCTCACGATTGACTAACATGCAAAGACCTCCATTTTCTTAATAGGTAGCGATCAGGCGTTTCAGTACATAAATTATGGAAACTGTTCGCACTTTCAGGCTTACACATGTTTGCGCGCTACCCGGTGGTGGGGTTACAACGCTTTGTAATCAAGGTCAGATGAATGAAATTAGGTAGCATGCACCCATGCCAAAAATATATGGCTTTTATACGGCAAACCAGTGTTATCTAGTGTAAGCTGTACCAAAGCTTAAGAAAATAGGCCTGAGCAGGAATTCGTAATCAGGTATCTTGAATTGCGGCTAACATAAGTAGCGTAACTACAGAGACGTAAGCAGGCAGAGAGCCCGGACGCGACTACACCTCTTTACGGCTACGCCATTGGTCTAGATACACTGCTTAATAATAATACCCTTGTGTTCGTTCTGCAAATGGATTTAAAAGCAAGCGTAAATTTCGGATGATTGCAAACACACACACACACACACACACACACACACACACACACACACACACACACACACACACACACACACACACACACACACACACACACACACTCACAAACATACACATACACACACACACACACATACACATACACACACACACACACACACACACACAAACTAAAATAGAAACACACACACTACCAAACACATATATGCACAAACACACATATGTACGCACCTACACAAACGCATATATCCCTAAGAATTAGAATATGCGTACATATATATATTTATATATATTCATATACATTTAAATATATATATATATATATATATATATATATATATATATGTAAATTGATATATATAAATATATAAATGTAATGTATACATATATATCAATTGATATGTATAGATAAATTTATATATATATATATTTATATATATATATAATTATGGAATCATATATATATATATTTTACATGTATACATACATGTTAATGTATGTATACATATTAATTAACCTGGAATCAAATATGCACATATATATATATATATATATATAAAATAATATATACATATATATATATATATATATATATGTATTTATATATTAATATTTATATATATATATATATATATATACATATATATATAGCTATATATATACATATATGTATAAATATATATATATATAAATATATATTATGTATAAAAATACCTATATATATGCAGCTATATACATATTTATATACATAAATAAATTCAAATGTATTAATATATATATTGATATACAAATACATTGATGAATATATATATATATATATAGCACTATATATATATATATATAAGTTATATATATATAGATGTATATATATGTATGAATATATATATACATTTATGAATCTATATATTTATTTTATATATAAAATAAATATATATATATATATATATATATATATATTTACATATGAATATTTGTGTAAATATATACAAATATATGTATATATATTCATATGTATACATATATATATTCATCTATGTATATTATATATACTGTATATATATATGTATAAATTTATATATATATATATCCATATCAATGTTGATGTATATTAAGATATGTATTAACACTTTGGCATTTATTAAGGAAGGAATATAGATATATATAATATAGATAGGATATATAGAGAGATATAGAGAGAGAGTATATATCTATATATATATATAGATATATAGAGAGAGAGAGAGAGATAGAGAGAGAGAGATATATATAGAGATCCTCTCTAGAGAGAGAGAGGGATCTATAGAGAGAGAGGAGAGAGAGACTCTCTTATCTATAGAGATATAGAGAGAGAAAGGGATATATAAATATATAGAGAGAGATCTCTCTCCATATATATCTCTCTCCTCTCTCGCTCTCTCTCTCTATCTATCTCTAGAGAATATCTCTATAGAGAGAGAGAGATAATAGATCTCTCTCTAGAGATCTCTCTCTCTAGAGATATATATATATATATTATATGTGTGTGCATCTTTTATTCTAAGCTCCTCTCTATGTCTCTATACATTAACATCTGTATGTGTACATGTCCTGATTCCTCTATATCTCTCTCTGATATGTATCTCTATATATCTCTATATATCTCTCTCTCTCTAGATATCTATATCTATATATCTCTCTATATCTTTACATATATATCTATATATATATACATGTATACCACACATCCCTATATCTACCTATATATATGTATATATATATATTTATAAATATATATATATATAGATATTTATTTATATATTTATATATATATCAATTTATATATATATATAGATAATCATATATATATGGATATGTTTAAATATATATATATATATATATTTCTATTTTAAGGCATATATGCTTTTTTGTGTGCGTGTACATATATGTGTGTGTGCATATATGTGTGTGTGTTCGTGTGTGTGTCGAGCTGACTGTGTGTGTGTGTTTGTGTGTGTGTGTGTGTGTTTGTGTGTGTGTATGTGTGTGTGTGTGCAATCATCCGTAATTTACGCTTGCTTTTAACCCACATTTGCTGAACCAGTCAGTTTGCTTTAATCGTAAATAAGCAGATGTACTTTTCGGAATCTTTTCCCAGCTGTAATGGTGTTGAACTTTTTTGTGGCCGGTATATCACATCCTAAACTAGAGTTTTTCCTTCATGTGCTTTATATTTGCTTATGTGTGCTTGTATTGAATGATACAATGAACATTCAACGAGGCCTTTTATACGGTTAATGCACCCCCCCGAGGCTATTGATGGCTATTGCAGTTACAGTAATTGCTCATAATAAATATTCGCATATTGCTGCAATATCAAATATCATGACGATCTGCACAAAATCTTTTGTGTCTATGTAGCTTGTTGTGCACTTCTGACCCCACTGACATTTCAGTAGGCGTCCTAATTAGCGGTCTTGTCACAACCAGATCCAGCGAACAATCATAAGCCATTGTTTTACCTCCATGTAAATGCCAAACGCAGTGATTTCCAATTTGTGGACAGCATTATTTTTCAAGCTATTTAATATTCACAATCTCTGTGTTTCGGTCGTGACTTGTTTATTCATCAGAATCAAAGACTGAATGCGAAACCTTTGCCACACTTGCAATACCTGGAATGTCGCACGTTTCCTATTTGCGCCACAGTTAATGAGTCTATCTGCAGTCATCAAAATTGTTCTCCTTCATTAGCCCACGCCATAACTCCGATTATGTTTCTACGAGCCCAGCTTGTCGAGGTTTACGCTACACCCGTTGACGAAATATGAAAACTTAGGCTCATTAAGTAGAGAGACCACATTAATTAAGTTTATTTGTGGGTAATATATCACTTTGTGTGAAGTTAGTCCTGCCATTATATTGTGATACTGATTGCGTTGCCATGGTAACTGTGTTAGTGACTTACATCGAAGGACCTCAATATTAGGCGACGGGATCGATAATTGTGAGTACATAAGAATAAAAAGTGGCGTAAAATAGAATGTAAGATTTCTTAACCAAATCCGCTTATTTACAGAAAAGAACAAGCCTCCATTGTCGATGTTGGCAGATGACCATGAATTGGCCCCAAGCATCTGCAGGCCCCACCGGGGATAATGTATGCACGGTTATTTCACAGAGAGCTTATGATTTATCTATTATATGCAGTGGACGAAAATGTTACAGTGTACCGGATTTAATTATAACTCGCCGCATAATTCAATAGACACTGATGTTTGTCATAACGTATGTATGTTTGAATCCTTTGAACGGTGCGGGACAACTCTCCCAGTCAGGCATTAACTAACTAGTCCACTAATGCAACAACTTAGATTAACATTAACACACTCCTTGACTCACCAATTCAGGTCAAACACCTTACCCCATAACCCGCTCACTCACTCATTCATTCACTCACTCACTAACTCACTAACTCACTCACGCATTCATTTACTCACTCACTCGCTCTCACTCACTCACTCACTCACTCACTCACTCACTCACTCACTCACTCACTCACTCACTCACTCACTCACTCACTCACTCACTCACTCACTCACTCACTCACTCACTCACTCACTCACTCACTCACTCACTCACTCACTCACTCACTCACTCACTCACCCACTCACTCACTCACTCACTCACTCACTCACTCACTCACTCACTCACGCACTCATAGATTCATTAACTCACCAACACATACACCCACACACTAAAACGATCACTCATTTACGCTTAAATTTGCGCATTCAATAAATCGTTAATCGCTCATTTACTCAATCACTAACTGACATATTCATGTCCTGACCAAGCCCTCAATTCCCTTGGCGCCCATCAACAATCTCTCCTCACTCACTCGCTTTCTCACCAACTCCTTAACTCATTTATTTAGCCTATAACTCTTTCCGCATGATTTAATCAACAACTAATTCTGCATGCCAGTCCAATTCACAATCGTCTAAGTAATTCCAGCTAACTGATAATACCTGCTATCATTCTCCAATTTCTATTATTTTTTTTACATAAATAAATATAAAATTTAGAGTAACTGATGTTCACTTTTATGATTGGAGCTGCAGTGATGCAATATCGCTCTCGAATGAAAATAATGTAGCTTCAACTGCGGAAATAATATGTTACAGCAGTACAAAGCGCGAGACAACACGCTAATTACAAGCATACTCGTCAATAATACGCAGCATCATTAAAGCACGCATGGACTGAGTTAACCCACTTGAAGGTATGAGTCATTGCGGATTTCCTCCTCGTTAAGCATATTGGTTCCTGCAACACAATTTCATTACATCACCAGCTAAGATGAAACAGACATAATATTCCAATGAAACACTAGTGATGCAATTTCAATGTTAACCACCAGTAATTCAAGATGAGAGCTTGTAGCATATTAGGAAAAATATATTGATGTCTAGAGTTATAACAGAGGCAGGACCAAGATTGGCATACTTTCTTCCAAAATAAGTTAATTAGTTAGACCATTGCACTTGCAAGAGCAAAGGACGTGTGATCATACTACTTAATTACCAGATATCAAGATGTCAAGCAATCCGATATATGTTCTGGATGAAGTGTGCATCAATGAGCATGAGATGCATACACGAAATTATTGAAATTAGTATAAGACGTATTTGGGTACATAAGACGTATTAGTTGTGGCAACATCAACGGACTGGCTGCTAACCAATACTTAACAGCCTTTTGTCCCTGAAACAGCCAACTCGGATAGACTCCAATGATCATTGAGTGTTATGCAATTGGGCTTGCAAAATTGTCATTTTAGCATCATTGCCCAAAAATTATTTACAGACCCTCTTGCAAGCTGCTTAACACAATGGTCAGCCGGATTGCGACGAGTGAAGGCTGTCCTTACAAACTAAGCTTCAAGGCTTCAAATGTGCCCGCATAGTTCGAATATCCTGCCAACAGGTAAGGAACGAATACTGTTTCCCCACAGCCTGACAAAAAATTATCTGTGTTGGAGTGTCTATAATACTTGTGTTTGTGCCCTTTTCGTCGTGCTGCTTCGCATTGCTAACTCAGCGAGAGTATTTATGCTACGTATCGGTAGCAATACTTCCCAACCTTCCCCAATAATACAATTTGTGTGTCAAGCACTCAGACATGGCGCGTCAATACTTCTTTAATGTAACTTATGCATTAGATGTCTTTGTGCACGGTGTGATGAACGATTCCTTCCGTAAAATACAAAGAAAGTTATCGATTAATCGAACCCCTTAGAATGTACATTTATACCTCCTGATAATAGGGGTAATTTATACCCTTGCTGCTTGGTGTGTGCAATCGTTCAGGCATATACTCTTTTGATTAATTGACGCATGTCTGCATGCAGTAATATCTACTGGTCATAATGCAATTGTTTAGTAGATGCGGTATCATGGCATTGTTCAAAAGCTTGAGATTGAAGCCATTAACAAATTTGGTCGGTATATTCGATAATTGATTGTTCAGTAGGCCCTAAACCGCTGTCTGAAAATGTTGTACAAGCAAAGTTGATGACTATTATCTCATAAAGACTACCCCAATATGGGTAGTAAAGTAATACGGTCGAACAAAACCGCATAACATAGTTTTGTATAGCACAACAAGACCAATGATTAAATATGTGGTGCAGAATTTAAAAAAAAGTCTGGTTATTTGCCGTGTATAGGCGGTTAAGACAGGGAGTTATATGTTATTTAGCTGTGTCCTGAATCTTTGCTGGCGTCATGTATCGTTGCCAGCAAATGCATGCTACTGAATAGTATGCCTGGAATTACAGTTATACGACAAGCGGATAGCTGTACGTTTCAACGGGCGTTTATCAGGTCGCGAAGAGAGCGCAGAACGAAGTACGCACCTCGATCGATGTACGTACCTCGTTCCCAGTACGGCGCACTTCGATTGAGGTACGCATGATAGTCGTTCCACCGCTCTCTGCTGTTTTGCATTTTATGACATTATTTTCTGAAATGTGATTGGCTTTGAACGATTTAATTATGCCAAATATATTATGGCCTACATTTGGAACCAAATCTTTTGTTGTGAGCGATATCGGGCGTCCACTAGAAGAGTTTTTACTTCCATTATTCGACAGCGACTGCAAGTTTTTCGACGTTCATGATTAAAATTTTGTACACACACCAACATGGCAGAGGTGAGGTCTATGTTTTCTCATTTACAAGTATATCATCATATTATACATTATATGATATTAAATATTCTATGGCATATTAATGAGCTATCGCTAGTAATATAACACCCCTGTTGAATGATTTTTCTGAAACAATGGCGTATTGATGCGTTCGTACTTAAATCGAAGTATGGTGTACTTCCTTTTGAATTGGTGCCATAGTCTGATAGTTGATCGTATACGGATAAAAGAATGACACTTATGATTCATACGACCCAACCGCAGGTCGAATGTAGCCTTTCCTGGTGGTGCTCTTATATAAGATAATTTGTTTTAGAAATTTGAAACCTCGTACTTATAAAGTGACATAGCCCCACTCTGACGGTAGTATACATATAAATCAACAAAACGTCGTGCACGGCTTGAAGTGACAATGTCAGTTATTCCAACCAAATATGATTTACTCTGTTAACAGAGGGTGATACAAAAGCTCTCACAAGAATTGCTGGATTGTGTTGTGTACTTAAACATTGATTATAATATTTAATGTTATGTATTTCACTAGACAGTGTCTGAATTACTTTTTTATTCCAGAATTGAACAGGTATTGACCATGTCATTTTCAAAACGGTGTGCTTCTGAAAGCCTTCATTCACAATGAGGATATTTGGAAACTGGAAACCTGGTGTTAAAGAAAAACTGTTGGATTCGGTTGGAAAAAAATAATCTGTCCATTACACAAAAACAGCTCCTAAGTTCTGTCAATCATGCATTGACGAAGTGAATAAATCTATCCAGACTTGAACATTCATTCAGCCGTTAGGGATGAGTCCGTGCAGCCGCCTTCCAAGCCGCTGAAAGCTGGTTTCAACTCTCGCAATGAAGAAGCTGTTCCTTTGAGGGGTGTACCAGGTCTCGCCTGAACAATAAACCCATCTTGTATTGTTTTCGTCTATATACTCAACCAGAATTTTGCCCTTACACCGCTGAACGAGTTCATAAGACTTTGTACATATTATCCCCTTCCTCTCGTTTCTCCTATCGCAGCATTCAGTACCATCAGATATGTATGCGATAGGTATTTTACCTGTGTGGTGTTTCCACTTTGGATCTCTGAAAGTTGAAATCAATGTCTTCAATATATTCCATTCTAAACAACAGAGACACAGAGAGAATATTATATTCTGGATTCCATTTTCATGAAAACATAGGTACGGGAGCATTTTGTACAGAGTCGAATTTGTAAACGTTACCACATAAGTCTTTATCTTTCCTCCTTGGAAGGGAAGAGGCTGTCCCAATTAAATCCAGCGCGGATAAGGCCAGGTAACCAGCGCTTCTTTGTCTATCGGAATAAGATTTCAACGACATCACATCGATTTGCTCTCTGTTCCAAACCCCTCCACCCCTTTCCGTTTTCAATGCCATCTCAACTTTTGAACATACTTCCTCTAGTTTTGTCATTCAACACTCGCTGTTGTAATATGTATGTCTGTACATGTATAGGTATATCAATTAGTCTTATCTGTGTCATGACCTATTAAAGTAGCTTTATCCTGCATAACCTGTCCTAGATATATCATAGTTATGTATCTCACTTATTGTATCAACATCATACGTATACCTTTCAGCGGTCAAACAGTCATAACATTACTATACTTGTTATCATTATCTGTCTCATTGTAATACTGGTAATTGATTTGTAATGCACCTGCACTCGGGGATTTGGTATCCTATCATGTAATACCGAATATTTTACGTATGTGATTTTGCACACAATTTGCTACTTGAGAATTATTTCTAAAATAAAATTAACTCAAACATTGCTGCTCCTCCACTCCTTCACAAAATATGGATCTGCATGATATATTGTTAAAGGCATATGATTTGGCCGATAGAAACTCAATTATCAGCAGCATGTAGGATGAACACCATCATGAAGTTTACAGATAAGGAATATTCTTATGACAACTGTCCACAGCTATGGAAGTATTTCTAATAAAGCATAGCAAATTTCAATACAAACTGATCGGTGACCCCGTGATTTTAGGAATAATCCATTCCATATCTGGTATGCTAAGTATGCTAAAATGATAATGTTCATTACATATGTAATGATGCTCGTTTCCATCTGTAAAGCCTTAAATAATAACCTAACATCCAATTAAAACAAGAACAAAAGTTTTCAAAAACTCGAACAGTAAAGGCCAACAAAAGTATGAAAACTTGCCGTTGTGATGTTTTTGGGGGCATTCTGCTCAATATCAAACACCTGGCTGCTTTGTTATTCTATTTGAGAAGAACATTCATTTTTAAACACAACTGAACACGTATACGAACACTCTCAATCAGACCCGGGTGGAAAACAAGCGAGATTTTAAGCAATCATGGTACAGCGTACTTCGATTGGAGTACGCAAATATCGGTTGTGCAAATGGATTGACATGGGGTGTGATGTTATCATCCATAAGTCACAAATATTACAATTTTCACGAAACTATATTTCATATAATATAGACAAACTATGCTTCGCAAAAGTAAGTTTTTAACTTTGCCAAACTGATACAAAATGATTCTTGCCTCATTAATCTTCAGGAAAGTCACGCGATAGCCGCCGTACGAATATGAAAGCCCTCTCGTGCACGTGCAACGCTAAACATGGTCCCAAATCGAGGCTATGACAACTAAGGGGGTTTCCACGATTTTACCCAACCAAATCTCAGTAAATGATGTCACAATTCGCAAAACAGTTGAGTAAATTAATGTTTATGTATGCATACTTCAATCCAAGTACGCCGTACTAGGAACGAGGTACGTACCTTGATCGAGGTAAGTACTTCCTTCTGCGGTCGTCTTTGATCTGGTTATATGTCCATGCATACCTAATTACAGAGGATAAACGGTAGCCAAAAGGTTCAGTTTGGTCTCTGGTACCATAAAGCCTGCCAAGCTTGAATCTAGGTCATTTCCTAATCTGAATGTCACAAAACATTCTGCTTGATGTACATGGCTGCGCAAAATATTTTCGGAGTGGAAACAAAGCGATTATCTTTCAATATTTCCCCTCAAACTGAATTTTCTTTATGTATAATAGTCATAATGTCCCGATTAAACTAACGAGTGTTTCACACGGCTTGTTTCAATGTATTCAATTACTACAATGTTTGCAACAACACATCGCCCACATTCGCTCACATCACTTCACTATTGAGCGCTTAACAATTATCATCACATGAACGACAGAAAGGTGGAGTGATATCAAAAATGAATTGCACCATACTTGCTCGCACATTAACTGCGGATCTATTTCTATTTTTACTATACCCACGGATCTTTAATGTGGATCGCTTTCGTTACCAGGACAATATGCTTCTATAGATTTGATATAGTTTTGTCAATGTATTAAATTATTCTGCGGAACATGACCTCATTAAAGTAAGAACAATAAGACTCAGGACATGTGTTCAAAATGGTATGCAGGATATTGTGCATGTGCGCCATCATAGAATGCACACACTCCACGATGAATATCAACTAAAATGAAGATCGACGTGTAATTCTTAGCATACTTAGCAAGTACATATAGCTTTGTATCTGTCGCAATAAGCATTAGAGGCATTACTAAGTAGATGTAAGTCAAATTATCATGATAATATACAACTTGTCGGCGCTATGAGATCAGGAAAGCGTCATGTTCTGGACAAGGTCGGGTACCTCGTGCAGAAAAAGCTTTATTTGCCTAATAATATAAGGTCATCAGGTAAGGGTTCTGGCATCTGCAAAGAACAAGTCATTGATTTGGTAAATCTCTATGCTTTACGCCAATCCTAATGCGGAAGGGGCCAGACTAAACATTCGCCAATCTATCAACTCTCACAGGTTGGTTTTTTTGTCAATGCGTTTTTAAGGAACGAATTAGATCCTTCTGCCAATAATAGCCTACATCATATCCTTGTTGATGGGTTCATTGACGATATTTCCAGCAAAATGCAGAGTCAGATATTGTGAAGACATTACATTACTGCTATTGCCTATGTAGCTGCTTTGATTACGTCTGCGCAAACTACTGAGCAAATGATAAGAAGCATTGCGTTTCTTGGGTTATATGGAATATGAATGTAAATACAAAACTAAGATACGGATTGCATAATATTTGATCGAAATCGATGTTTTTTTCCAAAGAAATTACACTTAATCACTCGTTTTGGCTATAAATGTAATCCCAAATTAGCATTGTCATATTGAAATATTTTTGGGCGACGCATTTAAGAACAATACGGCTATTTACCCTGCTGTTCACGGTCAAGACACTTTTGCAAACAATGACATAGATTGATAGATATGAGCGGACATATTCCAAACCAAATATCGATTGACCACTTACTATTTGCTTATCTATCATCATAGAAAAGCTGACTGAGCTGACTGTACGCAAATTCATATGGTGATAGAGGGTGATGCTCCCTACGGTTTAACGGTTCACCAAAATAATGCATACCTATGAGGATACGGCATACATCTTTGCGGCAATAAAGTAATCATCCCGTGTTCTTTCACATCACTAAGTGTCTTGTGCACTTACACAGCTACGTAACCCGTCATGTAATAGATTATGGATCATCCTTCTCCAAAGAATTTATGAAGCTCCAACAGTATCGGTTCAGATACATGACAAAACCCCAGTTGCGACAATCAGCATAACTTATCAATAGAATTGACGAGCTACTCTTATTTATATAGCAGTCGGAGATGTAAAGTAAAAGCCTATTCTACGTCTTTGCAATCGTCTAATATAACCAATCCATGCGAATACTGTTTACTGTCGATCAGATTCGGAGTTTATCTTTTCGTCTCCAGGATCATGACTATCAGTTCATTATTACACCTTTCTGTTAATACGTGCTTTTTAACATCCTATAGATGTAAGCCAACATACAGTTCGAAGTGTATGCGCATCATTGTGTAAGTGCAGGAGCTGTCGAGGTCAAAGGAAGCCCTACCAACCACAATGCACTTCTATATTAACCTTTAAAAGGCTAAGAGGCAGCGCTGTGCCGTAGCGCACACGTTTCAGTATTTTAAGGCAATCATCAGTTGATTTTCCGGTCGCAATGTATTAAGATCTTAGAATATTATCTCTCAGCCACATGCATTGCTATTGTTGCGCTACATTTGCAGCGGGAGACTTGTTCCTATATTATATATATATATATATATATATATATATATATATATATATATATATATATATATATATATATATATATATATATATATATATATATATATATATATATATATATATATATATACATATACATATATATGTATATGTATATATATATATATTCATATATATGCATATATTTATATATATATATAAATTTGTATATAGATATATATATACATTTATATGTATATATGTATATTTATATATATATACATATTTATATATATATATGTATATATAAACATACATTTATATATATATAAATTTTTGTATATATATATATATATACATATATATATATATATATACAAAATTATATATATACATAAATATATGCATATATATATATAATATATATATATATATATATATATATATATATATATATATATATATATATAAATATATATAGTATTTGTGGAATAGATATATCAATAGGTCTCCATAAATGCATAATAAAAGCTATAGCATACAACTGAGCCTTTATATATTGAAATATCATTATCATTACATTCTCTTGTAATAGATCATATATATTTCATCAGGTCATCACACATCCCTTATCTGACAGTGTTCTAACACACGAAAACCGGAAAATTTTCCAATGATAAGCCCTTGCTCGCATCCATTTTGGTTGATAAAACCTGCATTACTTATGGGTATTTGTTGAGCCTGCCTAAATAAACACTATTGTTTTTTTAACCTGCTCAACACCTCGTCAAGAGGATCCTTAATTAGGTAGTGTTTGCATCCATACTTATAGACAATCAATGGCCCTGAAAATCGTAGTCCTTGATAGTGCAGCAATACGGTTCGTGTCATTAGCTAGTTCATAACGCTGCTCAGTTAGAAGAGAATGTACATCAATACTGTTTTTGGCTGTAGCACGCTTATGTTAGCATAAATGCGAGATAACTTCCATGGCGGTGGAAAACTCCAGTATTGACTTTTGCAAGCTAGCAAATACCTAGTAAAGGGTATATTAAAGCATGGTCATTTTATCAAAAACCATTCAGTGTCAAAGTAACACAGAAAAAGAAATATATTCAGTTCTACTGATTAAATCTTTTGTTAATTTGATAATTATGACATATATCACTCTTAATGATTATTTGTATTTTTATTTTTAATTTTGAATCGATCGACTAAGCAGAAGAATTCATAATTACGCTGCCTATTTGCAATTTATATTCGCTGTTACCCGCACATATGTCGATTTATATTTAGAATCAGTTAATTTGGCACATTTTTTCATCTCTTCAGCGAGTAGACGATTGCGTTTCTCTCAAGGCACAAGAGGTCGGAAAAAGCTCCATATTGACTTGTTTTTTATGTCGGAGTAACTGAGTAGACAACTGCACACATATCGGTAATAGATGACATTTACACCGGTTCAGAATTGCGACTGTCTATATAGCTGAGCATATCATCTGTAAAAAGCTGCCATGGTGTGACTGCAACATCTGTATATTTCCGATGGTATGTAAATTAATCTATGATGATTGATATTCAATTTTTATCGTGGAGCTAGTTAGTGAACAATATATAAATGAACAGTCGAATAATGTGTGAGAATATAACCTAACGCACAGATGCATGTTCATTCAAGTGGCCGGCTAAGCGATTAACTCCTGCTTGAGTTGAAATAATATTGTCGCTATAATAAATGTGCCAATCAATTAACAAAATGCGTCGATATTACTGCACAATATCGAAGTTCAAAGATATATACATATTACCAAATATATCTTTTAACAATCGATTGTGCTGTAATCCACATTGTGCGAGGAAGCACACATGGACTTTATACATATAAAAAAGCCGACAATACGTACTACAGAACAAGGGGAATTTCGTTAGCTTCTGCTTCACAATATACCACTCATTGCAAACAGCTCATGAACAAAACACAGCATGAATTGGCGGGGGCCCGAGATGCTTATCCAAAACGCAAGTATGACGTCCAGTATGTGCTTTAGAAATTGTATTGGTTCGTTTCTGAGAAAAGTATTGTGCGAAACGCTGTGCAGCTCTTTATAGCGCAAGTCTAAAACGAAAACATTGACATATTGCAAGGGTGAGCTGTATATCATCATGTAATATACGGACATGAAGACTCACTCTAGCTGCATAACATGGTTTTGTTTTTCGGCATTCGTCTGCAGCACAATTTCGTCCTTCTGTCGGAATTATTTAAATCAAATGAAACGTAAATGTAACCCATTGGCAAAAATAAAGTGCAAAAATAAATCATTGGGCGTCAAACTATTTGCCACCGCATTATAATACGAATGCATTTTCGCTGATTTTCATTCGCGTGCACAATTGTAAAGCAACTACACACGTTTTATTTGTCATACTACTTATTCGTGCTGTTTTTCCTTGTGCAGCTGTTGATTTGCCGGTGGGTGCGCTATTTTAAAGTCACCCAAAACAATCAGTTCATGTTTGTCATATTGATTCTTCTTGCTGTGTTCTGCCTATGCATGTCGTCCACATAAGGCAACGCACCTGGCCAGTCAATGAACGAAATTGTTTGCCGCAAATATAAATACTAGTGTGTGCACAGCCATAAAATAAATCAAGCATTTACTCGAGCGTGGTTAGCCAAATTGATGGGATTTTATGGTTCTCGGTCATCTCTAATATGCAAATAGCATGACTGTAACTTTACTCATGGATTGCCTATTACATAGTGATGGTACGTTTTGAAACGGGACGATACAATATGGTCCAGTAATATGAAAACCCACGTTCATGCGGCAGTCGAACTATATTAAGTGTGAGGAAGATATCATCAACAAATCTTCTGATCAATTATGCATTTTCAATCGCTATCTTTATATGTTCACGAATCTGCAAAGCTGGCCAACTATCACGTACGCCGCAAAAAATGATTACTGATTTACACTCTTTTGTCAAAATACTCGATGTTTCAAAGTAGAATGTTTTCAGAAATAGCTAAGCACCTTGTAGCATTATCACGCATAACATGACAGTTGGTTTTCTATCAGTGCGGATGCCAACACCATCGACCTAAAGATGCTCCTGACGAAGGTATTTAGTTGGTAAATTCAATAAATTGAGAGGCTTATGGCTGGCTTATCAGAACTAGATTTTTTTTATGTCGGTTTATGCGTGCTAAATGGTCACGAGCAACGATGTATCAATGGGAAATAATTTTTCGAAAATAAAACCAAATATGTAAGTATGGTGAATGTTTTTAATCTTGATTATTTCCTGATTTCAGGTAATGGAACAACGCCAGGTTAGAGAATGTGTTATGGTCCGTTACAATGTAACGTTGAGGTGATCCGAACGATCCCTTCATTCAAATTTCGAGCTCTATTCAAGGATCAGGATATGTTTTCCATAAGTCATCCGATCAATAACACATTGTTATCAATCCCGGCACAGGAACATGTATGCTGAATCTTATGCTGCCTTACTGGCACTGACGTCGTGTGCATAAAATATTCGTTATGCTACAGGTCGAATACACCATCGATATATATCCCTAGGGGATATAAGCGTTCGTGATAAGATCGGAATTTATCACACCCCCTGAGCCATACGTGTAAGTCCTCGGAGCCCATTTGATAGTGTCATCGTTGCTTCAGCCGCAAGATCATAAAACTGCAATATTGTCTAGCATCACACGATGCAATACTGAACAATAACGACTAGACCTAATCAATGTCGGTAAATCGTTGCTTAAAATCGCTAATGTGTCAAAACATTGGGACTGCATACAGTGACACATATTAACACAAAAAAGGTTCTTATTTCTGGCAGATCAAGAAAAGCACTATGTATTCTTGTTACACCCTACATGTATTTAACATTTGGATGTCATCATAGCTGAATTAGTATTGTGAAAAAGAGTACTTGGACCCCCCGTGGAAGAACCTAACTAGTTATTTATTATGGTTTGACATATGATGCATTTTACATCTTTCTATAAAATATTAATCGAGAGTATTTCTGATCACATGACAAATATTTGCGCTATTCTTGCTTTTCAGAAGAAGAATGAACACTACACTGATAATTGTATCATAAACAATACACTCGACACATTTTGGTTATTATAATTAACCAATTGGTCGTGCATAATCTTTTATGCTTTACATATACATGTGTGTGTATTACGGGTGAGAAAGACCTTCCCGTTGGTTGCACAATATTATGATGAGCACCCGATCCGCAATTTGAAATAAAATACCAAAAGTAAAATCTTCAATATTTCTCTAATATGGGGTAGAACCCTTCTTAAATGATATATGCCAAAGCAGTTGCTTATTTCGACGCGTGTAACATCAGAAGTATCAAGTGTCTGGATCACACTGTTTGAGCCCTAACAATCTTACATAATGACAATCGGGGTATCAGCTGTGCAGTACCACATTTGCTTTGCAATTGGTTCTGTATAAACTAACCACATCATTGTTACAATGCTTTTCAGATTGCTTAGCATTTACTCTAATATCGTACAAATGCGAGCTAAATGAACGCACCAGTGTGTGGAGGTAGGTCGCAGATGATATTAACACAAAGTTTGTGCACATTGAAAACTCTCGCTAATTACATTTCCCCCTCGGAATGCATCCCAGTTTACTCGGTATTGTTTCGTTCATAATCGAGCATTAAATCAATTCTTCTTACGTCACACAAATGATGTAATCAGCAATTGCAGATGATACTGTTAATTTGAACGTACAGCATACCTCAAGAATCAAGCTATCAAAAATTTGCGTTGGTATTATATTCCATTGTCCATTTTTTGACCAATCCCATTCGGCAGGGCTTATTTTCTTTACATTCCTATGACCAAAATAAAGCAGCATTAGTCAACAATCACTCATGACGGCAAATTCACCCATCAAGGTAAACCCATTACGTTGTCACTGTAACGCGACCGATAAAAGCAACTGATCATTTCCTAAATTCTGAATACAGCAAAGAATGGGTTATATTTTGTTGCTATTCCTAAGCCGTATACAAATGTTCTCATCCTTGTTTGTTAGTTTCTAGTATTAATGCATTATTTAAACGAATGTGGCTGAATTGTTAATCAAAAGCACGCCGTTCTTTAACATAATATACACTAATTCCGTGTCGTCGTATCTAAGGGCACGCCGTCGACTGCGGATGCTCCTGCACCTTTGACACCTTAAACATGAGAACAATTTAATCCCTTCCAGTTAGATGTTGGTTGACCAAATAAGGTTATGGTCGTCGTTCAAATATATTCTAAGCGTTTCTCTTTAGATAGTGGCTAGCATAACATGTTTTTAGTATTTATGCAGGCTCAAGCGTGCTACATGGTAGTAGATTAGAACCAATCGATGAGGTACTTATTCCCCGTATTCACCGCGGTCAAACTTAATATGGAAATGTGATGACTGTAATGCACGTCGATATTTCCGGTTTGCGTGTGATGGAACAATTCAAGTGCGAATGCGTATTGATCCTCTAACACAAAACGTCACTGAAATATCTAGACACAATATTCATTACCCATTCATTTGAAAATGGAACATTCGTATTACGAGAAGAATATGGAATTAATTGATCCTCCAATCAATTATCAATCTTCGCTTTAGTTTCAGAAATGTGATGATCTCTCGACTGCTCTGCTACAATATGGTTAGTGTAAATCCTTTGTAATTGCCTTTGCTGCATCTAAGTGTCGTTCAACAGTAATTATTTGCTTAAATAGATGTCTTGCCCATTCCCTTTCTAAATAGAGAGCAATTATTCAAACTCACGGACTCGAGCGTTATCATTCATATTATTGTCTATACTAAGCAATATTCTACACTATACACTAACGTCATACGCTTTCTTAAGATCCATATTGTTTGCTAGATTCAATTGTAACAACATTTATTTTTATTTGATCCTAGTCTATGAGATACGAAGGCTTACAAGTACTGACCTAAGCATCATTTATTATAGGACAAATGACATATATGAGATGGTCACATTTAGTCGAGCAAAACTGGTGATTGCCCCTCTTACCAGGCGCAAGAAATAAATCCACCCCAAGCTTTCATGCATATCGAAATGTTGCATTTTTAATCAGAGTGGCGATCAACCGCCATTAACATTGCGTGTGTTCTAACCGCAGGCTATATATTTAATCTGCGTCCGAACCGGCTACTATTTGGCGATGAAGTTTAATAGGTGTGTCATGACACCGATGCATCCAAAGCCAATTAATAGAATTACCTCAGACGTCTGAATCAGGCAAAATCGGGTTGTAGAAAGTAAGTTTAAGCAGGTGTGTTTTTAAAATTATGACCATCCCACAAATAGACCATGTGTATTTTGCTGCTTCTTATAGTAGTCAACTTATATTTGGCAACCTGTTGGCAGCTACCAAATCACGCTGATCTTTTGTCTTAATCCTTACTGTAATATTTACCAAACCGTACCATCTTGCCTAACATAAACATAATGAAGTTAAATATGCTTTGATTACAACCTTCAATAAAGACAAGCAGCGCATAATGGTCTGTTCGAAGTCTTTTACGATGTGTACATAGTTTCAACTGGTAGAAAGACTTAATATTTATATTGAAAAGAGTAATTAATTTTTTTCCCACTGTTATGAATTGATAAGCTCATTAGTGCTAAAGGAGACGTCGTTAGCCAGTCAAAACTTCTTCAAAAACGTCAATTGATATTGCGCAAAATCACCATCAACATATGTGTCACACGAGTAGTCATCTTCAGTTGCTAGCGAATATCTTGCAGTGTATATCAACCGATATAGATAAATTTCATCGACGAAAAACGCATGACGCACTAACTAACCTGCACACGTTTCATGTTACATAACAATAAGGTAGACTAGCGTTATAAATTACCACAAACATCGAAGACATGCAAACACTCGGACCATCAGTCAACATCCCTTGCATGAAATTACAAAAATATATCCTAGCCACGGACTAATAAGACGTTCAGTTTTGATCACGTTAAAAGTCTATTGAGCAGCAAGCCCTAATTTTATCTTTCAATATATTTTCTGCATTTCGACGAGGCCACCCCACGAACGCGTTGTAATAAATATGATGCGCGTATATTTATTTGATGGTCTGTATTATCTGCAAACTATGCTTATATATGGATCGTGCGGCTTCACGTGAGCCGCACTCATTTAAGCGCAAATCACAGTTTCCTTTGCTTTTAGCTCTTTTTAATGTTTAACGTTACGTATTTTACATCTGAGTGATATTGCAGGAGCTTATATAAACCCATCAAGCAAATTCTAGCAAACTAAGGTACAATTTATTATCACATAGTTTATCTTTGGTCATGTAACCAGCAAAAAACATGGTCTGTCACCCATTGTAGAAATCTACATTAGAATTATCTTCTGATTAATTTTTCCCATATATCTTACCTCGAATATCTCTTATATGGCGTCTGGACGCTTGGTGGTACTCAACAAACGAAGGAACCTAAATCACATGCAGGATTAGCTATTATTTATGCAGGTTACAGAAATGATCATTGAATGTGCCTGTAAATACTGAATAGAATATGTTTGCACCTGTTCTGATTCTTCATTGTCCCTACAGTTTGGGTAAACATCGCAAATTGTAACCATCTGGTTCAGTGGTACAAGTGGTGAGTTGTTATTTGCAGTTTTCGTACGATCCCAAGCACCGTAATCCCGTTTCTATTCTGTCGCCAATGTGAAACGTTGTCGATGCTGGTGAATGGGGACGAACACCGGAAAAATAATAACTAGGCTTGATACTTGGATTATGTTCATCATCATTTCAACATTTTGATACGTCATAATCGCTATTTAGATGCCTAGGTACAGGTAATGTTTGGTTATTTGAAGTCTGCATTGCTTCCCGCAAAAATTGCATTACATGTGTTGCAGCTATATGTATAGTTCAATCTGTATCACATCATTCATTGTATGTCATTCCAAGCGTTCAATTCATTTGTTTTATAGATCCAACAGGTTTAAATTCTGGTCTTGTTTTGATGTGGCCCAAGAAACCTTGTATTAGGTCGAACTACCGACATTCACTGAAAATCAGTACAGCCTCTTTTTGATAATAATTATCTGAGCCCGGTTCGAAATAATTTTTCGTATGAATAGATTCGATGGTAAAGGTAATGTTTGTTTGAAATCAATCTGCAATTTTGGTCAATACTGCGTATAGATACATTGGTTGAAAACTAACGAAGATAACCTCTGACCAATTACAATTAAATCAGAATTGTTCCATGTGGTATAGATAAGCCTCCTCAGCCTGAAGCGACACAAATCTTTCGACAGCTCCATTCACATTCGTTGCGTGTGCACATTAAATCCTTCGCACTCCCATTGTCAAACTGTGTCACTTATTTGCATCGATTTGTGCTGATATGCATAGGATATTGCTCGACACTGCTCATTGATTTTGAAGGGGGGTTTTATCCCTCGTGTGCTGTTGTTTGATCACCAGGCGACACATAACACCTGGTCACGTTGACAAAATATACCTGGCAGGCACTTTGTTTGGCAGCAGCACCAGTTGTCGCCAGCAGCACCAGTTGTCGCCAGCAGCAGCAGTTGTCGCCAGCAGCAGCAGTTGTCGCCAGCAGCACCAGTTGTCGCCATCCTTGTTAAGGATCACACGCCTCAAATAAGGCAAAGATGTTGCCTTGGAAAGTTCCTCATAATGTTAACCTCGATGCTGAGGTTTGCGAGCAGCATATCTTCCCCCACATCTGGGTGCATTCAATGGGTTAGGCACGCGACATTACTATTGCATGGACAGCTGCGTGTGTGCGTCACGAGGATGTTTAACTTGTATCAAGAATTCCCAAGCTGAATGGCAGGAAAACTGAACAAGGGGGTCAAGGATCTGCATCTTAGACATTAAAGTCTCGATCACCAAAGGTAAAGGCTAGTTAAACCTTGAAGATATGAGCTAATCACATAGGGATCTAGTACGCAACGATGAATCCTCGGCTAAATAATACATGTTGCCCAAACAAAATAGACAGTTACAAACCAGAGTCGCTATTTACCAAAGAATGTTACACCGCTTATCCTCGTATCTGGCTGAAACCTTCCCAGTGACTAGCTGTAACTAAATTCCGAGGACAACTACATTTCTATGGTTTTTTAACCTAAATCGTTGCCCTTACCAAGAAAATATGTCTCTATAGATTAGACACGGTTTTATCATGAACTCAAGAAAAGCCTCGACAACTGTCACTGATGTTGGTGTATGCATTACTTCGGTACGCAGTTAACTGAGCTGTGAGATACATCAAAATACAATTTTGATAACACTTCACCCCTCCGGCCTGATTTATCGTGCAATTTGCATGTGTTATAAGTGCACTGATTGAACACATTGAAACAAACAGTGTAAAATAATCGTTGGTTGTTTCGATAAATGAAGACTATTCAACCGGAAAATTCATCAGCTCATGAGGAAGAAATCATTATTTTCCATTTTGAAAACATGGTTTTGTTGTTTTGGGCAGCAGCAAGAGCACCTTTGGAAATCGTATCGCGCACTCTACCGTTTTTTTAAGCACGTCAAACAATACACCACGCACTGCAGCCGCCATTTTAATCCAAGCCTACCACACCAGCCTCGAAAACACAACCCGAGCACATCTAGCTACTCACACTTCGCAATATTAGCTGATATGTAGTGGCAGAAAATAAAAACAAAGCCGAAATTATTTGGTAGCAGTAACACACGCATTTTTCCTATGTGATGACCGTAAAGCTGGTCGTCATTGCAATGCTGAGTGCAGCCAAAATCAGGTGCAGTAACCATATCTGTTTCGATGGCGTCAACTGCATTAAATGCCTTCCTTTATATCTTTTCAAAGGTAAACTACATATAGCTCAGTTTCATGTGCTACTGCATTCTCGGGCTTATCTCATTCAGCTACTATGGGTGCACTGGGGATAACCTTAGACCGTTGCTCATTGCATTATGAATGATATCCGTATCAAGTTAAATAAAGAGTGATAGATGCGAGCAGGTGGCATACCGATCACTTTGGAGCTTATTATACATACTATTCCAATTGAAAATAAGCATATTCGCTTGAATCATTTGGACCATTCATCATTTTTACTACCAATGTGATTGCCAACCATCCTGCCCACATCAAGGATCTATTGCTAAATATTGACTATCCTAACGATCAAAATGTTAACCTGACCTCAACATTAAAAACCTGTAATATATGGTTACTCGATATATTTGCTAAAACTTTAGAAGGATACCACGATTACATAGGCAAAGGGATTAACAGCCGTAGACCAAGTAGATTGTGTGTTTCTGTGTCACGAAACTACTGGCTTTGAACTTTGGGTTAATTTCATAAAACCCAGAGGGATTCATATATCATTTCCATTATTGCGCGATTATAACTTTTAAGGATGCCTGGTTTTGATTCAAATAACTGGACCTATCTGACAACATCGAGTGCTGCTATGCCGATTGCTTATTCAATGATCGCTTTGGCTGGTATTCATTTTCTATTATTATTGTGCAGGTTCTCATAAAATGCAATTTCATTTGTGTGAATGTTTGAATGTCACTTATCTAACAAGCCTACGGTTTGACAAATAACACAGGATATTGCCAGCACATTGGCGTCTATGGGGGATTAGTATCCGAACGGGTATCATGCTGTTTATTTAACGATAAGCAAACTAATACATTCATCCCATGTTATTATAACAAATACAAATTAAATTTTTAGATAGTAATTGTGCGTGAGTATCCTCCAAAAGATGTGTAAATTACAATGCTCCGCTTATGAAGTGAATGACCGTGTGCCGAAAACAAGTGTTTCGGCTGGTCAAAACATCATTTGCATAGAGATCGACCAACATCTGGTTAAAAATTAAAATTGACTAACATGTGTCACTAATTCCCTGCTCCATGCGATTTTTTACGTTCATAAGCGGCATCAGATGCCGTACAAGAGTGGGATGGTGAAATTATCCGAGGTCATGGAAATATGTAACGAGCAGGCGCCACATCAATGACGTATTTGTCTCGGTATTGTTGATGTTTGGCATCAGTTACAGTAGCCAGCCGAACCCTGATGGCAGCAGCACTGGGACGGAATCCTTCGGATGATCAATATACCATCATGTTTCTTTTTAATTAAACGTATGCTGGATGTTTATTGGTGCATATATCAAATACCAGAATGATTGTAAATTATTGAGCTTGCAATTGAGTTCGGTGAGCTGGCTGAAACGATCACGCCTGGTTAGCTCTACCATAGAGCAGTAACGCCATAGAAAATGTGTAGCAATAGTTCTGTAGCAATTCAATGTGCCTGGTGGCTTAGGTTCGGAAAAATTTACCATTTTTAGGGCCGCGTGTTTTGCATAATTCTTTCTCATTACTTTCCCGACGAGTTGAACTGGGTTTTGTGTTCGCTTTTTTTTGCAAACGAATAGATTTAAATATCCATCCCAAAGGCAATCAACATTCAATGGTGCCGTGCAGTAAGAGACTAGCATGTTGATGCAGCAAACATTGCATCACAAAAACATCGATAATGTGTTCCGCGAACTATAGGTATTGCGACCGCTTGGCGTTGATTGCGTATTTAATAATGTATACACTTAATTAGTATTTGCATAACAAGATAATATGATGGTGTTGATTTTGCAAGACAAATATAGGTTGAGGGTGCAAACAATAGAAGTGTGAGGTACATTTTCGCTATTATCGACCTGACAATAACATCAAACTCGTCCATTTAGCCATCAACGTAGACAAATCTGATGAGCAGGCTGGGTCCATTTCTGGTAGGTTAAAGTGTTTATATAAATGCGGTGAAGTATCAACAACTTGGTGCATATTGTTGTTATGTTCTTCACAGTACGGCAGGCGATGTTTGTTACATGCTCCAAGTTAGGTCCAACGTTTTATTCGTCCAGTTATGATGACAGTGAAAGTCACATATTGAGATTTCCAACTAAAGTTGAAATGGTAATGGCTGCACATTATGTAGTATATCCCCGACAGATTGCCTGTACAGGAATGGTGCATATTTAAAGTATGCATGCACGAAGACAGGTGCTGTTATTGTAGGTGATGCAAATACTGCCAACATATTGCAATAATAGTGCATTTGCAGTAAGAACATATGTCTATATATGTATGTAATTACGTTGAAGCCATACGCTAGACAGGAATGGATATTTTGTATACGGCATATGGAATAATTCAACTTCGCATTAGCTACTTTATTCTTATACGCATAAGGGTGTGCTCCTTTTCCGACCTCCGTTGTTTTCATATCATTACTGATCAAGTGTTGGTAAAAATCGACCGGGTAAACATGCTCGAGGTCTATGTTGTCTATCTATTAGCGGTTGAGCCTTAACAAGACTTGGGGTATTAATTCGTTGTCATGATGTCATGTTCGTATGATGCCTGAGCGGATTATGGTGTTTATGGCCGTATATTTGGGTTTGATAATTTTAGCCCTCCCCCCATCCCTCAATAATTGAATTATACGCCGCTAATATGTCATTCATCCCATGCTACCTGCCTTGCCACCTGCCAGACAGTTTATGTGACGTGGCCACTATCATTAATAATGTAACTCAGCCAATTTATTTTGCTTTAATAAGATATTGTATATGTCTACATACGATAGCATCCATTTCGAATCCTCGACGACTGCGCCATATGTATATTCTAGTACATCAAGCTCTCGCTTTTACCATTACCACAATCTTTACAAATTTAATTTAGATTTGAATACTACGCTTTCGCTAGCATACAGGTGATCCGAAGACCACCAAGCGCTGTGGTCCATATAATAATCTGGCAGATTATATTTGGAATGAACTCGAGACGCCATGATAGGGATTGCCAGTTATAGCCGACACAGGCTTGATTCAAAATAAATGCCATTAGTCATGCCAATTATTCGTTGTCGACCATTCTAAGAATGTCTGAACAGACAATTTGCGGCTGTACGGCAGTCAACCAGCAAAGGATTCGCATTATCCAACTTCGTGAATGCACTGCCACTGATGTGTGTTGGGTATACCTTACACGTTTCACTACAACAGTCAATCTCATACGTTTAAGTGGAAATCAGTGGATAGGTTGTTGCTCTGCTTGGTAGTCGTAAAGAGGTTATTGGGTTTCAAGTAGCATAAGCGGTCGCTTGGAAAAGGCAGCAAAATCTGTCTGCAATGTTACCACTTTTTACCTACAGCAATGTGTGTGTGCATATATGTGTGTGTGTTCGTGTGTGTGTCGAGCTGACTGTGTGTGTGTTTGTGTGTGTGTGTGTGTTTGTGTGTGTATGTGTGTGTATTCGTGTGTGTGTCGAGCTGTCTCTGTGTGTGTGTGTGTGTTTATCTTTGTGTGTGTGTATGTGTGTATGTGCAATCATCCGTAATTTACGCTTGCTTTTACCTCATTTGCAGAACGAGTCAGTTTTACTTTAATCTTAAATAAGCAATAATGTACTTTTCGAAATCTTTTCCCAGCTGTAATGGTATTGAACTTTATTGTGGCCGGAATATCACATCCTTTACCAGAGTTTATCCTTCATGTGCCGTATATTTGCTTATGTGTGCTTGTATTGAATGATCCAAAGAACATTCAACGAGCCTTTTATACGGTTAATGCACCCGCTATTGATGGCTATTGCAGTTATAGTAATTGCTCATAATAAATATTCGCATATTGCTGCAATATCAAATATCATGACGATCTGCACAAAATCTATTGTGTCTATGTAGCTTGTTGTACACTTCTGACCCCACTGGCATTTCAGTAGGCTTCCTAATTAGCGGTCTTGTCACAACCAGATCCAGCGAACAATCATAAGCCATTGTTTTACCTCCATGTAAATGCCAAACGCAGTGATTTCCAATTTGTGGACAGCATTATTTTTCAAGCTATTTAATATTCACAATCTCTGTGTTTCGGTCGTGACTTGTTTATTCATCAGAATTAAAGACTGAATGCGAAACCTTTGCCACTCTTGCATTACCTGGAATGTCGCACGTTTCCTATTTGCGCCACAGTTAATGAGTCTATCTGCAGTCATCAAAATCGTTCTCCTTCATTAGCCCATAACTCCGAATATCTTTCTACGAGCCCAGTTGTCGAGGTTTACGCTACACCCGTTGACGAAATATGAAAACTTAGGCTCATTAAGAAGAGAGACCACATTAATTACGTTTATTTGTGGGTAATATATCAGTTTGTTTGAAGTTAGTCCTGCCATTATATTGTGATACTGATTGCGTTGCCATGGTTACTGTTGAGAGGACTTCCGGGCACAAGAATAACTGCTATTTTGATTCCATTGACTTGCCTGAGATGTCCGAAGGAATAAGTTTGACAGATAGATATTTAATGTTATGTATTTCCCTAGAGAGTGTCTGAATTACTTTTTTTCCAGAATTGAACAGGTATTGACCATGCCATTTTCAAAACGGTCTGCTTCTGAAAGCCTTAATTCACAATGAGGATGTTTGGAAACTGGATATACTCAACCAGAATTTTGCTCTTACACCGCTGAACAAGTTCATAAGACTTTGTACATATTATCCTCTTCCTCTCGTTTCTCCTATCGCAGCATTCAGTACCATCAGATATGTATGCGATAGGTATTTTACCTGCGTGGTGTTTCCACTTTGGATCTCTGAAAGTTTAAATCAATGTTTTCAATATATTCCATTCCAAACAACAGAGACACAGAGAGAATATTCTGGATTCCATTTTCATGAAAACATAGGTACGGGCGCATTTTGTGCAGAGTCGAATTTGTAAACGTTATCGCATAAGTCTTTATCTATCCTCCTTGGAAGGGAAGAGGCTGTCCCAATTAAATCCAGCGCGGATAAGGTCAGGTAACCAGCGCTTCTCTGTCTTTCGGAATTAGATTTTAACGACATCACATCGATTCGCTCTCTGTTCCAAACCCCTCCACCCCATTCCGTTTTCAATGCCATCCCACCTTTTGAACATGCTTTTGTCATTCAACACTCGCTGTTGTAATATGTATGTCTGTACATGTATAGGTATATCAATTAGTCTTATCTGTGTCATGACCTATTAAAGTAGCTTTATCCTGCGTTGTGTAACCTGTCCTAGATATATCATAGTTATGTATCTCACTTATTGTATCAACATCATACGTATACCTTTAGCGGTCAAAAAGTCACAACATTACTATACTTGTTATCATTATCTGTCTCATTGTAATACTGGTAATTGATTTGTAATGTACCTGCACTCGGGGATTCGGTATCCTATTATGTAATACCGAATATTTTACGTATGTGATTTTGAACACAATTTGCTACTTGAGAATTATTTCTAAAATGAAATTAACTCAAACATTGCTGCTCCTCCACTCCTTCACAAAATATGGATCTGCATGATATATTGTTAAAGGCATATGATTTGGCCGATAGAAACTCAATTATTAGCAGCATGTAGGATAAACACCATCATGAATTATACAGATGAGGAATATTCTTATGACCACTGTCCACATTGCTATGGAAGTATTTGTAATAAAGCATAGTAAATTTCAATACAACCGGATCGGTGACCCCGTGAATTTAGGAACAATCCATTCCATATCTGGTTAACCTTAAGTATGCTAAAATGATAATGTTCATTACATATGTAATGATGCTCGTTTCCATCTGTAAAGCCTTAAATAATAACCTAACATCCAATTAAAACAAGAACAAAAGTTTTCAAAAAATCGAACAGAACAGGCCAACAAAAGTATGAAAACTTGCTGTTGGGATGTTGGGGGCATTCTGTTCAATATCAAACACCTGGCTGCTTTGTTTTTCTATTTGAGAAGAACATTCATTTTTACACACAACTGAACACAAGCGAGATTTTAAGCAATCATGGTACAGCGTACATCGATTGGGGTACGCAAATATCGGTTGTGCAAATGGATTGACATGGGGTGTGGTGTTATCATCCATGAGTCACAAATATGCCCTACAATTTTCACGAAACTATATTTGATATAATCTAGACAAACTATGCTCCGCAAAAAGTAAGTTTTTAACTTTGCCAAACTGATACAAAATGATTCTTGCCTCATTAATCTTCAGGAAAGTCACGCGATAGCCGCCGTACTCAAGTTTACAAACGAATATGAAAGTCTTCTCGTGCACGTGCAACGCTAAACATGGTCCCAAATCGAGGCTATGACAACTAAGAGGGTTTCTCACGATTTGACCCAACCAAATCTCAGTAAATGATGTCACAATTTGCAAAACAGTTGAGAAAATTAATGTTTATGTATGCATACTTCAAACCAAGTACGCCGTACTAGGAACGAGGTACGTACCTTGATCGAGGTAAGTACTTCCTTCTGCGGTAGTCTTAGACCTGTTTATATGTCCATGCTTACCTAATTACACAGGATAAACGGTAGCCAAAAGGTTCAGTTCGGTCTCTGGTACCATAAAGCCTGCCAAGCTTGAATCTAGGTCATTTTCTAATCTGAATGTCCCAAAACATTCTGCTTGATTAACATGGCTGCGCAAAATATTTTCGGAGTGGAAACAAAGCGATTATCTTTCAATATTTCCCCTCAAACTGAATTTTCTTTATGTATAATAGTCATAATGTCCCGATTAAACTAACGAGTGTTTCACACGGCTTGCTTCAATGTTATCAATTACTACAATGATTGCAACAACACATCGCTCACATTCGCTCACATCACTTCACTATTGAGCGCTTAACAATTATCATCACATGAACGACAGAAAGGTGGAGTGATATCAAAAATGAATTGCACCATACTTGCTCGCACATTTAACTGCGGATCTATTTCTATTTTTACTATAGCCACGGATCTTTAATGTGGATCGCTTTCGTTACCAGGACAATATGCTTCTATAGATTTGATATAGTTTTGTCAATGTATTAAATTATTCTGCCGAACATGACCTCAAGTAAAGTAAGAACAATGAAGTCTCAGGACATGTGTTCAAAATGCTATGCAGGACATTGTGCATGTGCGCCAGCGTGGAATCCATACATGTGATCCACGATATGCAGATATCAACTAAAATGAAGATCGACGTTTTAGCAATACTTAGCATACTTAGCAAGTACATATAGCTTTGTATCTGTCGCAATAAGCATGTGCTAGAGGCATTACTAGGAATAGATGTAAGACAAAAGCCATCAAATTATCATAAACCTTGATAATATACAACGTGTCGGCGCTTTTGCGGTTAGATCAGGAAAGCGTCATGTTCTGGACAAGGTGTGACGGGTACCTCGGCCATACGCGAAAAAGGTTTATTTGCCTTTGGTTTCAATAATATGAGGTCATCAGTATCAGTACCACACCCGGAATCGTGGTGGCATCTGCAAGGAACAAGTCATTGATTTGGTGTTGTTGGCTGTAATATTATCTCTAGAACGTGCTTTACAGTCGATAGTGCAGATAATTATCCTAATGCGGAAGGGGCCAGACCCGGTAAACATTCGCCAATCTATCAACCCTCACAGGCTTGGTTATTTTTGTCAATGCGTTTTTAAGGAGCGAATTAGATCCTTCTGCCAATAATAGCCTACATTATATCCTTATTGATGGGTTCATTGACGATATTTCCAGCAAAATGCAGAGTCAGATATTGTGAAAACATTACACTACTGCTATTGCCTATGTAGCTGCTTTGATTACGTCTGCGCAAACTACTGAGCAAATGATAAGAAGCATTGCGTTTCTTGGGTTGTATGGAATATGAATGTAAATACAAAACTAAGATACGGAATGCATAATATTTGATCGAAATCGATGTTTTTTTCCAAAGAAATTACACTTAATCACTCGTTATGGCTATAAATGTAATCACAAATTAGCACTGTCATATTGAAATATTTTTGGGCCACACATTTAAGAACAATACGGCTATTTACCCTTCTGTCCACGGTCAAGACACCTTTGCAAACAATGGCATAGATTGATAGATATGAGCGGACATATTCCAAACCAAATATCGATTGACAACTTATTATTTGCTTATCTATCATCATAGAAAAGCTGACTGAGCTGACTGTACGCAAATTCACATGGTGATAGAGGGTGATGCTCCCTAGGTTTAACGGTTCACCAAAATAATGCATACCTATGAGGATACGGCATACATCTTTGCGGCAATAAAGTAATCATCCCGTGTTCTTTCACATCACTAAGTGTCTTGTGCACTTACACAGCTACGTAACCCGTCATGTAATAGATTATGGATCATCCTTCTCCAAAGAATTTATGAAGCTCCAACAGTATCGGTTCAGATACATGACAAAACCCCCGTTGCGACAATCAGCATAACTTATCAATAGAATTGACTAGCTACTCTTATTTATATAGCAGTCGGAGATGTAAAGTAAAAGCCTATTCTACGACTTTGCAATCGTCTAATATAACCAATCCATGCAAATACTGTTTACTGTCGATCAGGTTCGGAGTTTATCTTTTCGTCATGACTATCAGTTCATTATTACACCTTTGTGTTAATACGTGCTTTTTATCATCCTATAGATAGATGTAAGCCAACATACAGTTCGAAGTGTATGCGCATCATTGTGTAAGTGCAGGAGCTGTCGAGGTCAAAGGAAGCCCTACCAACAATGCACTTCTATATTAACCTTTAAAAGGCTACGAGGCAGCGCTGTGCCGTAGCGCACACGTTTCAGTATTTAAGGCAATCATCAGTTGATTTTCCGGTCGCAATGTATTAAGATCTTAGAATATTATCTCTCAGCCACATGCATTGCTATTGTTGCGCTACATTTGCAGCGGGAGACTTGTTCCTATATTTATAAATATATATAAATTCATATATATATATACATATATATATATATATATATATATATATAAATATATACATACATATACATATATATGTATATGTATATATATATTCATATATATGCATATATTATATATATATATATAAATTTGTATATAGATATATATATACATTTATATGTATATGTATTTATATACATATTTATATATGTGCATACATTTATATATATAAAATTTTTGTATATATATATATATGTATGTATATATATATAAACAAAATTATATATATACATAAATATATGCATATATATAAATATATATAAATGCATATACATAAATATTATATATATAGATATATATATATATATATATATATATATATATATATATATATATATTTTTATATATATATATATATATATATATATATATATATATATGAGAAAATCGTAGTCCTTGATAGTGCAGCAATACGGTTTCGTGTCATTAGCTAGTTCATAAATGCTCAGTTAGAAGAGAACATACATCAATACTGTTTTTGGCTGTAGCACGCTTACGTTAGCATAAATGCGAGATAACTTCCATGGCGGTGGAAAACTCTAGTATTGACTTTTGCAAGCTAGCAAATACCTAGTGAAGGGTATATTAAAGCATGGTCATTTTATCAAAAACCATTCAGTGTCAAAGTAACACAGAAAAAGAAATATATTCAGTTCTACTGATTAAATCTTTTGTTAATTTGATAATTATGACATATATCACTCTTAATGATTATTTGTATTTTTAATTTTGAATCGATCGACTAAGCAGAAGAATTCATAATTACGCTGCCTATTTGCAATTTATATTCGCTGTTACCCGCACATATGTCGATTTATATTTAGAATCAGTTAATTTGGCACATTTTTTCATCTCTTCAGCGAGTAGACGATTGCATTTCTCTCAAGGCACAAGAGGTCGGAAAAAGCTCCATATTGACTTGTTTTTTATGTCGGAGTAACTGAGTAGACAACTGCACACATATCGGTAATAGATGACATTTACACCGGTTCAGAATTGCGACTGTCTATATAGCTGAGCATATCATCTGTAAAAAGCTGCCATGGTGTGACTGCAACATCTGTATATTTCCGATGGTATGTAAATTAATCTATGATGATTGATATTCAATTTTTATCGTGGGGCTAGTTAGTGAACAATATATAAAATGAACAGTCGAATAATGTGTGAGAATATAACCTAACGCACAGATGCATGTTCACTCAAGTGGCCGGCTAAGCGATTAACTCCTGCTTGAGTTGAAATAATATTGCCGCTATAATAAATGTGCCAATCAATTAACAAAATGCGTCGATATTACTGCACAATATCGAAGTTCAAAGATGTATTCATATTACCAAATATATCTTTTAACAATCGATTGTGCTGTAATCCACATTGTGCGAGGAAGCCTCATGGACTTTATACATATAAAAAAGCCGACAATACGTACTACAGAACAAGGGGACATTCGTTAGCTTCTGCTTCACAATATACCACTCATTGCCAACAGCTCATGAACAAAACACAGTATGAATTGGCGGGGGCAGGTCCGTCTCAGATGCTTATCCAAAACGCAAGTATGATGGACGTCCAGTATGTGCTTTAGAGATTGAATTGGTTCGTTTCTGAGAAAAGTATTGTGCGAAACGCTGTGCAGCTCTTTATAGCGCAAGTCTAAAACGAAAACATTGACATATTGCAAGGGTGTGCTCTACATCATCATGTAATATACGGACATGAAGACACACTCTAGCTACATAACATGGTTTTGTTTTTCGGCATTCGTCTGCAGCACGATTTCGTTCTTCTGTCGGAATTACTTAAATCAAATGAAACGTAAATGTAACCCATTGGCAAGAATAAAGTGCAAAAATAAATCATTTGGCGTCAAACTATTTGACACCGCATTATAATACGAATGCATTTTCGCTGATTTTCATTCGCGTGCACAATTGTAAAGCAACTACACACGTTTTATTTGTCATACTACTTATTCGTGCTGTTTTTCCTTGTGCATCTGTTGATTTGCCGGTGGATGCGCTATTTTAAAGTCACCCAAAACAATCAGTTCATGTTTGTCATATTGATTTTTCTTGCTGTGTTCTGCCTATGCATGTCGTCAACATAAGGCAACGCACCTGGCCAGTCAATGAACGAAATTGATTGCCGCAAATATAAATACTAGTGTGTGCACAGCCATAAAATAAATCAAGCATTTACTCGAGCGTGGTTAGCCAAATTGATGGGATTTTATTGTTCGCGGTCATCTCTAATATGCAAATAGCATGGCTGTAACTTAACGCATGGATTGCCTATTACATGGTGAGGGTACGTTTTGAAACGGGACGATACAATATGGTCCAGTAATATGTAAAACCCCAGTTCAAGCAGTAGTCGAACTATATTAAGTGGTAGGAAGATATCATCAACAAATCTTCTGATCAATTATGCATTTGCAATCGCTATCTTTATATGTTCAAGAATCTGCAAAGCTGGCCAACTATCACGTACGCCGCAAAAAAAATGATTACTGATTTATACTCTTTTGTCAAAATACTCGATGTTTCAAAGTAGAATGTTTTCAGAAATAGCTAAGCACTTTGTAGCATTATCACGCATAACATGACAGTTGGTTTTCTATCAGTGCGGATGCCAACACCATCGACCGAAAGATGCTCCTGACGAAGGTATTTAGTTGTTAAATTCAATAAATTGAGAGGCTTATGGCTGGCTTATCAGAACTTGATTTTTATGTCGCCTTATGCGTGCTAAATGGTCACGAGCAACGATGTATCAATGGGAAATAATTTATCGAAAATAAAACCAAATATGCAAGTATGGTGAATGTTTTTAATCTTGATTATTTCCTGATTTCAGGTAATGGAACAACGCCAGGTTAGAGAATGTGTTATGGTCCGTTACAATGTAACGTTGAGGTGATCCGAACGATCCCTTCATTCACATTTCGAGTTCTATTCCAAGATCAGGATATGTTTTCCATTAGTCATCCGATCAATAACACATTGTTATCAATCCCGGCACAGGAACATGTATGCTAAATCGTATGCTGTGTTACTGGCACTGACGTCGTGTGCATAAAATATTCGTTATGCTACAGGTCGAATACACTATCGATATATATCCCTAGGGGATGTAAGCGTTCGTGATAAGATCGGAATTTATCACACCCCCTGAGACATACATGTAAGTGCTCGGAGCCCATTTGATAGTGTCATCGGTGCTTCAGCCGCAAAATCATAAAACTGCAATATTGTCTAGCATCACACGATGCAATACTGAACAATAACGACTAGACCTAATCAATGTCGGTAAATCGTTGCTTAAAATCGCTAATGTGTCAAAACATTGGGACTGCATACAGTGACACATATTAACACAAAAAAGGTTCTTATTTCTAGCAGATCAAGAAAAGCACTATGCATTCTTGTTACACCCTACATGTATTTAACATTTGGATATCATCATAGCTGAATTAGTATTGTGAAATAGAGTACTGGGACACCCCGTGGAAGAAACTAATAAGTTATTTATCAAGGTTTGACATATGATGCATTTTACATCTTTCTGTTAAATACTAATCGAGAGTATTTCTGATCACATGACAAATATTTGCACTATTCTTGTTTTTCAGAGGAAAAATGAACACAACACTGGTAATTGTATCATAAACAATACACTCGGCACATTTTGGTTACTATAATTAACCAATTGGTCGTGCATAATCTTCTATGCTGTACATATACATGCATGTGTATTATGGGTGAGAAAGACCTTCCCGTTGGTTGCATCATATTATTATGAACACTCGATCCGCAATTTGAAATAAATACCAAAAGTACAATCTTCAATATTTCCCTAATATGGGGTAGAACCCTTCTTAAATGATATATTCCAAAGCAGTTGCTTATTACGACGCATGTAACATCAGAAGTATCAAGTGTCTGGATCACACTGTTTGAGCCCCAACAATCTTGCATAATGACAATCGGGGTATCAGCTGTCCAGTACCACATTTGCTTTGCAATTGGTTCTGTATAAACTAACCACATCATTGTTACAATGCTTTTCAGATTGCTTAGCATTAACTCTAATATCGTACAAATGCGAGCTAAATGAACGCACCAGTGTGTGGAGGTAGGTCGCAGATGATATTAACACAAAGTTTGTGCACATTGAAAACTCTCGCTAATTGTATTTCCCCCTCGAAATGCATAGGCATTCTTACATTGAATAACATCAGAGTTTACTGGGTATTGTATTCCCAATCGATCATTAAATCAATTCTTCTTACGTCACACAAATGATGCAATCAGCAATTGCAGATGATACTGTTAATTTGAATGTACAGCATACCCCAAGAATCAAGTTATCAATGTATTATATTCCATTGACTATTTTGTGACCAATCCCATTCGGCAGGGCTTATTTTCTTTACATTCCTATGAATACAATAAAGCAGCATTAGTCAACAATCACTCATGACGGCAAATTCACCAATCAAGGTAAACCCATTACGTTGTCACTGTAATGCGACCGATCAAAAGCACGCCGTTCTTTAACATAATATACACTAATTCCGTGTCGTTGTATCTAAGAGCACGCCGTCGACTGCGGGTTCTCCTGCACCTTTGACACCTTAAACAAGAAAACAATTTAACCCCTTCCAGTTAGATGTTGGTTGACCAAATAAGGTTATGGTCGTCGTTCAAATATCTTCTAAGCCTGATGCGTTTCTCTTTAGAAAGTGGCAAGCATAACATGTTTTTAGTATTTACGCAGGCTAAAGCGTGCTACATGGTAGTAGATTAGAACCAATCGATGAGGTACTTATTCCCCGTATTCAACGCGGTCAAACTTAATATGGAAATGTGATGACTGTAATGTACGTCGATATTTCCGGTTTGCGTGTGATGGAACAATTCGAGTGCGAATGCGTATTGATCCTCTAACACAAAACGTCACTGCAATATCGAGACACAATATTCATGACCCATTCATTTGAAAATGGAACATTCGTATTACGAGAAGAATATGGAATTAATTGATCCTCCAATCAATTATCAATCTTCGCTTTAGTTTCAGAAATGTGATGATCACTCGACTGCTCTGCTACAATATGGTTAGCGTAAAACGTTTGTAATTGCCTTTGCTGCATCTAAGTGTCGTTCAACAGTAATTATTTGCTTAAATAGATGTCTTGCTCATTCCCTTTCTAAATAGAGAGCAATTATTCAAACTCACGGACTCGAGCGTTTTCATTCATATTATTGTCTATACTAAGCAATATTCTACACTATACACTCACGTCATACGCTTTCTTAAGATCCATATTGTTTGCTAGATTCAATTGTAACAGTATTTATTTTTATTTGATCCTAGTCTATGAGATACGAAGGCTTACAATTACTGACCTAAGCATCATCTATTATAGGACAAATGACATATATGAGATGGTCACATTTAGTCGAGCAAAACTGGTGATTTCCCCTCTTACCAGGCGCGAGAAATAAATCCACCCCAAGCTTTCATGCATGTCGAAATGTTGCATTTTTAATCAGAGTGGCGATCAACCGCCATTAACATCGCGTGTGTTCTAACCGCAGGCTATATATTTAATCTGCGTCCGAACCGGCTACTATTTGGCGATGAAGTTTAATAGGTGTGTCATGACACCGATGCATCCAAAGCCAATTAATATAATTACCTCAGACGTCTGAATCAGGCAAAATCGGGTTGTAGAAAGTAAGTTTAAGCAGTTGTGTTTTTCAAATTATGACCATCCCACAAATAGACCATGTGTATTTTGCTGCTCTATAGAAGTCAACTTATATTTGGCAACCTGTTGGCAGCTACCAAATCACTCTGATCTTTCGTCTTAATCCTTACTGTAATATTTACCAAACCGTACCATCTTGCCTAACATAAACATAATGATGTTAAATATGCTTTGATTACAACCTTCAGTAAAGACAAGCAGCGCATAATGGTCTGTTCGAAGTCTTTTACAATGTGTGCATAGTTTATGCTGGTAAAAAGACTTAATATTTACATTGAAAAGAGTAATAAGGACTGTTTTAATTTTTTTCTCACTTTAATGAATTAATAAGCTTTTTAGGGCCTTATGATCAGAATTATGGTTTGGATTAAAGGAGACATCGCTAGCCAGTCAAAACTACTTCAAAAACGTAAATTTGTATTGCGCAAAATCACCATCAACATATGTATCATACGAGTAGTCATCTTCAGTACCTAGCAAATATCATGCAGTGTATATCAACCAATATAGATAAATTTCATCGACCCTAACTAACCTGCACACGTTTCATGTTACATAACAATAAGCTAGACTAGCATTATAAATTACCACAAACACCGAAGACATGCAAACACTCGGACCATTAGTCAACATCCCTTGCATGAAATTACAAAAATATATCCTAGCCACTGACTAATAAGACGTTCAGTTTTGATCACGTTAAAAGTCTATTGAGCAGCAGGCCCTAATTTTATAACTTTCAATATATTTTCTGCATTTCGACGATACCACCTCACGAACGCGTTGTAATAAATACGATGCGCGTATATTTATTTGATGGTCTGTATTATCTGCAAACTATGCTTATATATGGATCGTGCGGCTTCACGTGAGCCGCACTCATTTAAGCACAAATCACAGTTTCCTTTGCTTTTAGCTCTTTTTAATGTTTAACGTTACGTATTTTAAATCTGAGTGATAATGCGGGAGCTTATATAAACCCATCAAGCAAATTCTAGCAAACTAAGGTACAATTTATTATCACATAGTTTATCTTAGGTCATGTAACCAGCAAAAAACATGGTCTGTCACCCATTGTAGAAATCTACATTAGAATTATCTTGTGATTAATTTTTCCCATATATCTTACCGCGAATATCTCTTATATGGCGTCTTGACGCTTGGTGGTACTCAACAAACGAAGACACCTAAATCACATGCAGGATTAGCTATTATTTATGCAGGTTACAGAAATGATCATTGAATGTGCCTGTAAATACTGAATAGAATATGTTTGCACCTGTTCTGAGTCTTCATTGTCCCTACAGTTTGGGTAAACATCGCAAATTGTAACCATCTGGTTCAGTGGTACAAGTAGTGAGTCGTTAATTGCAGTTTTCGTACGATCCCAAGCACCGTAATCCCGTTTCTATTCTGTCGCCAATGTGAAACGTTGTCGATGCTGGTGAATGGGGACGAACACCGGAAAAATAATAACTAGGCTTGACACTTGGATTATGTTTATCATCATTTCAACATTTCGATACGTCATAATCGCTATTTAGATGCCTAGGTACAGGTAATGTTTGGTTATTTAAAGTCTGCATTCCTTCCCGCCAAAAACTGCATTACATGTATTGCAGCTATATGTGCAGTTCAATCTGTATCACATCATCCATTGTATATCATTCCATGCTTTCAATTCATTTGTTTTATAGATCAAACAGGTTTGAATTATGGTCTTGTTTTGATGTGGCCCAAGAAACCTTGTATCAGTTCGAACTACCGACATTCACTGATAATCAATACAGCCTCTCTTTAAATAATTATCTGAGCCCGGCTCGAAATAATTTTTCGTGTGAATAGATCCGTACAATTAACGTACAATCCATTGGGGTACACTCACCGCCATCTATGTTGTGATAACACTGCGTAAAAGTAAAGGGACCGGGATGCCATGTCTGCGATATATGCTCATGCCAGAAAATGCATAAAGAACAGTATCCACCTGCTGACTGGTGCGAAAACATATTTCTGTATTCATTAAAGCAATCGGCCATCGCCGCCAACGTAAGCAAGCACAAATGTTGGGAATACGCTTAATTTTAGCAAGCCACGCCAACTGGTAGGTAATATTTATTAGAAATCGACCGGCAATTTTGGTCGATACTGCGTATAGATACATTGCTTGGAAACTAAAGACGACAGCTTCCGGCCAATTACAATGATTTGACCCTGATTTTAAATCAGAATTGTTCCATGTGGTATCGATAAGCCTCCTCAGCCTGAAGCGACACAAATCTTTCGACAGCTCCATTCACATTTGTTGCGTGTGCACATTAAATCCTTCGCACTCCCATTGTCAAACTGTGTCACATATTTGCATCGATTTGTGCTGATATGCATAGGATATTGCTCGACACTGCTCATTGATTTTGAAGGGGGTTTTGTACCTCGTGTGCTGTTGTTTGATCACCAGGCGACACATAACACCTGGTCACGTTGACAAAAAATACCTGGCAGGCACTTTGTTTGGCAGCAGCACCAGTTGTCGCCAGCAGCACCAGTTGTCGCCAGCAGCACCAGTTGTCGCCAGCAGCACCAGTTGTCGCCATCCTTATTAAGGATCACACGCCTCAAATTAGGCAAAGATGTTGCCTTGGAAAGCCCCGACAGCCTGTTCCTCATAATGTTAACCTCGATGCTGAGGTTCGCGAGCAACATATCTTCCCCCACATCTGGGTGTATTCAATGGGTTAGGCACGCGACATTACTATTGCATGGACAGCTGCGTGTGTGCGTCACAAGGATGTTTCACTTTTATCCAGAATTCCCAAGCTGAATGGCAGTAAAACTGAACAAGGGGGTGAAAGATCTGCATCTTAGACATTAAAGTCTCGATCATCAAAGGTAAAGACTAGTTAAACCTTGAAGATATGAGCTAATCACACAGGGATCTAGTACGCAACGATGAATCATCGGCTAAATTAAACATGTTGCCCAAACAAAATAGACAGTAACAAACCAGAGTCGCTATTTACCAAAGCATGTTACACCGCTTATCCTCGTATCGGGCTGAAACCTTCCCAATGACTAGCTGTAACTAAATTCCGAGGACAACTACATTTCTATGGTTTTTTAACCTTAATCGTTGCCGTTACCAAGAAAATATGTCTCTATAGATTAGACACGGTTTTATCATGAACTCAAGAAAAGCCTCGACAACTGTCACTGATGTTGGTGTATGCATTACTTCGGTACGCAGTTAACTGAGCTGTGAGGTACATCAAAATACAATTTTGATAACACCCCTCCGGCCTGATTTATCGTGCAATTTGTTTGTGTTATAAGTGTACTAATCGTTGGTTATATCGATATATGAAGACTTTTCAACCGGCAAATTCATCAGCTCAAGAGGAAATAGTCATTATTTTCCATTCCGAAGACATGGTTTTGTTGTTTTGCGCAGCAGCAAGAGCACCTTTGGAAATCGTATCGCGCACTCTACCGTTTTTTCAAGCACGTCAAACAATACACCACGCACTGCAGCCGCCATCCTACTCCAAGCCTACCACACAAGCTCCGAAAGCACAACCCGCGCACATCTAGCTACTCACACTTCGCAATATAAGCTGATATGTAGTGGCAGAAAATAGAAACAAGGCCGAAATTATTTGGGGGCAGTCACACACGCAGTTTTCCTATGTGATGACCGTAAAGTTAGTCATCATTGCAATGGTGAGTGCAGCCGAAATCAGGTGCAGTAACTACATCTGTTTCGATGGCGTCAACTGCATTAAATGCCTTCTTATATATCTTTTCATGGTAAACTACACATAGCTCTGTTTCATGTGCTACTGCATTCTCTGGCTTATCTCATTCAGCCACTATGAGTTCACAGGGGATAACCTTAGGCCGTTGCTCTTTGCATTATGAATGATATCCGTATCAAGTTAAATAAAGAGTGATAGATGCGAGCAGGTAGCATACCGATCACTTTGGAGCTTATCAAACATATTATTCCAATTGAAAATAACCCTATTTGGACCATTCATCATATTTACTACCAATGTGATTGCCAACCATCCTGCCCAAAACAATGATCTATTAGGTGTTTTATTGCTAAATATTGAATATCCTAACGATCAAAATGTTAACCTGACTTCAACATTAAAAACCTGTAATGTATGGTTACTCGATATATTTGCTGAACTTTAGAAGGATACCACGATTACATATGCAAGGGATTAACAGCCGTTGACCAAGTAGATTCTGTGATTCTTTGTTACGAAACTACTGGCTTTGAAATTTGGGTTAATTTCATAAAACCCAGAGGGACTGATATATCATTATAACATTTAAGGATGCCTGGTTTTGATTGAAATGACTGGACCGATCTGACAACATCGAGTGCTGCTATGCCGATTGCTTATTCAATAATCCCTATGGCTGGTATTAACTATTCTATTATTATTGTGCAGGTATGCATAAAATGCAATTTCATTAGTGTGAATTTGTGAATGTCACTTATCTAGCAAACCTACGGTTTGACAAACAACACAGAATATCGCCAGCGCATTGGCGTCTATGGAGGATTAGTATCCGAAAGGGCATCATGCTGTTTATATAACGAGAAGCAAACTAATACCTTCATCCCATGTTATTATAACAAATACAAATTAAATTTTTAGATAGTATGTATGCGTTAGTATCCTCCGAAAGATGTGTAAATTACAATACTCCGCTTATTAAGTGAATGACCGTGTGCGAAAAACAAGTGTTTCGGATGATCAAAACATCATTTGCATAGAGATCGACCAACATCTGTTAAAAATTAAAATTGACCAACATGTGCCACTATTTCCCTGCTCCATGCGATTGTTTACGTTCATAAGCGACATCAGATGCCGTACAAGAGTGGGATAGTGATATTATCCGAGGTCATGGAAATATTAACGAGCAGGCGCCACATCAATGACGTATTTGTCTCGGTATTATTGATGTTTGGCAGCAGCACGGGGACGGAATCCTTCGGATGATCAATATACCATCATGTTTCTTTTTAATTAAACGTATGCTGGATGTTTATTGGTTCATATATCAAATACCACTATGATTGTAAACTACTGAGCTTGCATTTGAGTTCAGTGAGCTGGCTGAAACGATCACGCCTGGTTAGCTCTACCATAGAGCAGTAACGCCATAGAAAAGCTGTAGCAATAGTTCTGTAGCAATTCAATGTGCCTGGTGGCTTAGGTTCGGAGAAATTTACCATTTTTAGGGCCGCGTGTTTTGCATAATTCTTTCTCATTACTTTCCCGACGAGTTGAACTGGGTTTTGTGTTCGCTTTTTTTGCAAACGAATAGATTTAAATATCCATCCCAAAGGCAATCAACATTCAATAGTGCCGTGCAGAAAGAGACTAACATGTTGATGCAGCAAACATTGCATCACAAAAACATCGATAATGTATTCCGCGAACTATTGTTATTGCGACCGCTTTGCGTATATTCCGTACTTAATAAAGTATACACTTTATTAGTATTTGCGTAACAAGAGAATATGATGGTGTTGATTTTGCAAGACAAATATAGGTTAAGGGTGCAAAAAAAAGAAGTGTGAGGTACATTTTCGCTATTATCGACCTGACAATAACATCAAACTCGTCCATTTAGCCATCAACGTAGACAAATCTGATGAGCAGGCTGGGTCCATTTCTGGTAGGTTAAAGTGTTTATATAAATGCGGTGAAGTATCAACAACTTGGTGCATATTATTGTTATGTTCTTCACTGTACGGCAGGCGATGTTTGTTACATGCTCCAAGTTAGGTCCAACGTTTTCATTCGTCCAGTTATGATGACAGTGAAAGTCACATATTGAGATTTCCAACTAAAGTTGAAATGGTAATGGCTGCACATCATGTAGTATATCCCCGACAGATTGCCTGTGCAGGAATGGTGCATATGTAAAGTTTGCATGCACGTAGACAGGTCCTGTTATTGTAGGTGATGCAAATACTGCAAACATATTGCAATTATAGTGCATTTGCAGTAAGAACATATGTCTATATTTATATGTAATTACGTTGAAGCCATACGCTAGACAGGAATGGATATTTTGTATACGGCATATGGAATAATTCAACTTTGCATTAGCTACTTTATTCTTATACGCATAAGGGTGTGCTCCTTTTCCGACCTCCGTTGTTTTCATATCATTACCGATCAAGTGTTTGTAAAAATCGACCGGGTAAACATGCTCGAGGTCTATGTTGTCTATCTAATAGCGGTTGAGCCTTAACAAGACTTGCGGTATTAATTCGTTGTCATGATGTCATGTTCGTATGATGCCTGAGCGGATTATGGTGTTTTTGACCGTATATTTGGGTTTGATAATTTTAGCCCTCCCCCCATCCCTTCATAATTGAGTTATACGCCGCTAATATGTCATTCATCCCATGTTACCTGCCCTGCCACCTGCCAGACAGTTTATGTGACGTGGCCACTATCATTAATAATGTAACTCAGCCAATTTATTTTGCTTTAATAAGATATTGTATATGGCTACATACGATAGCATCCATTTCGAATCCTCGACGACTGCGCCATATATATATTCTAGTACATCAAGTTCTCGCTTTTACCATTACCACAATCTTTACACATTTAATTTAGATTTGAATACTACGCTTTCGCTAGCATACAGGTGATCCGAAGACCACCAAGCGCTGTGGTCCATATAATAATCTGGCAGATTATATTTGGAATGAACTCGAGACGCCATGATAGGGATTGCCAGTTACAGCCGACACAGGCTTGATTCAATATAAATGCCATTAGTCATGCCAATTATTCGTTGTCGACCATTCTAAGAATGTCTGAACGGACAATTTGCGGCTGTATGGCAGTCAACTAGCAAAGGATTCGCATTATCCAACTTCGTGAATGCACTGCCACTGATGTGTGTTGGGTATACCTTACACGTTTCACTACAACAGTCAATCTCATACGTTTAAGTGGAAATCAGTGGATAGGTTGTTGCTCTGCTTGGTAGTCGTAAAGAGGTTATTGGGTTTCAAGTAGCATAAGCGGTCGCTTGGAAAAGGCAGCGAAATCTGTCTGCAATGTTACCACTTTTTACCTACAGCAATTATTTGTGCTCGTGTTGTGCTTCCATGTATATTCAGCTTGGTTAAAAGTAAAACAAACTAAAACCACATATAAATTAAACTCTGACGCAAGCAGCGATGCGCAGGATACGTCTACACGCGGATATAGAACTATGCAGGCTTTGAAAACCTTAATGTAGCTAAACGTGACAGGTTACTGTTTATGTCAGAAAACTAATTCATGTTGATATTTGATGCGGAATACCCAGCGTCAACATCAAATAAGACAAGCATGAAATGTATTACAAGCGTGAGTATTTTAGCCCAATATGCGAAACATAGTGGTTTTCTTTGCGAAACATAGTGGTTTATCTTTGACGGCTTTATGCATTCGCCCTGCTTTATGTGGATTCATGAGCTGCAACTGGAAACTATCTATAAAGACGTTTTCGATGAATATGATATGAATTTCATGCATATATATATATATATATATATATATATATATATATATATATAGAGATATATATATATATAGAGATATATAGAGATATATATATATATATATATATTTATATATATGAAGATATATATATACATATATATAAATATATATATATATAGAGATATATATATAAATATATATATATATCTGATATATATATATACATATATATATTTATATATATATACGTATATATATGTGTATATATATATATATATATATATATATAGAGAGAATATAGATATCTCTATAGATATATATATATATATATATATCTCTCTATATATATATATATATATATATACATCTATATATGTATATTATATATATATATATATATATATATATATATATATATATATATATATATATATATATATATATATATATATATATATATATATATATATATATATATATATATATATATATATATATCTCTATATGTTTGCTTATTCATGACAGTTGTAGGTTCCGAACATACGAATGGCCATTAAACCGATACTGTTAATTATAGAGCATTTACTGGGGAATATATGTTTTATTTGTAGGTAAGAGATGGTCTTCAAATTTGACTATGTTGTGTTTTATACCAGCGTTTGGCTACGTAGCCTTAAATTTTACGGTTCTAATAAATGCCTGGCTTGCGTCGACGAGATAATTGCCATGTTTATAATTGTCCCCATAACCTACATTTAAGCAGCATAGACACCCGTTGTTGTTGATGTTACAAGTAAATGAATAATGTGAAATCCCTAGAAGTAAACTTTGTCATGGTTGTGATATCACATCATAGATTATTACTGTTACAAGGACATTATCGAAAATGTACTCTGTTCGGTCAAAAGGATCGCTCGATACAAAAGGCAATCTAAAGAGTAATCACATCGGCATATTGGAAATGAAGGTCGGTTAGGCTGGTGTGCTTGAGGCTTGCAATTGTTCAAATCGGTGTTAAGTCTGGATTTTCCTTTACAGAGCAATTTCGGTGAGGTTATTGCTTTTAGACGGATCAATTAGTTACAATCAGGAATGGGGGCATGACAAAGCACAGCAGACATATAGTCAATGCGGGCACCAAGATGAGCTAGTGAACTATTTAAACGTGATGTTTTAGTCGTGTTCTGGCGCATCCCACTGACATTCTCTTTTGTGACAGCGGTTAGTTTTCATATTTGACTTGCAATTCGCATTCACCACGTGTTTTGTCGGCCGCAAATGGACGACACAAATGGAACATTTTCATTCCGAGTGTGCCGCCTAAGTTGGTTTTCGTCGCTGTAGCCTCTACAAAAGCATAATAATCTGGATATTGCCAAACCCATTGTCAATGATTAAGACCTGTAAGGTTTCGCCTAAGTAGTTTTGACCACATTATAGATTGCTGAAGCTTTTGCTTAAAGTAACACATTGGTTTAGTTAGGGAGTCGAAATATTTCTCTGGTATTGCTACTTATAGTTGATCCTCTTCTCTAACGATTTGGTGCATTGTCTTGGTATAAATATGCCTTGCAACCATACTTTTAAGCTACATTTGCATTGGTGGATCAAATGACTTGCCTCGCGCTCGCTTACAACAATAACATGTATGACCATGAAAGTAGATTCTGCACATTGATAATACGATGAAACTTCGTATATTTTCATTCAAGGAAAATGGTTATTCGAAATACAAGCCGGACGAATCCGGTTATTTTCCCGTGATAGCAACCTATAAGTAATATACATGATATAATTTCCTAGCAACGAGTCGATTTTAATGTTTTCGTCACTTGCATGTTATAATATGATTGATTGGAGTACATTTATTGACTCTCGGCGAGTGCGGTTGCAAACCAACATTAAATGAAGAAGAAGTTCTACCTAACATCCAGGCGGGGTTTACGCTGTTTTTGCCAAAATTTGTGTTGGACACAATGTATATGCGGTACAAGATAATTAAAATGAGGCGTCAAAATCTGGTATTACGTTTTAGTGTTCACACAGTATGTTGTCGTGAGTATAGACAAATGCGATGCGACGAACCACACTGGTCGATCCGGTTCCGGTTGATTTACTAACAAAACGTGTGACATTTAGCGTATATATATGTGATTGATATATTTGAGATTTGCAACAGGGTAAGTGCCCAACGCCAAAAACCCATGCAGAAATATATATATTTGAAAATCTTTATTAATAAATCTATGTATATATTAATAAATACGTATATAAACCTACGTATATTTATATATCTACACACACACACACACACACACACACACACACACACACACACACACACACACACATACACATACATATTGTATATATATACACACATATATATGCATATATATATATATATATATATATATGTAAATATATATATACATACATATGTATAATACATATACATATGTATATGTTTATATATGCGTTATATATATATAAGTATATATATATATAAAATATAAATATGCATATATATATGCACATAATACATATGTTTATATATATATATAAATACATCCATCTCTTAATGTATAAGTATTATACATATTATATGTATATAGTATGTATATATATATATATATATATATATATATATATATATATTATATATATATATATATATATATATATATATATATATATATATATATGTATATATACATATATATATATATATATATATATGTATATATATATATATATTATATATGTATAATATATATATATATATATATATATATATATATATATATATATATATATATATATATATATATATATATATATATCTATATATATATATATTTATATATATATATATATATATATATATATATATATCTTTATATAAATATGTGAGTGAATTGGCATCGTTCTTGTCTGCACATCGGCATTTGGAAAATGCTCAAGCGAACACGTGGAATGAAAAAAGATTTTCTCCTTTCACTCGGATGTGTTTTCTGTAGTGGCTTTAGATTACATTCGATTCGTCGGAGAATTTACTACACTCTAACTGCCACACTATACTGAATCCACTATGTGCTGATCTGCATTAGGCATGCGGTAATATATTGCCATAGAACGAGCTGATCGTGGCTCATGAAAGTTCTCTCCTTACCTCGATGCGTATGAAGGTCAGTGTACAGCTACGAGGCATCGTATGGTTTGCCCCTAAATTAAATCATGGCATTCAAGGCTGTGAAGCGTCACATTTCAACCAAAAACACTAACACTCAATGCTGAATTGTTGGTTTGAGAGCCTTATCATAGCGCTGGTACAGCTAAGTGTATGCGGCGAATGTGCACTACAATGTGTAGAACGAGTAGCATTACATGTTATTGGTATCGCAATGCGAAATGTATGCTACATTGATGATAATCAATAACTTGATTCCTCTACGTTAACATAATTACTTTAGGTGTTCACAAGGCCATTATATATGAGCATTGGCGGGGCTATATCTGAGCAATACGCTGGTGTACCAATAAGACAGGGTTTCATAGAGAAAGGTATATTTAGGGTAGCATTACCGTAACAAGAACTCTTGTGACTGGTTCTTTGGTGAATTATTTCAAATAAGCTTGAAGCCAAAGGATATCAGCAACAGCGTTCTTTTTACTTATTGCTCGGTAATGCGTAAATGGTTGTGTACGTCTTAAGACTCTGTCTTGCACAGACTCTGTGTTATTCAATCTTATGTTACAATATAATAACAGCATTGGAATAATAAAAAAGCTGAACCTTATTAAGCCGAAAGGATACATGTTTGAAGAACCAGGCAATACTAACTCTGGTTATCATTTTTGGATCATTTCAAACAGTCACCTACATCACTAGGCATTGACATTGATCGCTAATTGCCCGACACTAAGGTAGTAGCTGCTTAATAGCAAATCGGCTCCACGAATGCAGAGTCAAACGACACGCCCTTAACTACCTTCGTGGTTGAAACTTCAACATGTGTGTGCACTATCAATGTACTGGCAGGATTACTGTGGTGTTAAATGTGTGCGGGTCATAATGACAAAATGAAGCGGTAGGTCTTTATTTTCAATGTCTAGATAAATGTGAGACCCTTTTCCAAAAAAAAGTTTTGGTATCAGTTTTGCCACAGGAATTATTTTGCTAGTTTGTGCTGCTGCTCAAACCAGTCGTTCGTATAATAACCCTCCCCGACGTACGAGGCAACGATTTAATGTGTTGGATGGCAAGGAAATAGTCTTAGCAATTTTGTGCCTTCTGTATTGAATACTTGAAAGAAAATCAGAGGAGGATTTGTGCAAGATAAGGTGCAAAGCAATTGGTCATCGTGTCCACTTGCCACTCCTATCAAAGTCGTTCAGCCTATGCCGCTCCTTATTACAATAAATAAATAAATATGGCTATCCACCATTTCAATCCTGTAGGCCCTGCTCGGAAAATCAAATGATTATATTGACCTATTCAACCTTTTTGAGTGAGCGCATATTCAATATTGCTTTGCAAACGAATGCACCACAATTAATACACAGTGTGTTATAGATAGAAAAGGTACAAAATACGGTTAAATATTTGACTAATAGATGCACTCAACTTATTTGTAGCACAGGTAATATAACATTATGCAATTGGAGAGTTCTCTAAAATGTAGTAGTATTGATTTCTGTATTAATTTGTCATGGCAGGTATGCAACTTGTGTCACAATTTATTATAACGTGCATGCACCATTAATTTGCCGGTGTTTTGCTTTGCACCTTTACATACAAGCGATAGTATTCAGGATCATAGACGTTTGGATTGTTTATTACAGTAGTGTATTGTATATTGGAGAAAACATTCAAACAAAACTGAAATAAATGGCTTATCAAAGCCATTATACGTGACGCCAGCGTACGTCGGCCTGGTCGTGCTGGAGCAGTGCGTTATTTAATATTCTTGATAAGACAATTAATGGATCTATAACGGCGCACTTCGATGGTAAGGTTTGTTAAAAGAACTCCTCTGCGATAGTATAGCACGCGCTTTGAAGGGCAATGAATTTCTTTATGAAACATTAAATACAAATATGCACAATCACAAGAAAAACGATCGATCAGTACATCGTGCCGTCAATATAGTGTTGGAAGGGATGCTGAAACAATAGACAATAAACAATGGAACTTCACTATGTACTGCGACTACGAAATGACAGTGTCATTACGCTTGAACCAATGTATGATGTGTGAAGTGCAGCATCTGTAAACATGTTGGGTTAGGGTCTGTTTATGTCATTACAACTCACGGTTAGAAGAACGATAATAATTAGATAAATTAATGTATACATTGACTTGACACTCATCAGAAGTAAAGCACCTTCCGTCTATTGGTTTGAATCACTTATATTAACATAGTAGTACCTTGTAGCTACGTTGTTTTGTTGGGGTCCGTTGCAATTACCGGTCTGTGTGTTCTTTTGCTGAGGAATTATTGGCCATCAAGCAACATAATATCATTTATTCGACCTATCCACAATGGGATAAGTCACTTACCTGGCGCATCCGGTCGATATGATATCCTGTTATGGTACATTTTAGAAATTCGTTAAACAGTACTCATGCAGACTAACCATTGTTTTTTGCAGTTCCGGGCTGCGTTGATAAATGTCACCCATCATGATATAAAATTAAATTCCGTGCCCACCCCAGGCATCAAGTACTTGGCAAAAAAATTAAACAGAGACTGCTTGTCTGGGCTACTTCAATCTTGTCCGGTTTGTATGCCACTTTGACGGAAAACCAGGCTCCTTGTGAATAGGAATCCAAATATAAATCTTAACGAAAAGGCTCCTTGTGAATAGGAATCCAAATATAAATCTTAAAGAAAGTGTGTCCCCTTTGACAAGATTCAACCTGAGCCTCAGTATTCAGCCAATATATTGATCCTTTCTGCTTATACCCTGGTTTAGAGTCGACAGCAAAGCATGTGCTACGTGCGCAACCGGTACGTTTCCCTGTTTGAAGGCTAAATAACGTCATTTACATATTTAAGCCCCTCGACGGCGATGTTGTTATAGTGAATGGTGAACATTTTGTTTCCCCGATTTGACATGATTGCAGGAAAGACAATGCTGGATTTGATTAAAACATTAAAACGGTCATAATCCACCCTACTACGATCATCATTCATTATGTACTAAAAGTGCAAGGAGGCGTCGGTTGAGTAGCTGGCACTCTCGAGTTTGGGCTAAATCATGATATTCATTATTTATCCTCTAATAGGTATAGCCATGCATGAAGAGTTAAAGTCGAAATAACGGCGGACAAATCTAATCATGGAGGAGATTTGTGATACCATAAATTCAGTTATGAGAGCTACTGTTTATGAGATATAGATTGTCTGCTTTGGCCTCTCAACTAATATGCTTTATAATGGTTCGCATAGATCATTGATTATTGATAACGCCCTTGATTTGGTAAATGTGTTCAGCAACCATACCATGATTTTACTGATGATGTAGTTAACATGAGATCAATAATGCGTCAAAATAAGCCCAAATGAAACGAAACGCACCGAGAGAAGTCCTTTTGATAATATTTGCCAGTTGAGGTTCATTGCAAATGCACGTAAGATGCCCATTCGTCATCATCCGAAATATCATTCAAATTATCTAGTATTGCATTATAGCTGGCACATATGTAAATTCTTAGTATTTGCATCTGCGTTTAAGTACATATTGTAAAATCTCACAATCTGAAACCTATCTACTGTTGTTCTTTCCATAATCCTGTCGTTTCAAATTTTATTAGTCAACCCTGAACACTGACAAGAGTTGAGTGGTAGCAGAACAGTACTTAGATTACTCAAAGCATTAAAAACAATTGACAAACGTATAAAGTTGACCTGGGTCTTTTCCCCGGATCTATGATTGCATACGATTTTACAGTTTGTATTCCTCTTAAAAGCAAAAGGAAGGTTATTGATCCATCGATTGCTCTCCGATGCAAATGCAGACAACCGCAGTGAGCCATCTGTTTATCCTTGATGATAAATGTGTTTTCATTAAAGTAGTACTAGGTGAAAACGTCCATGGGTCTTTGTGTAACCATTTATCGCATTATCTAAACCCCGAGAAATAGAAAACGTTTTTGGTACAATTTGATGCAACTATCAAGCATGGAACGGTAAAGGAATAAGGTAATCATTTGGGACATCTATGCCAAGAAGGCAATAACATTCTTCGCTGTCAGTTGCTGTAGGTTTATAGTCTTTAGTTTCAAAATGATTGATAACTTCATTACAATTGTAATGTCAGCTGCACAAACGTGCAGATAACGCATTTAGAGCGAAACACACCTACCCATTAAACCTATCAAATGAAGAATAACATTCAGTGACGCCAGATATGTATGTATTGATATTCTGAGTTATAATTATGCAAGGTTTTTCAGTGATTAATTGTTTAGCAGTGTATCATTTTTATAGGACGAATCTTGGTGTCCACTGTAATAAGTATTGAATCCATAAGTATCAATCACAAAATATGCTTGTACATGCCAAATTGATCTGCTAAGAAGCAGTTTTGTCATTGTCCGAGTGCTTTTAGAGTAGCTGGCAAAAATTTCAATGCACATGGGAATAGGCAGGATTCTCTTGTAATGAGAAACTGAGTAGTTTGTGGAGTGGCATGATGCTTTGAGGCATACGGAAAAGTTGATGAGTCGGAAGCTTAGTGCACAATGCTGCAGATATGGAGTGTCATATTCGCAATGTCAAATAGTACGTAAATTGTTTGGAAACGTGAACGGACAAGACCGCTTCCATACACAGTATTTGGATATGGCTCGATTGATTATCTGGCACAGCTAAAACGGGAATATGATAAATGTGTCCACCAAACACATACGCTTGCTAATACAAAAATGATGCTTGCTCTGTGTAGACTGGTTAACGTATAATGTAATCAACACTTTCTAAGAGAGAAAATTGCGTTGTCTATCATCATCCGAATAAATGCGTCACTATGGTAACGTGACAAAAACTACAATCACTAAAACGCGTGCATTGCCTTTCTTGCTATGATCAATGCTTATCACTTTTAAACAGCCCATAGCTAGACAGTCAAATCTGGACGTAAATATGTTACACTGACCTAAGAAGGGTGATGTATTCATCGAGGGGTCAATGTAAGCTGTTGGTTATGCTTAATAGCGGCATCGTGTAATGGGGAATAGAGGCCTTATCTTGATGAGTATCAACGAAGGGGATGTCCAAAAGCGCGAATACAACTGTTGCGATGCTATCTGTGTTCTTATAAAAACATAGTTCCATTGCTTATGCATCGTATTGCATGGGTGCTACAGTATTGTTAAGGCAGCTTATATAGGTAAATTGTCAGTTTAAGGATTAACATAAAATTGACCTTACCTTAATGTTACAGGTGCATTGATAAAACAAAATGTGTATTGCATTGCACTGCACCACAGCCTAGGTTGAAATATAGGATTGACATAACTGAGTCTAATCGGCGCGATAACACATCAACAATATGCCTCGAAATTTGCCTGAAACTTCGGAAATTTATCTGCTACATATCAGACGACGATTTCCAGAAAGTGTAGCGTCATTATTGACATATATAGTGCTGGCATGAAACTTGCAGCGTTTGAGACATTTACTAATATACCTAATATGAACGCCAGTTTTACCAGCTTAATGAACCAAGGATTATTCCATTGTACCACACAATCCGTGAGGTGGTGTTATGGACGTATGATGGATCAATTATCAACCACTCATTTGTATTCCCACTCATTTGTTTTCCCATTCGTTGAATATGCTCATCAATCAATTAATATAAAAACACGGGCACAGGTCAACTACAATCGCATCGTCTACGACAGACCCTTACCCGGATGAAGGCCGAAGTACGCGGCAATTCATTCGAATACATTAAATGAGAGACGTTGTTATATAATTAGTGCAATATATGCGTAAACGACGAATGTATCAGGAATTGTCTGTCACTTTTTTGGCTCCCTTGAGCGCTCATAGGTTTATGATACCATGGGATTGTTCGTAATAGAACAAATGAAACATTGACATTCCCATTATTTTATCAACTAATATCAAATCAAACTCTTACAATATTTTTCAGGTTTACCTAACTAAAAAAACAGTGCGAGCCGATAAATGCATCAGTGTATGAAAATAGCTCTAAGTTGATAAAAGCATTTTCAAACACGCTCATTTAGCCGCATCAAGGTTACAGTGTTGATTGTTAAACCATAAATATTCATTTGATCCCACACTTTGAGACAAAACGTGTCCTTAGTAATGAGGATACACAACAGTCGACAATTATTAATCGCACATGATATTTAATTCACCCATATATCATTATTTGACAAAAGCTGGTAATGCATCCTCTTACCATTTACATCGCGTTTGACCCAAACTCAGGCCATGTGTGAAATATGCGTCGGGGGCTACATGACGTAAATACTCAACCAGTAGCGCATAATGGTCGATTCGACACAGAACCACAGTTCTGCTCACGCTTGGCTTCATTTAGTGGATACAAATTGTACTTACCATTTTAGGAAAGGATCGGATTGATTATTATTTCACTGCCAACGATGTAAAATTCGACTGTCATAAAAACACCACAGCAGTTTGTCTGTTCTTCACCTCGGTAGAATTGTATTTTAGATTTGCGGCGCGGTTATATGCACCAGAAGTCAAATTAGTTTTTTGTGCTTGATACATTCACTATCTGTAAGATCAAATGACACATAATTCCAAAGGTGGTTGACGGTTTTTTTCCACTGTAATAAATTTCCATTGAGTGATATTAATGGAGGTTTCACAAACTAACATCTTATACTAGCCTTATATTGATATACCAATTAGCACAGATCGCCGAAATAGTAGTTAAGTACATCCTTATGCATAATCAACCGCGATAAATGAGAGCAATATATGATTTTCTTTTGCATGGACGACAACCTGTGTAATTACCCGTTAAGGCCTTGGGACGGATTAGAGTCACATGTAACACCATGTAAATAAGAAAATAGCAGTTAGTAAATTAAGCACTTAAATACCCGTCATGATTGTTTTGTATAGATCTTCAGGTCAATCTCCCTCCGATGCAGTGCACATTTCATCTGGATCCCATTAATGTCAATCATCCAAGTAAACAGAGATAACATAGCTCGTACTCTCTAGACCAAGAACAATTTCCAGTGCTTGCAAAAAAGCGAAAACCAGTTATTTTAGTATGGTCATCGATATTAAACAAATGACCAACCTGATATTTGTACAATAATAATCACCAACTCCCGCTGTGCTGCCATCACAATTAAAGACCGAATCACAGTACCTGGGCTACTTTTCAGGATGTCCTTCGCTGGTCGGACAAGTGTATCCCCTAGCGGCCTCCAGGCATTTGGCGACCATTGGTTTCATTGTAAGCAATCGATAAGCCTTGAGGTAGAATAAAACATACTAACACGCAAACAAACGACTTCCTGATTTAAGCTGCTGGCAATAATTGCAAACCATGGTGTGTTGTACGGATTGTATTTACAATGAGTGACGTCTATGCGTTAGTGTTCATATAGCTACTATAATGATAGACATTTGATAGTGTGCCATTTGATATATATGCGACGTATGTGGGTGCTTCAATCGTGACTTAATGCGCCAGCAGCCGTGTGATGTATTGGGCTATTCAATGAGAATTAGACACACCTCAAAATAATTGTTCGACAGATCCGTGGGTTCTCACACATCAAGCGATATAAATTATCAGCTGATTAATTCTGCATGACAGCTAAATCTTTAACAATAAGAAACCTGTCCTATATTTGCTAACTGAAGCTTTAGCAATTATTCTATATCTTTGTGTTTTATATAATATAAGCAAGATATGAGGAATCAATAAGAAAGCAAAGCTTATTTTACGAGGACTAAGGATATATGCATACCCTGTGATAATATTGGATTGTTATGAAGATGCCATTTAGTGGTTAAGCTGTAGCCAAATATAACCCTAGTTTTCGGCTATATGCTGGAAACACAATATCTTGGTCACGTGTTTAAGGTAATTGAAGTTATCATTACTTCAGAGGCTCTATTTATATACTAGATACTTCATCCAATTTTACAGTATGCATCACAATATGTATTCGATATAACACGCAGTCAAATGAGGATGATACTGGTTAATTTACCGCGCATATGGGTTGATTGTTCTTCGATCAATTTTCGATTAGGTTTTTAAGAGCATCGTTAGGATTCGCTCTTTATATTCCAATTACCTGGATATTGAACTTTATGATGTTATACATCTAAACACTTGCATTTTCTGTCGAGTGTGTAATGCTCATACATAAAAAACGGTCATGCTCTATGCTAACGAACATCTTTTCACTCATTTTATGACCCTGCATCATGGAAAAGATGACCGAATAAAAACGGATCTTCCTGAACACCATGTTTAATCTGAGTGGAATGTGATAGAAATGGTCAGAGACAGTTCAAAATGATATTGATAGAATAGTCAGTGGTACAGTTGGAGCCGAACTGAACCCTGCATGTTTCATAGAATGTAAAATGTGTTTTGTAACATAGGTTTCGTCTTTTGCTGGCAATGATTAAGTAGGCATTTGCTTAAGGTAAAAGAGAGCATTCACTACTACAGTAATGTCAGCATCAACATACTTATTTACTAAATACTTAATCATATTCTACCATATGAATCACAATATATGCTCGATATCATGCAAATAATACTGATCCACACAAATGGGCTGGTTTTACTTCTTTCTGTGTTTCTATTATGTAGGAAAAGCTTGATATTAAATTTTTGGATGTGATAAAACTGAGCAGGCATATTCATGTCTTTAGTCTTTAGATATATTGCATTTTGCGCTATGCAATACTTACGTCATTAAAACCTACCACAGGTAGTTTCAAAGCTTGATCTTTGGATGGGAAATACCAACATTTCATGAACATATCGGCCTGAAATTCCTGTGCTGAAACAGAACAGAAGAACAAAAGCGCATATTCCCATACCTACATGCCTCTATCAATAGATGATGTTACTTGATTGTCCTGTACTTGACAATATCCAATTACCAAAGGCATTTATCAGCCCAAATAATGCCTACCGATAGACCAAATGTACCGTAAAACATATTCTCTTGTAATTAGTAGTTTTGCTATGTCAGTAGTAAATGTACGATGAACAATAATATTAGTCTTGTAGTCGGGCAAGCTGCTAGATTACTTATAAGTTATCCTTGAATTGCAAAAGCAAAGAAGGGTCAAATATTTCGCTACGACCATTATGGTGACATAGCCTGTACTTTTATACAAATTATATGCTTGCGTATGCTAACATCTCCATTACAACAATTTACTTTTATCATCGGACATATTATCAAACTACTCGGCAGTACATATTCCCCTAAACGCCGGAGCATTATGCGAACATTACTGCAAGCCGTTAAAGGGATGATCTTTTTGTGCTGACTGTGGTAAAAATGACGATGAAGACGCCGTCCTGTAAGCAGCTGTTCAATGTGCATTGATCAAATGGTTTATCAAATTAACGATTCGACATGTGGGACATTCTATATAACTGTACTTATCTATCTTTAAATCTTTAAAATCTCCGCAAATTAGTTGGTCAGTCGTTAATTTTGGCAATAAAGCATCACACACTCCCACACGTTTCTATGTACGATAACGAGATACTCCCGAAGACAGCCTTCAAATATGCCCGCATATTTATAAAAGCCTGCCAACAGTTCAGGGACAAATACTGTTTCCTCATAGCCTGACTAGAAATAATCTGTGTTGGAGTGTCGATAATGCTTGTGCTTGTGCCCTTTTCATCGTGCTGTTTCGCATTGCCCACACATCGAGTTGTAATGATATACGTATCGGCAGCAATATTTCAAAACCTTCACTGATAATAAACTTTGTGTGTCAAACTGTCCGACATGGCGCGTCAATACTTTTTTCCTGTAACTTATGCATTAGATGTCTTTGTGTACGACGTGATTAGCGATTCCTCCTGTAACATACAGAGAAAGTAATGGATTGGCCGAATACCTTAGAATGTGTATTTATCCCTCCTGATAATAGGGGTAATTTATACCCTTGTTACATGGTGTGTGCAGTCAGTCAGACAGATTCTCTTTCGATTAATTGATTGAAGGATGTATGCATGCAGTAATATCTAGTTGACATATTGCAAATGTGTAGTAGACAAGGTATCATGGCATTGTTCAAAAGCTAGAGGTTGGCGGCATTAACAAATTATGTCAGTATACTCGATAATTGATCATTGAACAGGCGCCAAACCGTTGCTTGAAAATGCTGTACGAGCATGGTTAATTTCTATTATCTGTTTATGACTACCCTGATATGGGAAGTAAAATAATACGGTCGAACCCAACCGTATGAAATAGCTTTGTATTGCATCGTAAGACCCATTATTAAATATGTGGGGCAGCATTTTAAAAAAAGTTGTTATTTGCTCTGTATTGGCGGTTACGACATATAGTGAAATATTATTTAGCTTTGTCCCGACTCTTTGCTGGCGCCAGGTATTGTTGCAGGAAAATGCGTGCTACTAAATAGTATGCCTGGTGACGGCGAGCTGTACGTTTCAATGTGTGTTTATATGCCCATACATACTCAATTACAGAGGATAAACGGTAGCCAAAGGGTTTAGCTCGGTCTCTGGTTGCATAAAGCCTGCAGAGCATGGCTTTAGGTCATTTGTGTATCTGAATGGCCCGAAACATTCTGCTTGATGTACAAGGCTGTGCAAAATATTTTAGGAGTGGAAACAAAGCGATTATCCCTGAATATATCCGCTAAAAGCCTATACTACGTGTATTCAGTCGTTTAATGTAACCAATATATACGGATGCTGCATACTGCCGATCCGGTTCGGATTTTATCTTTTCGTCACTAGGTTCATGACTATCAACACATTATTACACCTCTCTGTTAATACTTGCTTGATATCATCCTAACGATGTAAGCCAACACACGGATCGAAGTGTATGCGCATTATCGTGTAGGTGTAGGAGCAGTCGAGGTCAAAAGGCAACACCTCCACCAATGCACTTCTATGATAACCTTTAAAAGGCTAAGAGGCAGCGCTATGCTGTAGCGCACACGTTTCAGTATTTTAGGCAATCATCAGTTGATATTTCCCGTCGCAAAGTATTATGTTCGAAGAATATTATCTCTCAGCCACATGCATTGCTATTGTTGCGTTACAATTGCAGCGGGAGACGCATTCCTTCATGGGTGAATCCCCGTCGTGACCGATTACTGACATAAAATATGTCCGATCTCATAAGATTTGCCACACAATCGAAAACGTAGCATATTTGTATTTGAGCATAATCTATTCACCAATCGATTCTAAAAGTTACAATCAGCAGCAGGATCAGTATTTTGTAAGGCTTGGGGGGTTATTTGAGCCATGTATGTTATCATCACAGTCTGAGACGGATATGGTTCGAGTGATATATGAAGCAGGCATGATTTTGTACGCTACAGCCATACAATAAAGTCATCCCATATATCCTATATGCATTTATATGTATATGTAAATTATAAAATATTACACAACATATATGATATTAATAAATGGCGGAATGGGCTGAATATATACATAAACATATATATTCATATACATATACATATATATATATATATATATATATATATATATATATATATATATATATATATATATATATATATATATATATATAGAGAGAGAGAGAGAGAGAGAGAGAGAGAGAGAGAGAGAGAGAGAGAGAGAGAGAGAGATAGAGTATATGAGGAATAGTTATATCAATAGCTCTTCAATAACGGAAGGACGTCGATTAGGAGGCAATATAAGTTGTAGCATACATCTGAGCCTGTTTACGATTGGATCAGAGGTTGTATCAAAAACATTACATTCTCTTGTAATAAAGATCGATATATAATAACATTAATGAAACGATATATATTTCATCGGGTTTTTTCAAACACACGAAAACCGGAAATATTTTACAATGATTCGCCCTTCCTCGCAACCATTTAGGCGCATAAAACCTGCAATAATTGTAGGTATTTGTTGAGCCTGCCTAAATAAACACTATTGGTTTATTTTACCTACTTAACACCTCGTCAAGAGGATCCTTAATTAGGTAGTGTTTGCATCCATACTTATAGACAATCAATGTACCTGTACCTTGATAGTGCAGCGATACGGTTCGTGTCATTAGCTAGTTCATAACACTGCTCAGTTACAGGAGAATGTACTTCAATAACTATTTGGTCATTCCTACAATGTTGTTCAGATTCGTACCGATGCGAGCTAAATGAATGCACCAGTGTTTTGAGGTAGGTCGCAGATGACATTGACCATTCGTTTGTGTTCATTGATCATTCACACTAATTGTATTTCCCCGTCGGAATGCGCAGTTTTCTGGGTATTGACTTGTTAATAATAGAGCATGAAATCTGCTCATCTTACGCAAGAGAAATGACAAAATTAACAATTGCAGATGTTACTGTTAATTTGAACGTGCAGCATACCTTAAGAATCGAGCTATCAAAAATGTGCGAGTGCATTATATTCCAGTGTCGATTATGTGACCAACGCTATTCGACAGGGCTTTTTTTCTTTACATTTCAATGACAATAACAAAGCAGCATAAGACAATAATCACTCATGACGCGAATGCATCCATTAAGGTAAACCCAATCCGCTGTCATTGTAACGCGACCGGTAATAGCAGCTTATCATTTCCTAAAGTACTGAATACAGTAAACCATGGGTTACATTCTAACGCTATCCCTAAGCCGTATACAAATGTTCTTATCCTCGTATGTTAGGTTATAGTATGAATGTATTTTTAAAACGAATGTGGCTGATGTGTTCAACAAAAGCATGCCATTCATTAACATAATGTACACTAATTCCGTGCCGTCGTATCTAAGTGCATGTCGTCGACTGCATTTGACACCTTAAGCATGAGAACAATTTTACCCCTTCCAGTTGGATGTTGGTTGACCAAATAAGGTTATGGTCGTCGTTCAAATATCTTCTAAGCCTGAATGCGGTTCTCTTACGAAAGTGGCAAACATAACATGTTTTTAGTATTTACGCAGGCTCAAGCGTGCTACATGGTTGTAAATTAGAACCATTCGATGAGGTATTTGTTCCCTGTATTCAACGAGGTCAAACTTAATAGGGAAAAAAATGTAATTTAGCGTGTGATGGAACAATTCGAGAGCGAATGTGTAATGGCCCTCTAATACAAAACGTCACTGCAATATTGAGACACAATATTCATGACCCTTTCATTTGAAAATGGAATATTTATTTGACGAGAAGAATATGGAATTAAGAAATCCTCCGATCAATCATCGATCTTCGATCGATTTAATATCAGAAATTTGATGATCGCTCCACTGCTAGAATACGGTTAGTGTAAAACATTTGTAATTGCCTTGGCTGTATCTACATACTCATATCGTTCAACAGTAATTATTCGCTAAAATATATGTCTTGTCCCGTTCCCTTTCTAAAAAAAGAGCAATTATTCAAAATCACGGAATCGAGCGTCATCATTCATATTATTGGCTATACTAAGCGATATTCTACGCTATACACTAACGACATAACCATTCTTAAGATGATCTGTTTTGTTTGCTAGCCTCATTTGTAACAGCATCTATTTTAATTTGATCCTAATCTATGAGATAGGAAGGCCTACAATTATTGACCTGAAAATCATTCATTATAGGGCAAATGACATATATGAGATGGTCATTTTCAGTTGAGAAATAAATCAACCCCAAGGTTTCATGCATATCGAAATGTTGCATTTTGAATCAGAGTGGCGATCAACCGCCAGTTACATCGCGTGTGATCCAACCACAGGCTTTACATTATATATGTGTCCGAACCGCCTACATTTTGATAAAGAAGTTTAACAGGTGCGTCATGACACTAATGCATCAAAAGATAATCAATATAATTATCTCATTCATATCATTATACTTAAACGGGTAGTTCACTTCGATTGTAAGCACATTTATATGCGTAGCATCTCATTTCAGTTTTGCCGTCTGTATACTTTATAAAAATAGTAATGCAATGCTGCTTTTAAATCCGCTACATATCCATTCAACAGTAGTGCAATGTCATTACAATATTTGACTATGCATTTTGATGGAAATACCGTCAATGAAACCACCAACAAGGTTAATATTTACCTTTTTCACATTCAGCAGGTTATGGTTTGTAAGTGATTAACAGCTGTTGACCAAGTACATCTATTGATTCTATGTCACTAAACTACTGGCTTATCTAATTCAGATAAGCCAACGACAACGTTTCAGAAGTTTTCATGGACCATCGAGTTGATGACGTGAGACAAACTAATTGACAATCGACAAACAAATTATGTAAGACAATATTATACTCATAGTTTTTAAAAACAAAAACACGGGGCAAAAGCCTCAGCCATGGCTAGCATCATTCACTTCTCGTGATTCAAATAAACCGGCCGTATAAGAGTCCATACCATCATTGTTCATCATGGGATATGTTATGCAGCTGATAAAATTCCAACGGTCATTGTATCTGATAATCTGTTGCACATTGTTTGGTTGCATTAAAAAAAAATAGCTTGCATCAAATATAGCCACATAATTCCGTTACAGGTCACTCAGCTGGTCAATAATGCACCTACGGCTCACACAAATGTTTGTAGTCTGCTAGAATCGCTTGTAATTCTGCATTGTCTGTCGACGGATATATAACCATCCGTATAACGCTATGATAAATGAAGACAGAAGATATTAATGTTCGTGGAAATTATTTGTCAATATAACCAGCTTCCTTTATAAAGTATATAAAAAGACTTTATGAGTGACCAAGTCTTCATATCGCTTTAATATAAAGCTCGCGCCGCATAAAGCCAAAATAGTTACCAGCCCAAAGCAACCAGTACACGTAAACGCACATAGAAAAAGCCGAAATGCGCAAATCTTTCCGCCACCTTACCCGTGCGGTACGACAGCACAATTTTTTCCAAAACCATTGTTGCCTTTTCCGGGTTGCGAGTTATTGTGCTGTAACAATGCACTAACAGTTTTCGTGTTTCGGGTAGCAGCGATATCCAATGCAATTACCTCTCTGATAGGGCGATCCGAACACAAACCTCAAAATAACAGCAAAGCATTTAATGGTTAATTTCAAAAAACCAAGAGGGATTGGAACATCATTTCAATTATTGTGCGATGATTACCTTTAAGGATTGCTAGTTTTTGGACAAAATGACCGGACCTATTGGACAAAATCGATTGCTGCTATGCTGTATGTTTTTCAATAATCAACAGATTAAAGTACTGCTTCTGGTGGTATTACTTTTTCTCTTATTATTGTGCATTAGTGTGAATTTGTGAACGTCACTTATTGAACGAACCTACGATTTGACAATTGACGCGGAATATCGCCAGCACTTTCAAAAGGTGATTAGTATCCGAAAGGGCGTCATGCTGACTGTAGAGAAGCAAACTAATAAATTCAGCCATGTTATTATAACAAATACAAATTATATTTTCAGATAGTGTTAGTTCTTCAGTATCCTACACAATATGTGTGAATTGCAATACTCCGCTTACGAGGTGAATGGCCGTGTGCGAAAACTAGTGTTTCGGCTGGTCGAGACATCATTTGCATAGAGATCGACCAACATGGGCCACCATTTCCGACCTCCATGCGATTGTTTACGTTTATAAGCGACATTAGATGCAGTACAAGAGTGGAATAGTGAAATTGTCCGAGGGCATGGAAATATCTGAAGTGAAGGCGCTATATCAATGACGTATTTGTCTCGGTATCGTTGATGTTTGGCATCATTTACAGTAGCCAACCAAAACCGAGATGGGGCACGGGGACGGCATCGCTTGGAATATCAATATACCATTTCTTTTTTTTAATGAAGCGTATGCTGGATATTTATTGGTGCATATATCAAAGACCACTACGATTGTAAGCCACTGAACCTGCATTTAAGTTTAGTGGGCTGGCTGAAACGATCATGCCTGCTCTACTATAGAGCAACATCGCCATAGAAAAACCTGTAGCAATAATTCTGTAATAATTCCATGTGCCTGGTGGCTCAGGAGTAATTTACCATTTATAGGGCTGCGTGTTTGGTATAATTCTTTCTCATTACCTTCACCGACGAGTCGAACTGGGTTTGTGTGTACTCCTTTTTTCGCTAATAGTTAAAAAAATCCACCCAAAAAGCAATCAGTATTCAATAGTGTCCATGCTTAAAGAGACTAGCATGTTGATGCAGCAAGCCTGGTATCACAAAACATCGAAAATGTATTCCGCGAACTATTGTTATTGAGTTTTGGGTTCATTACTATCTAAATAATAAATGCACTTAATGGGTGCGTAACGAGAGAATTTACTGGTGTTGATTTTGCAAGACAAATATAGGTTAAGGGTGCAAATAATATAAGTTTGAGGTACATTTTTGCCATTATCGACGTATCAAAAACATCAAGCTCGTCCATTCAACCATCAACATAGACAAACTTGATGAACATGCTGGGTCTCATTCCTGGAGGTAAAAGTATATATATAAATGCGGTGAGAGAATCAACAACTTGGTTCATATTTTGTTATGTTCCTCACAGTACTGCAGGCGATGTTTGTGTTGCATGCTCCAACGACTGTTTCGCCACACATTGAGATTTCCAACTAACGTTTGCAGGGTAATGGCTGCATATTATGGAGTTTATCCCCGACTGATTGCCTGTGCAGGAATGGTGCATATGTAAAGTATGCAAGCATGTACTCAGGTGATTTTGTTGTAGATGATGCATATACTGTAAAACAATGACATTAATGGTGCATTTGCAGTAAGGACATATTTCAATATATGTACATGCGAACGTTAAAGCCATATGCTAGACAGGAAGGAATATTTTATATACGGCATAAGGAATTATGCAGCGTCGCAGTAGCTGTTTGATTCCTTCTTTGTAATGATGTCACTTTCGTATGATGCCTAAGCGGATAATGGTGTTTATGACCGTATATTAGGGTTTGAAATCCCCCCTCCTTCATTCCCCCATCATGAATTATACGCTGCTAATATGTCATCTATCCCATACCACCTGCCCTGCCACCTGCCAGACAGTATATGTGACGTGGCCACTATCATTAATAATGTCCCTCAGCTAAATTATTTTCTTAAATGAGACATGGTATATGGCCACATACTATAACATCCAATATGAATCCTTTATGAAACCTTTATGGTTGCACCATATATATACTCTTGTACCTCAAGGTCTTGCTTTTACAATTACCACAACCTTGACAAGTAAATATAAAATTGAATACTTTACTTTTGCCGGCATACAGGATGACCGGAAGACCACCTCGCGCTGTGGTCCAATTACTAATCTGGCAGATTATGCAGGTTTGGAATAAACACGAGTCGCCATGATATGAAAAGCCAATTATAGCCGACACAAGCTTGATACAATATAAAATCCATTAGTCATGCCAATTATTCGTTGCAGTAAATCAGTACGATGCTGTACTCTTTTTTGGTAATATAAAGGTCCGCCACACAGCGTTGTGTTTGTTATGCTTTGGGTGCAAACAATGAGCTTACCAAACCGAGCGATAGAACTCGACACCCTATAGCTACCGCTGCACAATGCAATCACACTTGTTATATAATGCTAATGCAACAGATGGCCGATGTTCTAAGAGTGTCCGAACGGACAGTTTGGCAATCAGCAAAGGAGTTGCATTATCCAACTTGTTGATTGCACTGCCACTGATGTTAATTGGATGTACCTTCCACGTAGAGATACAACAGTCGTTTTCAGGCTTTTTTTGCGGAAATCAGTTGATAGATTGCTGCTTTGCTCGGTAGTCATAACGAGGCTATTGAGTTCCAGTAGCATACGCGGTCGCTTGGAAAAGGCAGCTAACTCTGTCTGCAATATCACGATTTCTTGCTTATAGAAGTTATTAGCGCTCATGTTGCGTTTCATGCATATTTAGCCTGAGTGTTGCGCTGCTAATCGAACTCCATCTCTGACCTAATCGTCCATTAACATGGACTAACACTGCACTTCAAGTGCGCATGGCAGAAGACTGAATAATTACACCTTCAACTTATTTATTTAATTATTTTAATTTACGCATTTCGTATATTGAGTGTTTTTCTCTCCCTTTTTCCCCTAGCTGGTTATTGAGATTTATGTCCTATTATAACATTAGGTCAATAAGGTAGCACAAGGGGAGTAAACACTCCTCGCTGGTTCGCCCATGTGACCGCTTATCATACGTTTCAGTGGCACCTGTCCAAAATAAAAAATATTCAATCTGATGTTACTGTTACCTAGGTTAATAGAAAATGCAGTTGCTCAATTGGAAATATAATCACTGTATTGTATTTAGTAAAAGTCTCATTTGTACAATTATATTCAGGCTGCTCTAAAGTACCTGCCTTTCTTTGACTACTATCAGATGTATCAAAATAATAATTGTAAATAAATAAAAGAAGAACAGCATATAAGTTAAATTATGACGCTAACAATAATGCTCAGGATACATCTACACACGCTGCGATTAACGTCATTAGGGACGCCATAAATACGTTATTAGGGACATTGATGGCGCTCTTGGTTGCCCAAAACAACAAATGAGTCAGAGTTGGCAAGTCAACATGATAGTTATCGGACTTGTGGCCTGGGTGATTTGTCCTTTTTTGTGTGTGTTTTGTATGTGTGTACGTAATTATACATATTTATATGAATGTATATATATGTATATACATGTTTTTATATATATGTAAAACATATATTCATATTATAATTATTTATATATACATATATACATGTATATATACATATGTATCGACATATAGATATATATACGTATATATATACATTTATATATATATGCATGTATATATATATATATATATATGTATATATCTATATATGTATTAATTTACACATATATATATATAAAAATATATTCATTCATATGTGCTTTGTTTGTTATTGGAATTTTCTCTTATGCGTATTAATGACCACTGAAAGTTCTAAGCATGCGAACGGCTATGAAACATATGAAACTATATATACATATTTATAAACATAAATATATATATATACATTTATATATATATATATATGTATATATATATATATATACATGTATATATATATTTATGTATATATATATGTATATTTATATATGTATGTTCCTATAGCTTCCATTTAGGCAGCATAGACACCCATAGTTGTTGATGTTACAACTAAATGAAAAACATGAAATCCCTACAAGTAATCTTTGTCTTATTTGCGATATCACATCATCGATATTTACTACTGCAAGGGCATTATCGGAAATGTACTATGTTCGGTCAAAAGCATTTCTCGATAAAAAAGGCAATCTAAAAAGTGATCACATCGGCATATTGGAAATGAGGTTCCATTAACCTGTTTCGCTTGAGGCTGGCAATTGTTCAAATAAGTGTTATATCTAGATTTTCCTTTGCAGAGCAATTTCGGAGAGGTTATTACTTACTATCAGGAATAGGCACTTGACAACGCATAGCCGACATAGGGTCAATGCAGCTACCACGACGAGCTAGTAAACAGTTAAAATGTTGATGTTTGTGTCGCATTTGGGCGCATTCCACTGACACCCACTGTTGTGATAGCGGTTAATTGACATTTTTGAATTGCAATGCACATTCACCGCGTGTTTTGTCGGCCGCAAATGGACGACACCAATGGTATATTTTCATACAGAGCGTGCCACCTAAGCTGGTTTTCGTCGCTGTAGCCTCCACACAAGCATAATAAACATCATATTGCCTGGGAAAACATTATTATATTTACAGCATTATATGTACAAATCATGTATATATGACTATCGATATCTAACCATAACCCATTGTGAATGATTACGACCTGTTAATACTTTGCAATAATTGTACTCTTAGGTTTAGAGAAGCTTTAGGTTTTATTTTACTATTTTACTTTAGGTATAGGTTAAGCTTAAGCACAACGTAGTTTTGATTACCTGATGGATCGCTGAATCTTTCGCTTAAAGTTACACATTGGTTTAGTTAGGGAGTCGAAATATTTCTCGCTTATTCCTACTTATAGTTGATCCTCTCCTTGAACGAGCTTGTGCACTGCCTTAGTAAAAATATGCCTTGCGACCGTACTTGGTGGATCCAATCAATCGCCTTAAGCTCTCTAACAATAATAATATGTTTGACCATAAAAGTAGAACCTGCACATTAATAAGATGATGAAACTTTGAATATTTTCATTCAAGGAATACGGTAATTCGAGATAATTGCCAGACGAATCCGGTTATTTTCGCGTGATACCAATCTATAATTTTAACTTATAAGTATTATAATTTCCTAGCAGCAAATCTATTATAATCCACGCAGCAGGGGAGTTTCGGACATTTGCATGTTTTATCATGATTTATGGGAATTAATGTATTTAGTATTTGCGAGTGCGGATGCATACCAATTTTACATGAAAATATGGTTATTTCATTGATTCGGTCTATCCCTATCGGAATACCTGGCGCATTTGGTCGATTTGATATCCTATTATGGTACATTTTAGAAATTCGATAAACAGTACTCATTCAGACTAACCATTGGTTTTTAAGTTCCGGGCTAGTACTTGTCCAAGAAATCAATCAGAGACTGCTTGTGTGTGCTACTTAAATCCTGTCGGATTTGTATGCCACTTTGACTGAGAACCAAGCGTCTTGTGAATAGGAATCCAAATATAAATCCTAACGAAAAGGACCAGGTCACGACTGCATAAAATAAAACTGTACACAAAGCGGGGGATTTATGAAACTTCAAGGATCAATCAGAAATCAATATTGAAATGGTCATGGATTTATGTGATATGTTGTCTCTTGATCTCACATTATTTGCGTCACTTACTTGACACCCACCCGTGGTCACAAGACCAGCGCCGCACAAACGGCTGACTTGCATGAAACTATTGAGCATAATGGTCAAGTTTGTCCCCTTTTCTGACAAGATGCAACTTTTTTAAATGAGCCTCAGTAATCAGCCAGCTTATAGCATCTTGTGCTCATGCACCGGTTTAGAGGCGACAACAAGGAATGTGCTACGTGCGTTACAGGAACGTTCCCTGATTGAAGGCTGGATAACGTCGTTTACATAATTGAACACCTCAACGGCGTTGTTGTTATAGTGAAGGGTGAACATTTTTTTATAATAGTTTCCCCGATTCGACATGATTGCGGGAAATACAATGTTGGACTTGGTTAATACATAATAACGGTCATACGCCACCCTACTACCATCATCAATATGTAATATAAGTGCACCGGGACCATGGTTGAGTAGCTGACACTCTCGAGTTCGGGCTAAATCATGATATTTATTATTTATCCTCTAATAGGTATAGCCATGCATGAAGAGTTTACGTCTAAATAACGACAGGCAGATCTATTCGTGGACGAGATTTGTGATCCCATAAATTAAGTTATGAGAGCTAACTATTTATGAGATATGGATTGTCTGCTTTGGCCTCTCAATTATTACGATTTAGAATGGTGCGCAGAGAGCGTTGATTATAGATAATGTCAATGATTTGTTTAATGACGGAGCAAGGTCAGCAACCATACCCACGATATTACTGATGATTTGGTAGTCAAGAGATCCATACTGCGTCAAAATAAGGCCTAATAAAACGAAATGCACCTCAAGCAATCCTTTTGATAATATTTGCCAGTTGAGGCTGTTCCCAAATGCACGTAAGATACATATTCAAATTTCATTATCCCGTTCGCTAGTATTGCATTATTACTGGCACAATACTTAAATTCTTTGTTTTTTCACTGTTTTTATGTACATATTGTGGTATCTCTCAAAAATAAAACTACTGTTACGCAGGCGTGCTCGAATTACACTTCCATAATCTTGTCGTTTCAAATCTTATTGATTTGCTCTAAACACTGACAAGAGTTGAGCGGCAGCAAAACCGCCCTTAGATTACATACATCATTAAGAACGACTGACAAACGCATTAAGTTGACCTTGGTCTTTACCCCGGAGCTATCATTTGCATACACTTAATAGTTTATCTTCCTCTTAAAAGCAAAAGGAAGGTTATTGATCCTTTGATTGCTCTGCGATGCAAATGCAGACACCCGCTTGCGACAAGTAGAGAGGTAACAATGAGCCCTTTGTTTATCCTTGATGATAAAGGTGTTTTCATTAAAGTATTACTGGGTGATAACGTCCATGGGTCTTTGTGTAACCATTATCGCATTATCATATTATCGCATTATCCCGAGAAATAGAAAACGTTTTTGGGGCATGGAAGCGATGATACCATTATATGCAATTATCAAGCCTGTAATGGTAAAGAAATCAGGTAATCATTTGGGACATCTATGCCAAGAGGCGAGCATTAATGCGAACCGCGAATAATCTGACTAGAGGATGGAATGCTTAAAGCCGATATGTCAAAATAGATTTTGTATTGATTTAGCGGATATGTAACACGCCCATTATTAAACAGCGACTCTCTTTTCTTATTTACCACTCCCTAAATGTCTAGGAAGAAACAAAATTATCACAGTGCAAAAATAATGCCGCAAAATAAACAAAACCGGAATCTCCATGTCGATTCCGCTAATGCTATGTAAATTTCCCTCTACCGTGCGTGATATCATTGTTCAAGGTGTCAATCACAGTTCGACTAGCTATATATGTAGATAATGTTACAGCTTCGGCGATTAGAGGGATGTGAGGGTGGGATTGAAAAGGGCCACGAAGGATGGATGTGGCCGGATAGCCGTAGGAATGATACCCCAACACAACCCTGTGTATAGAAGGGATTACTTTTCCAGTCATTGTTAATCAATCTCTCGCTACAAAACATCATGTTTTATAGCAATAATCTACAGCTTACGAAATCTAGTAGAATACATTTAGACAATAAGTAGCTAGTATTTCCACAGAGCAAGGCTATCCTGCACAAGCTATTAAATATAGTGCCAAGAACGATTATTGTAGCTATGTGATTTGCAGGCGCTGATACTAACCATCAACAACTCACAATCTGCACACATGAATTAAACCTGTATCATTAATTTCCTTCTCGCCTACTTCTTTCCAACGATATGTTGTTGATATTATGTACTTGCGCACACGTTATTAGCCGATTAGATATGAACGTATGGGGTACAAATAATTGTCTAGGCAATTTATGCATTATATAACGGTTTCCAGCTCCGACAAAAATACGGTCGACTACTGCAGCCCTACACAGCTGTGTTGGCTGTACAAACTGTATCAAGGCCAACTACGATTGAACAGTATATAGCATCCTTACTACTGTTGATATTCAAAACATCAATGTACAATTTGATATTTACGCAATATATCATATCTTTAATCTATGCATTCCAATCCATAAACGTGAAAGTAAGGCAAGCATCAGAAAGATTTGTTTTTTTGAGTACCTATACAATGCATTTGTCGCGCTAACAGGAATATATATTTTTTTTTGTTTATCACTGAACCGGCACGTATAGTGGTAGGTGTTTTCTGTCCATGTGCGCCAATAAAATTTAAGCTCATTTGGCGACATATGATATCACGCGAGAGTCATATTTGTCCAAGCAGCATTATATCATAGCATGGTCATGGCTACAATTGGATAACATTTGATAGGTGCATATGTTTGAATGATGGCGTTCTGTGCGTGCTGTTGGTAAGTTGAATAATAGAAGGAAATTATTACAGCATACGAAAGTTCCTTGACGGCAAGCTTGGGCTGTAAGATTGACTATAACCCATAAGAAATCGGGAACAGAGGTACGAGTGTATTTTATTCACTAAACATGGGCAGCATGAGCTTTACTGCGATGCTCATTGCTCATAAAATATAAATTCAATGACCATCCGCGTTCTTGAATAGGTTCTACTTTAGGTGATGGCGCATCTGTTATCAATTCTGAGTAATGAGAATTACTGTGACCTATTGTTGTGTTAAGGTGCAACCGACCACAAGGTTATGTTGGCTGTCTAGTCTGTCAGCTCGTCATTTGTGTGTTATTTCTAAGGAGTACGTTTATACAAGAATTGACGCTTTTTAGATGCACTTACCTTCACGATATTACACTACAAAAGACACGCAAGACATGCCACCCAATCTAACATTAGTAAAGAATATGGGAACCAGCGGAATGGAAAACCCATTTAGAATATACCCCGTTGTTTTTCTTTTTGCTTGCTTTTGTCGTGCTGCAGATAATTCAGCGTTTGGCATATACCTTCGATAAAACATTCGTGAATATCACGCAGCTGACTATCTGTTAAGCTCACGTGATCTATCACAACAGAAACCTCATGTCCTCTATGCCGTCATGTTTAATTAAAGTGCCGTATTATGCCTTTGGGGGAAAGAATGCTTCGACAATAATAGATATAAGTATTTTGGGAAATATAGCATGACACATAAGTGTTTGTATAATGGAGGAACGGTTACGTGGCAACGAGAACGACGGGTAAGCAAATACACGACATAATTGTTATGAATACATGTATGTGATGCTGTCGCCCTTAGCAAAATGAACGACCTATACGACATATATAACGTAAAGGGCTTATAATATGTATTAACATACCGAAAAGGTTTATGGTTCGTGTAATTGTAGACGAATATGCTAATTAGACAGCTATCGTCAGCCAGATTGTTGAACATTGGTAGTCTCATCATAAGCTACCGGCATGACGATTGCGAACGAAACGTGAAAAATACGGTTGATATGTAAAATACAACTACTCAGTGAAAGATTTATATCGTTAGTTCCCTGCACGTGTGTCTTCCGTGAGACCCCCATCCAAGCCTTACCGACCCAACCATTTCATTACTTCGCATAACACAGAAGTGCAATACCCGGAGCTGAAATGGTCTTTTCCATTTACAGACTAATGATAACAAGCATCGCTAGAAACAAAACGACACTAACAATGTAACGTTGCCTATCAAGCTCTTTCCATTATGTTCGGAGGGAAATAAAAGGGGAGCAATGACATAGAAACGCACACGAGCGCACGAAGAGGCGAGTGTGTCTGCGTATTATATTATTCCATAGTAACACAATGTAAAGCTGCGCATTCTGTTATTTTGCCACCTCGATAATTGTAATCCGAGTGTCTGCAGCCTAACATATGCCATTGGGTTATAATAAGCTTGGATATAAAGGAAATAGGGATTGCACACACATGGTTTTAGCATGATTTGTTACATTTGGCAGACAGAATCATAACAAAGAAAAGCAGCAGGCAATCTAATCGAATAATTGATGGTTTATGAGAACATATTTGAATGAAGTGGGGTATATTGCCTTTTGTTGAATTGAATAACGCGGCCGTTTGCGTCTTAATGCCAATAGATACAGCTGTGTAGGGGTAGTGTATCTACGTTATAATCTGTTGCAATTTCAATGGTGATTTAGTAGATATAATCGCGAAATAGCACTAAGGCATATCATTAAACATTTGCTCGCGTTATGCAATACTGATTCATTGTTTTGGAAGTTCGAGCAACAAAGCTGATTACCTACAAACCACACGTCCACGCGGACCATGTAGCGCCGAAGAAGGGGCCAATATATCGCCATTACGCTCTTAGGTGATTGGTAAGGAGGGCATCTTCCACAAAACAAGTTGGCATTTGAGAACATATATTAATAGGACCGAATTTTTTACGCTGAAGGCAATTAACTGCTTCGCTTTCAGTTGCGGTAGACTATAGTCCTTAGTTACAAAATGATTGACAACTTCATTGCAATATAATAGCCGCAGCCGTGCAAATATGCAGATATAACATTCAAAGCGTTACATACCAGAAAGCCCAACAAATGAAGAATAAAATTCAGTGACGCAAGATATATATTCATTTTTATTCTGAGTTTTAATTATGAAATGTTTTGACGTGATTAATTGTTCAACAGTGTATCATTTTTATAGGACCAATCTTTGGGTCCACTGTAATAAATATTGAATCCATAAGCATCAATCACAAAATTATGTTTGTACGTGCTAAAGTGATTTTAGAGTAGCTGACAAACATTGCAATGCACATGTATAAGCAGGATTCTCTTGTAACGAAACACGGACTGCTTTGTTGACAGGTATTAAGCTTTGAGGCATACGGAAAAGTTGAGAGTCGGAGGCGTTAAGTTTAAGTGCGCAAGATAGCAGATATGGGGCATCATATTTTCAATATCAAATTGTGCGTGAATAGTTTGACCCTTGAACGGACGAGGCCGTTTCCATACACAATATTTTGAATATGGCTCGAATGATTATTTGGCTAACGCTAAGACGAGAATATGATGAATACGTCCAGCGAACCAAAAATGTAATAGATGATTAAATTAACATATTAAATTTTTTAAAGGAATTCAAAATAGGGACCTAAGGCGATATTTTTAAAATGCTGTTTGCTCCGTGTGTTGTACAAGGTAAATGTTGTACAGCCAGTTGCGGATCTCAGCGGATATTTTGATTAAAACTATAAAGACGCTAAAAATGGTATGTGCGCCTTGCTCACGATTCGTGAAAAGGGGATTTCCCTGCAACAGATACTTTGTTGGATGAACATATTGTCGTTATGTTCCCATTCGAGTGAGAGCATTTCTGTATGTACCTTAACACATTATTAAGAAATGTTTTAGTAAGAATCAATTTTCAATTCGAATAATTTATATTTAACCTGTGGATTTGTCGATTGTTACCAACACACTGCGCACCCAAAACATGTGTATATTAAGTACGTCTAAAATGTACCAATGTTGACGCAACGTGAGCAATCTGCAACTTAACCTATAGTATGTTTTTGATACCCAATTGCGTAGCTGTGCAGTGTGATGTAAATTCACAATAAGTTTCCAATAATTAGTCCGCGTGGTTGCGCTAAATGATTCTTGTTCCCTTTCAATGTGTTGGTATATTGCAGACTCACTTAACCATAAACTTATCTGTAGATATCCAATAAATCTGCCTTTTGCGGGTGGTCAATGGATAACAAAGGTATTAACGTCATGTTTCACTTGATAAAGTGCTAGGTTATACATGGGAAGTTCATTCATGGGCAGTGTTAAATGGAATTGTTTAATCATCGAGTATACAACATTTTAGTGACTGAGCTTCACATTGAGTAAATGATCATTGCTATTCATAATTCAATTCATATATTTAGTATACCTTCACCCTAATGGACCTTTTATGTGTGGTAATTGTACCAATTTGTTTAAGCTGATAATCAGGTAAAAATGTGAAAAGCTATCGCAAAACATACCATTAAATGCAATTATAACGCTGTTTGTTCATATGTTATACAGGAGTATTACGCGTATACGAGTTAGCGGAATAACAATTCGATATTTGCACATTGCATCACGGTGCATTCATGCGTAATATTGTCATAAACTGAGAGTTTCTAATTTAAATGTGTGTGTTATATACACTGACTGCAACCAGAGATCCGGAGCAGTTTGGTATGCATCGAACGATAGCTATGGCCTCCAAAATACAACCTCTGTATATGAGCTTTTGACTTTTTTTCCACTAGTTTGTGCGTATTCAATAGTTTTTCCTTGACACCTGAAACATTATAAAAACACATCAAATTTAGGATTGGCACACCTAATTAATACCGTCTCATTCTTTAGTGGTTGGTTGACTAAAACCTGTAACGGAGGTGCAATCGAGTGGAGCCATTATAATTTACGTTTGAAAAATTGTGACAGCGCAAAATCATTGCAATGCACCATCGAGCATCAGACAAATAAGACGAGAACGTAGACTTATTTAATAACTAGATGAGCGCTGCATGATCATAAATCTGTGGTATATGCACTGGTCATTTGCTGCTCTGGTGAAGTCAGCGTATGCCTGGTCAACTTCCACCTGGGTACAAGGACAAACAGTTGCACAGATATGTACAATCTGTGCCATAGCAAATAGCATTTTCAACTTTGCCCTACCGTTACTTACCGACTCTCAATAGCTTATCTGGTCTTATCTGGTATTACTGTAAAAGCGCTATAATAAGGCTCTTACATAAATATATATATATATATATATATATATCATTTATATATATATATATATATATATATATATATATATATATATATATATTATGTATGTATATTTATAATAAGGCTCTTACATAAATATATATATATATATATATATATATATATATATTTATGTAAGAGCCTTATTATAGCGCTTTATATGTAAGAGCCTTATATATATATATATATATATATATATATATATATATATATAAATATATATATATATATATATATATATATCTATATATATATGTAAGAGCCTTATTATAGCGCTTTTACAGTTGAGTGTTATCAGCAGCAAATGGGCACAATAAGGTGTATAACGAGTAGTATGACAGTATTTAGTATCGAAAATGCGCAATGTAAGGTGCATTGATCAGCATCCACAAATTGACTCCTCTACGTTAATATAGTTATTTTAGGTGCTCACAATGCCATTATATATGAACGTTAGTGGGGCTATATCTGAGCAATACGCTGGTGTACCAATCAGACTGGGTACCGTAGAGAAAGGTTCATTTAGGGTAACATTACCATAACAATGAAATCTTGTGACTTGTCCCATAGCAAATTATTTCAAATTTGCTAGAAGCCAAATAAAATTAGCAGCAGCGTTCTTTGTACTTATTGCTGGGTAATGCCTAAATGGCAATGAACGTCTAAACGTAGATGTTTACGAAGACTCTTTATTCAATCTTATGTTTACAATAAAACAACAGCATTGCGATAATAATAAAAAGCTGAACTTTAGTAGGCCGAAAAGATACATGTTTGAAGAACCAGGCAATAATAACCTGTGTTATTAATTTTTGATTTTTCAAACAATAACCTACACCACAAAGCATTGACATTGTTTGGTAATTGTCCCCGCTAATTTGTTTATATACACTATACTATTTGCATAACGAGTGCAACACACACATTTTTCATATTTAATAGTAATCGCTGTTGATGAGGTACCACCTGCTTAACAATAAAAACGGCTCCAAGAGTCAAACGACATATGCTAGTGATGAGTAATGCCCATAACTACTTTTGTGGTTGCAACGGCATCATGTATGTGCATTTTATATGCACTGGCAGGATCACAGCAACTGTGGTGTCAAATAAGTGCTGGTCACAGTGACAAAATGTAGCGGTTGGTCTTGCTTCGTATTTATGACACAATTAGTATCATATCTGATGGCGAGGTTTTAATACCGCGCAAAACTCCTCTCGCCTTCATTATCCTGCATTATCATGCATGATTGGTGAAGACTAGAACACTGACTTAAATCGGAAAGTCAAGCACATAAAATGAGGCGTTGCTAGACAAAGGCATGAGAAGTCTCTACATTAATTCGGTTTTATGCTTTTGATCCCACACAACGTTTGTTGAAGGTTCGTGCTTCTACCTTACAAAGCGTTGATACTCAGTATTGTATGCGTAATTTTTTGTGTGTTAATTTGATGCAAAGAAGTCAGGTCGATTTAAATGAAACTAGATCAAGAGATGAGGATTAAGTGCAGGAATTTGTCGGAGTTTGCAGGCGTCGTTCTGGGAAATAATAATCGCAAAATAAGGCAATCGCGCATTTATCAGGGCAAACATTCCGTCGAGGATCACTCACTTGACTAGATAACTCCCCAAATGTGGTGAATAGATGAACGATTGCAGAAGCATGATTTGAGAATGTCATTTATATGTTTGAAGACCTCAACGGCGATGTTGTTAATGTGATAAGTAAACATTTTGTTATGGCAGTTTACCCGATTTTACATTATTGCAGGAAAGACAATGTTGGACTTGGTTAATAAATATTAACGGTTAAACGCCACCCTACTCAATCTGTACTAAAAATGCATGGGGGCGATGGTTTAGCAGCTGACACTCTCAAGTTTGGGCTAAATCATGATCTTTATTATTTATCCTCCAAAAGGTATAGCCATACGTGAAGATTTTAAGACAAAATTACTGCGGACAGATGTATTCGTGGAGGAGTTTGTGTTACCATAAATTCAGTTATTAGGGCTAACTATTTATGAGAGATAGATTGTCTGCTTGGGCTAAATCATGATCTTTATTATTTATCCTCCAAAAGGTATAGCCATACGTGAAGATTTTAAGACAAAATTACGGCGGACAGATGTATTCGTGGAGGAGTTTGTGATACCATAAATTCTGTTATTAGGGATAACTATTTATGAGAGATAGATTGTCTGCTTCGGCCTCTCAATCAATATGATTTAGAATGGTACGCAGAGATCATTGATTATAGATAATGCCACTGATTTTTTTAATGACTAATTTTACTGATGATGTAGTAGTCCATAATGCGTCAAAATAAGCCCAAATAAACCGAAATGCACCGAGAGCAATCCTGCTAAAGCTTATCTACTGTTGCGCAGACGTGGTCGAATTACATTTCCATAATCCAGTCGTTTTAAAACTTATTGGTTAGCACTAAACATTGATAAGAGTTGAGTGGCAGCAAAACAGTCCTTAGATTATCTCAACCCCGAGAAATAGAATGCGTTCCTCCAAAGGCTCTTCTTGAGGTGATGGTGCACGGATATCGAGTCTGAGTTATGCGACTTATTGTGACCCTTGGATGTGTTAACGTGCAAGCGACCCATCTTTATGTTAGCTGTCTAGTCTTTTCAAAATAGTACATTTATACAAGAAATGGGGCTTTTTAGATGCACTTACCTTCATGATGTAATGCTCTAGGAGACACGCAAGAAATGCTTCCCAATCTAACATTTGTAAAGAATATGAGAACCAGCAGAATTTAAAACCCATGTAGGATATACCCCGATGATTTGATTTTTGCTTGCTTTTTTTCATACTGCCGATAATTCAGCGTCAGGCCTAAACCTTCGATAAAACATTCGCAAATATCACGCAGCTGACTATCTGTTCAGCTCACGCGTTAATTATAGGGATAGCAATGTCACTGAAACGCTCATGAACGCATGAAGAGGTGAGTGTGCCTACGCATTATATAATTCCATAGCATCTGATGCTTTACATTCGCCAGTGGATAATGATAAGCTTTGCAATAGCGGAAGTAGGAAATTGCACAGACATAGTTTTGGCACGCTTTGTTGCATTTGACAGACATAGAATCATAGCAAAGACAAGCAGCTGGCAATGTAATCGAATAATTTAGGGCTTAGGAGAAAGGATTGAATGAAGTAGGGAGTATATTGCCTGTTGTTGAATTGAATAACGCTGCCGTTTGTGTTTTAATAACGTCAGTAGATACGGCTATGTAGGGGTCGTGTATTTACGTTATAGTCTGTTGCTATTTTTCTTTCACTGCCAATCATGGGAGGATACATGTAATACTTTACAGCCATAGGAAAAACACAGCAGCTGTTCTTCACATGGGTAAAATCGTTTTTAAAATTTGCGGCGATGTTATTTGCACCAGAAATCAAATTAGTCATTTTGTGCTTAATACAAACTTTATCTTTAAGATCAAATGACACATTATTCACTCTAAGGAATATCTATTAAGTGATATTAATGGGGGTTTCACAAATTCATATATTAACCTAGCCTTTAATTGAGAGATCAATTGGCACAGAATGCCGAAGAAGAAGTTAAGTACATTCTTAAGCATAATCAACCGAGACAAATGACAGCGATATATCATTATCGTTTGTGTGGACGACAAAACTGTGTAATTACCCGTTAATGCCTTGGGACGGATTATAGTCACATGGGACTCGATATAAATAGCAGATAGCTGACAGTAAATTAACCGCATAAATGAACGTCATGATGTTTTTTGCATTAACCTTTAGGTCAACTTCCCTCCAAAACAGTGCACATTTTATCTGCATCGCATTAATGTCAATCATCTCTCTCGACCAAAAACAATTTCCAACGCTCGCAAAACAGCGAAAATATTGTAGCATTGTCATCGATAATAAACAAATAACCAACCCGATATTTGTTGTGACATATTATCTACATATCTAATAATCATCAACTACCGCTGTGCTGCAATCGCCATTATAGACTGAATCACAGTACAAGGGCTACTTTTTTGATGGCCTTCGCTGGTCGGACAAATGTATCCCCTAGCTGCCACCGGGCATTTGGCGACCATTGGTTATATTGTTAGCAATCGATAAAGCCGTGAAGGAGTATAAAACAAGCTGACACGCGAACAAAAGACTTCCTGATTTAAGCTGCATGTAATGCTTGCAAACCATGGTTTGTTACATGGTTTGTATTTACAATGAGTGAGGCCTTTGCGTAAGTGTTCATATAGCTACTACAATGAGAGTCATTTGATAGTGTGCCATTTGATATATATGCGACGCATGTGGGTGCTTCAATCGCGGCTTAATGCGCGCGGCCAACATCCGTGTGATATATAGGGCCATTAAAGGGATTTGTTTTTACATGTGTGGTAAAGAATGAGAACATGACACGCATCAACATAATTGTTCGATAGATCCGTGGGCTCCTGCCACATCAAGTGAAATAAATTGTCAGCTTATTCATTCTGCATGATAGCGAAATCTGCAACATTAACAAACCGGTGATACATTTTCGAACTAAAACCTTTGTAATTATTCTATAGCCATGTGTCCTATATAATATAACCAAGATATGACGAATCAATCAGAAAGCAAAGCTCATTTTACAGGGCCTGAAGTTATATGAAAGCCCTGAGATATTATTAGATTGTTATTAAGGGGCTATTTGGTGGTTAAGCTGTAGCCAAATAGAACCTTATCGGCTTCGGAGCTGGGTTCTAATGTCGCCTAGTAGGCGCCAATAAGGTTACAATTACCTGGGTATTAAACTTTATGATGATATACAGCTGAACATTTGCATTTTATATCAAGTGTGTTATGTTCACATAAAAAAAAGGTGATGCACTATGCTAACTGAAATATTTTAACTCATTCTATGGCCCTGCATCATGGATAAGCTGACCAAGTAAAATCGGATCATCCAGACACCATGCTTATTTTGATTTGACGGTAGTGATACTAATGTTCTGAGACAGTACAAAATGGTATTGATAGAATAGTCAGAACAGAACCTTGCATGTTTCATAAGATGTTTTTTTTAAACGTAAGTTTTTGTCCTTTTGCTGCCAATCATAAAGCAGTCATTTGCTTAGGGTAAAAGCAAGCTGTCAAACGGGCTGATTTTACTTCGCTATGTTTTTCTATTATGTTGAAAAAGCGTGATACAGAATTTTTGGATGAGATACAACTCAGCATGTATTTTCATGTCTTTCTGCCTTAGATATATTGCATTGTAGGCTATGCAATACTTGCGTCATTAGATCCTATCACAGGTAGATTCAAAGCATGATCTAAGGATAGGAAATAGCAACGTGGTGATGCAGATATGCATTTCATGAATATACTGGCCAGAAATTCCTGTGCTGAAACAGAGCTGAAGAACAAAAGCGCATATTCCAATACCTACATGCCTCTATCAATAGATGATGTTACTTTAATTATCCTGTACTTGACAATACCCAATAACCAAAGGCAATTACTAGCGCAAATAATGCATACTGATAGACTTAATGTACTAATTGTGACGTTTGTTAAATATGTTCTCTTGTATTTAGTATTTTCGCTGTGTCAGTAGTAAATGTACGATGAATAATAATATCCTTAGATTGCATAATCAAAGAAGGGTCACACATTTCTCTACGATCATCATTTTGATATAGCCGGTACTTTTCTATGAATTATACGCAGGGACGAATACTGTTTCCCCACAGCCTAACTAGAAACAATCTGTGTTGGTGTCTCGATCATGCTTGTGCTCGTGCCCTTTTCGTCAGGCTGTTTCGCTTTGCTCACACAGCGAGGGTTGTTATGCTATACGTATCGGTAGCAATGTAACCAAACCTTCACCGGTAGTTAAATGTGTGTGTCCAGCACTCAGACATGACGCGTCAATACTTCTTTCTTGTAACTAATGCATTAGATGTCTTTGTGTACGGTGTGATGAACGATTCCTCCCGTAAAAAAATGAAGAAAGTTAGCGATTTGCCGAACAATATGTACATTTATACCTCCTGATAATAGGGGTAATTAATAGACTTGTTGTTTGGTGTGTGCAGTCCCTCAGACAGATGATCTTTCCGTTAATCGAAGGATGTCTGCATGTAGTAATATCTACTTGGCATATTGCAAATGTGTAGTAGACAAGACATCTTGGCATTGGTCGTTCAAAAGGCCTTTAATCGCTGTTTGAAAATATTGTACTAGTGAAGTTAATGCCTATTATCTGTTAAAGGTTACTCTAATAAGAGTAGTAAAATAATACGGTTGAACAAATCCGTATAACATAGCTTTTAACATCGCAAGACCGATTATTAAATATGTCGGGCAGCATCTAAAAACAAATCTTTGCTATTTGCTCTGTATTGGCGGTTAAGACCGGGTGGCAAATGTTATTTAGTTTTGTCCTGACTCTTTGCTGGCGTCAGTTATGTTGTAGGCAAATGCATGCTACTGAATATTATGCCTGCAATTACAGTTATACGGCTCATGGCTAGTTGTACGTTTCACCGTGTGTTTATATGTCCATGCATACTCAATTACAGAAGGTAAACGGTAGCCAAACGGTTCAGTTCGGTCTCTGGTTGCATAAAGCGAAATTCTTATCCAAATTTCCCACAACTTTCCGCTTGATGTACAAGGCTGCGCTAAATATTTTCGGAGTTCGATTATCCTTGAACTAATACATGTTCATGTATAATAGTCATCATGTCGAGATTAATTTAAGAGCGATATGGCTGTTCAACCTTCTGTCGGTGTTCAAGACACCTTCGCAAAGTAAAATAGTGACATAGGTTGATAGATATGAGCGGATATATTCCAAACCGAATACCGATTGACCGCTTTGTATTTGCTTATCCTTCATCATGCAACAGCTGACTGATCTGAGTCAATACAATTGGAACATTGACTGACACGTAATTCATTATGGTGATAGTGTGTGATGCTTCCGAATCGTTTAAATGTTCATTAAAATAATGCATACCTATAAGGACACGACATGCATCTTTTCGGCAATTAAATGTTCATCCCATGTTCTATCACATTATAGCGCGTCTTTTGTATTACACAGCTATATAACGCGTCGAAAAGGAGCACCATCAATTCAATGGATAACGCTTCTCTAACGAAATAACGAAGCTCAAGCAGTAAAGGTTCAGATACATGACAAAACCCCTGTTATGGCAATCAGCATAACTTATCAATAGAATTGACGAGCTCCTCTTATTTATTTAGCAGTCGTCTGTTCAATCGCTTAATGTAACCAATGCATGCGAATGCTGAATATTGTCGATTAGGTCGACCTGGATGATTCGGATGTTATCTTTTAGTCACCAGGTTTATGAATGTCAACTTGTTATTACAGTTTTCTGTTAATGCTTGTTTGATATCATTCGATAGATGTAAGCCAACGCACGATCCGAAGTGTATGTGGACAATTGTGTAAGTGTAGGTGCAGTCCAGGTCTTAGGAAGCACCTTCAACGATGCACTTCTATGAAAACCTTTAAAAGACTAAGAGGCAGCGCTGAGCAGTATTTTAGGCAATAATCAGCTGATATTTCCGATCGCAATGTTTTAGGTTCGACGAATATTATATCTCATCCACATGCATTGCTATTGCTGCGTTACATTTGCAGCAGGAGACTTATTCCTTCATAGGTGAATCCCCTGTCGTGACCGATTCCTGACTATTGCTCGTATGCTTCACTCATAAGAACGTACATAACATACACCCGATCTTATTAATTTGTCACACAAACAACAATGTAGCATATTTGTATTCGAGCACAATCTATTCGCCAATAATTGATAACACGATTCTAAAGCAATATGATCTACGTTATAATCATCAGCAGGATCAGTATTTTTTAACTCTCGGGCGGTTATTTGACCCATGTATGTTATTATCACAGTCTGGGAATATTGCAGGCATGTTTTTGTACGCTACAGTCATACCATATAAGCATCCTAAATACCTTATATCCATATACATGTATATGTTAATTATAAAATATTACATATTTGAAATTAATAAATGAGGAAATGTGCCGAATGTATTGCTGATGATATCATTACCATCGTTGCGTCTATCCTTCCTTACCTAAAACACTAAATCAAAATGTATATCATATATAAATATAAATATTCATATACAAACATATATATATAAATGTATATAAATAAATATATATATGTATATATATATATATATAAATATATATAAATTTATATTTACATACATATATATATACATACAAATATATATATATATCTATATATATTTATATATATATATGTATATATATATATAAATATAGATATATAGATACATATATATTTATATGCATAGATAAATATTAATTTATACATATTTATATACATATGTAAATATATATATATATATACATATATATATATATATATATATATATATATATATATATATATATATATACGTATATATATATATGTATATATCTATATAAACATATATACATATATTTATATATATACATGTAAACCATATAAACCATTCAGTGTCAACGTCAGAAATGGAAGATATTTTGTTCAACTGATTTAATCTTTTGCCAATTTGATAATTATGGGGAAATGATTGTTTGTTTTTTAAATTTTGTATTAGTCGAATAGCTAAGCAGAACAATACATAATTATGTTTTCTATTTGCAGGTTATATTCGCTGTTACCCACACATATGTCGATTTTTGTTTAGGGTCAGTTTATTGGGCACAATATTTTTATCTCTTCAGCGAGTAGACGATCGTATTTCCCTCTCAGCACAAGAGGTCTGAAGAAGCTCCATATTGACTTGTTTTTATATCGGAGTAACTGATTAGACAACAGCACACATATCGGTCATGGATGACATTTACTCCGGTTTAGGTCTGCGACTTTCGATAAAGCTGACAATATTATCATTGCGAAAAGCTGTCTGGGAGTGACTGCAACATCTGTATATTTTCAGTGAAATGTAAATTAATCTATGATGATTGATTTCAATTTTTATCGTAGAGCTAGTAAGTAAACAATATCTATGTGAACAGTCGGCCGGCTACCAGATTACCTCCTTCTTGAGTTGCAATTATATTGTAGCTATTATATTGATGTGTAAAAAAAATGCGTCGTTATTGCAGCACAATGTCGAATTTCGAAGATGCACATATATTACCAAAGCGATTGTGCTTTAATCCACTTTGTACGAGGATGCAAACACGGATTTTATACATGTAAAAAAGCCGACACTTCTACAGATCAAGAAGATATTCGTTAGCTTCTGCTCCACAATATGCCACGCATTGCCAACAGCTCATGAACAAAATACAGCATGAGTATGCGGGGGCAGGTCCGTCTCGGATGCTTATCCAAATCGCAAGTATGATGGACGTCCAATATGTGCATTAGAAATTAAATAGGTTTGTTGCTGAGAAAAGTATTTTGCGAATAGCTGTGCTGCCGTTTAAACGGCTAAGTCTAAAACGAAAACATTGACATAATGCAAGGGTGAGCTGTATATCATCATGTAATATACGGACATGAAGACCTACTACAGCTACATAACATGGTTTTATATTTCGGCATTCGTCCTTTGAACGATTCCTTCTGTCGGAAATATTTAAATCAAATGAAACGTAAATGCAACCAATTGGCCAGAAGATAGTGCAAATTTAAATAATAAGGCGGCAAACCATCTGCCAACACTTTTAAACACGAATGCCTTTTCGCTGATTTGCATTCGCGTGCACAATTGTAAAGCAGCTCCACACGTTTTATTTGTCATACTACTTATTCGTGCTGTTTTTTCCTGTGCAGTTGTTGATTTGCAGGTGGGTGCACTATTGTAAAGTCAACCAAAATAATCAGTTCGAATAATTTAGGGCTTAGGAGAAAGGATTTGAAGTAGGGAGTATATTGCCTGTTGTTGAATTGAATAACGCTGCCGTTTGTGTTTTAATAACGTCAGTAGATACGGCTATGTAGGGGTCGTGTATTTACGTTATAGTCTGTTGCTATTTTTCTTTCACTGCCAATCATGGGAGGATACATGTAATACTTTACAGCCATAGGAAAAACACAGCAGCTGTTCTTCACATGGGTAAAATCGTTTTTAAAATTTGCGGCGATGTTATTTGCACCAGAAATCAAATTAGTCATTTTGTGCTTAATACAAACTTTATCTTTAAGATCAAATGACACATTATTCACTCTAAGGAATATCTATTAAGTGATATTAATGGGGGTTTCACAAATTCATATATTAACCTAGCCTTTAATTGAGAGATCAATTGGCACAGAATGCCGAAGAAGAAGTTAAGTACATTCTTAAGCATAATCAACCGAGACAAATGACAGCGATATATCATTATCGTTTGTGTGGACGACAAACTGTGTAATTACCCGTTAATGCCTTGGGACGGATTATAGTCACATGGGACTCGATATAAATAGCAGATAGCTGACAGTAAATTAACCGCATAAATGAACGTCATGATGTTTTTTGCATTAACCTTTAGGTCAACTTCCCTCCAAAACAGTGCACATTTTATCTGCATCGCATTAATGTCAATCATCTCTCTCGACCAAAAACAATTTCCAACGCTCGCAAAACAGCGAAAATATTGTAGCATTGTCATCGATAATAAACAAATAACCAACCCGATATTTGTTGTGACATATTATCTACATATCTAATAATCATCAACTACCGCTGTGCTGCAATCGCCATTATAGACTGAATCACAGTACAAGGGCTACTTTTTTGATGGCCTTCGCTGGTCGGACAAATGTATCCCCTAGCTGCCACCGGGCATTTGGCGACCATTGGTTATATTGTTAGCAATCGATAAAGCCGTGAAGGAGTATAAAACAAGCTGACACGCGAACAAAAGACTTCCTGATTTAAGCTGCATGTAATGCTTGCAAACCATGGTTTGTTACATGGTTTGTATTTACAATGAGTGAGGCCTTTGCGTAAGTGTTCATATAGCTACTACAATGAGAGTCATTTGATAGTGTGCCATTTGATATATATGCGACGCATGTGGGTGCTTCAATCGCGGCTTAATGCGCGCGGCCAACATCCGTGTGATATATAGGGCCATTAAAGGGATTTATTTTTACATGTGTGGTAAAGAATGAGAACATGACACGCATCAAAATAATTGTTCGATAGATCCGTGGGCTCCTGCCACATCAAGTAAAATAAATTGTCAGCTTATTCATTCTGCATGATAGCGAAATCTGCAACATTAACAAACCGGTGATACATTTTCGAACTAAAACCTTTGTATTTATTCTATAGCCATGTGTCCTATATAATATAACCAAGATATGACGAATCAATCAGAAAGCAAAGCTTATTTTACAGGGCCTGAAGTTATATGAAGGCCCTGAGATATTATTAGATTGTTATTAAAGGGCTATTTGGTGGTTAAGCTGTAGCCAAATAGAACCTTATCGGCTTCGGAGCTGGGTTCTAATGTCGCCTAGTAGGCGCCAATAAGGTTACAATTACCTGGGTATTAAACTTTATGATGATATACAGCTGAACATTTGCATTTTATATCAAGTGTGTTATGTTCACATAAAAAAAAGGTGATGCACTATGCTAACTGAAATATTTTAACTCATTCTATGGCCCTGCATCATGGATAAGCTGACCAAGTAAAATCGGATCATCCAGACACCATGCTTATTTTGAGTTGACGGTAGTGATACTAATGTTCTGAGACAGTACAAAATGGTATTGATAGAATAGTCAGAACAGAACCTTGCATGTTTCATAAGATGTTTTTTTATAACGTAAGTTTTTGTCCTTTTGCTGCCAATCATAAAGCAGTCATTTGCTTAGGGTAAAAGCAAGCTGTCAAACGGGCTGATTTTACTTCGCTATGTTTTTCTATTATGTTGAAAAAGCGTGATACAGAATTTTTGGATGAGATACAACTCAGCATGTATTTTCATGTCTTTCTGCCTTAGATATATTGCATTGTAGGCTATGCAATACTTGCGTCATTAGATCCTATCACAGGTAGATTCAAAGCATGATCTAAGGATAGGAAATAGCAACGTGGTGATGCAGATATGCATTTCATGAATATACTGGCCAGAAATTCCTGTGCTGAAACAGAGCTGAAGAACAAAAGCGCATATTCCAATACCTACATGCCTCTATCAATAGATGATGTTACTTTAATTATCCTGTACTTGACAATACCCAATAACCAAAGGCAATTACTAGCGCAAATAATGCATACTGATAGACTTAATGTACTAATTGTGACGTTTGTTAAATATGTTCTCTTGTATTTAGTATTTTCGCTGTGTCAGTAGTAAATGTACGATGAATAATAATATCCTTAGATTGCATAATCAAAGAAGGGTCACACATTTCTCTACGATCATCATTTTGATATAGCCGGTACTTTTCTATGAATTATACGCAGGGACGAATACTGTTTCCCCACAGCCTAACTAGAAACAATCTGTGTTGGTGTCTCGATCATGCTTGTGCTCGTGCCCTTTTCGTCAGGCTGTTTCGCTTTGCTCACACAGCGAGGGTTGTTATGCTATACGTATCGGTAGCAATGTAACCAAACCTTCACCGATAGTTAAATGTGTGTGTCCAGCACTCAGACATGACGCGTCAATACTTCTTTCTTGTAACTAATGCATTAGATGTCTTTGTGTACGGTGTGATGAACGATTCCTCCCGTAAAAAAATGAAGAAAGTTAGCGATTTGCCGAACAATATGTACATTTATACCTCCTGATAATAGGGGTAATTAATAGACTTGTTGTTTGGTGTGTGCAGTCCCTCAGACAGATGATCTTTCCGTTAATCGAAGGATGTCTGCATGTAGTAATATCTACTTGGCATATTGCAAATGTGTAGTAGACAAGACATCTTGGCATTGGTCGTTCAAAAGGCCTTTAATCGCTGTTTGAAAATATTGTACTAGTGAAGTTAATGCCTATTATCTGTTAAAGGTTACTCTAATAAGAGTAGTAAAATAATACGGTTGAACAAATCCGTATAACATAGCTTTTAACATCGCAAGACCGATTATTAAATATGTCGGGCAGCATCTAAAAACAAATCTTTGCTATTTGCTCTGTATTGGCGGTTAAGACCGGGTGGCAAATGTTATTTAGTTTTGTCCTGACTCTTTGCTGGCGTCAGTTATGTTGTAGGCAAATGCATGCTACTGAATATTATGCCTGCAATTACAGTTATACGGGCTCATGGCTAGTTGTACGTTTCACCGTGTGTTTATATGTCCATGCATACTCAATTACAGAAGGTAAACGGTAGCCAAACGGTTCAGTTCGGTCTCTGGTTGCATAAAGCGAAATTCTTATCCAAATTTCCCACAACTTTCCGCTTGATGTACAAGGCTGCGCTAAATATTTTCGGAGTTCGATTATCCTTGAACTAATACATGTTCATGTATAATAGTCATCATGTCGAGATTAATTTAAGAGCGATATGGCTGTTCAACCTTCTGTCGGTGTTCAAGACACCTTCGCAAAGTAAAATAGTGACATAGGTTGATAGATATGAGCAGATATATTCCAAACCGAATACCGATTGGCCGCTTTGTATTTGCTTATCCTTCATCATGCAACAGCTGACTGATCTGAGTCAATACAATTGGAACATTGACTGACACGTAATTCATTATGGTGATAGTGTGTGATGCTTCCGAATCGTTTAAATGTTCATTAAAATAATGCATACCTATAAGGACACGACATGCATCTTTTCGGCAATTAAATGTTCATCCATGTTCTATCACATTATAGCGCGTCTTTTGTATTACACAGCTATATAACGCGTCGAAAAGGAGCACCATCAATTCAATGGATAACGCTTCTCTAACGAAATAACGAAGCTCAAGCAGTAAGGGTTCAGATACATGACAAAACCCCTGTTATGGCAATCAGCATAACTTATCAATAGAATTGACGAGCTCCTCTTATTTATTTAGCAGTCGTCTGTTCAATCGCTTAATGTAACCAATGCATGCGAATGCTGAATATTGTCGATTAGGTCGACCTGGATGATTCGGATGTTATCTTTTAGTCACCAGGTTTATGAATGTCAACTTGTTATTACAGTTTTCTGTTAATGCTTGTTTGATATCATTCGATAGATGTAAGCCAACGCACGATCCGAAGTGTATGTGGACAATTGTGTAAGTGTAGGTGCAGTCCAGGTCTTAGGAAGCACCTTCAACGATGCACTTCTATGAAAACCTTTAAAAGACTAAGAGGCAGCGCTGAGCAGTATTTTAGGCAATAATCAGCTGATATTTCCGATCGCAATGTTTTAGGTTCGACGAATATTATATCTCATCCACATGCATTGCTATTGCTGCGTTACATTTGCAGCAGGAGACTTATTCCTTCATAGGTGAATCCCCTGTCGTGACCGATTCCTGACTATTGCTCGTATGCTTCACTCATAAGAACGTAAATAACATACGCCCGATCTTATTGATTTGTCACACAATCAACAATGTAGCATAATTGTATTCGAGCACAATCTATTCGCCAATAATTGATAACACGATTCTAAAGCAATATGATCTACGTTATAATCAGCAGCAGGATCAGTATTTTTTAACGCTCGGGCGGTTATTTTTGACCCATGTATGTTATTATCACAGTCTGGGAATATTGCAGGCATGTTTTTTGTACGCTACAATCATACCATATAAGCATCCTAAATACCTTATATCCATATACATGTATATGTTAATTATAAAATATTACATATTTGAAATTAATAAATGAGGAAATGTGCCGAATGTATTGCTGATGATATCATTACCATCGTTGCGTCTATCCTTCCTTACCTAAAACACTAATCAAAATGTATATCATATATAAATATAAATATTCATATACAAACATATATATAAATGTATATAAATAAATATATATATATATATATATATATATATATATATATAAAATTATATTTACATACATATATATATATACATATATATATATATATATATCTATATATATTTATATATATATATATATATATATATATAAATATAGATATATAGATACATATATATTTATATGCATAGATAAATATTAATTTATACATATTTATATACATATGTAAATATATATATATATACATATATATATATATATATATATATATATACTATATATATATATATATATATATATATATATATATATATATATATATATATATATATATATATAACATATATATATATATTTATATATATACATATAAACCATATAAACCATTCAGTGTCAACGTCAGAAATGGAAGATATTTTGTTCAACTGATTTAATCTTTTGCCAATTTGATAATAATGGGGAAATGATTGTTTGTTTTTTTTAAATTTTGTATTAGTCGAATAGCTAAGCAGAACAATACATATTATGTTTTCTATTTGCAGGTTATATTCGCTGTTACCCACACATATGTCGATTTTTGTTTAGGGTCAGTTTATTGGGCACAATATTTTCATCTCTTCGGCAAGTAGACGATCGTATTTCCCTTAGAGCACACGAGGTCAGAAGAAGCTCCATTTTGACTTGTTTTTATGTCGGAGTAACTGATTAGACAACAGCACACATATCGGTCATGGATGACATTTACTCCGGTTTAGGTTTGCGACTTTCGATAAAGCTGACAATGTCATCATTGCGAAAAGCTGCCACGGAGTGACTGCAACATCTGTATATTTTCAGTAGTATGTAAATTAATCTATGATGATTGATTTTCAATTTTTATCGCAGAGCTAGTAAGTAAACAATATCTATATGAACAGTCGGCCGGCTACAAGATTACCTCCTGCTTGAGTTGCAATTATATTGTAGCTATTATGTTGATGTGTAAAAAAAATGCGTCGTTATTGCAGCACAATGTCGAATTTCAAAGATGCACATATATTACCAAAGCGATTGTGCTTTAATCCACATTGTACGAGGATGCACACACGGATTTTATACATGTAAAAAAGCCGACACTTCTACAGATCAAGAAGATATTCGTTAGCTTTTGCTCCACAATATGCCACGCATTGCCAACAGCTCATGAACAAAATACAGCATGAGTATGCGGGGGCAGGTCCGTCTCGGATGCTTATCCAAATCGCAAGTATGATGGACGTCCAATATGTGCATTAGAAATTAAATAGGTTTGTTGCTGAGAAAAGTATTTTGCGAATAGCTGTGCTGCCGTTTTTAACGGCTAAGTCTTAAACGAAAACATTGACATAATGCAAGGGTGAGCTGTATATCATCATGTAATATACGGACATGAAGACCTACTACAGCTACATAACATGGTTTTATATTTCGGCATTCGTCCTTAGAACGATTCCTTCTGTCAGAAATATTTAAATCAAATGGAACGTAAATGCAACCAATTGGCCAGAAGATAGTGCAAATTTAAATAATAAGGCGGCAAACCATCTGCCAACACTTTTAAACACGAATGCCTTTTCGCTGATTTGCATTCGCGTGCACAATTGTAAAGCAGCTCCACACGTTTTATTTGTCATACTACCTATTCGTGCTGTTTTTTCCTTGCAGTTGTTGATTTGCAGGTGGGTGCACTATTGTAAAGTCAACCAAAATAATCAGTTCATATTTGTCATATTGATTCTGCTTGCTGTGTGCTGCCTATGCATGTCGTCCACATAAGACAACGCACTTGGCCAGTACGTGAATGAAATTGGTTGCGTACATAAACATACTGGTGTTTGCACTGTCATAAATGATATCTAGCATTGCATAAGCGTGCTACAAGGGCGTGAATTAGCGCCAAATGATGGGATGTTATTGTTCGTGGTCGTCTCATATATGCAAATATCATGGCTGTAACTGAACTCATGGATGGTCTATTACGTGGTGATGGTACGTTTTGAAACGGGACGATACATTATGGTCCGGTAATATGGAAACACCAGTTCAGGCGACAATCGAACTATATTAAATGAGCGGAAGATTTCATCAAACAATCTTCTGATCAATGATGCATATTCATACGCTATCTCTATAGGTTCAGCAATCTGCAAAACAAGCAAACTATCATGTACTCAGCACAAATGATTACTGATGTACTCTTTTGTCATAATACTCGATGTTACAAGGAAGAATGTTCTCCAAAATAGATAAGCGCTTTATAGCCTTACCATGTTTAACATGACAGTTGATTTTCTATCAGTGCGGATGCCAACACCATCAACCTAAGGATGCTCCTGCCAAAGGTATTTAGTAGATAAATTAAATTAATTAAGAAGCTTATAGCTGCTTATCAGAACTTGATTTTTATTTCGGCTTAATGGTTCAGAGCAACGATTTATCAACGGGAAATATTTTTTTGCCAATGCAACCAAATATGTAATATGGTGAATGTAATTAATTTTGGTTTTTTTTCCTGTTTACATGTTACAGAACAACGCCAGGTCAGAGAATGTGCTATAGTCCGTTAAAATGTAGCGTCGAGTTAATCAGAGTGATCCATTCATTCAAATTTCGAGCTCTATTCCTAGATCAAGAAATATTTTCAATCAATCATCCGATCAATAACATATTGTTATCAATTCCGGCTCAGAAACATGAATGCTGATTTCTATGCTGCCTCACTGGCACTTACGTCGTGCGCATAAAAAAATTGATTTGCTTCGGGTCGAATACACCACCTACATATCCCTAGGGGATGTAACCGTTGGTGATAAGATTCGAATAAATCACACCCACTGAGCCATACGTGTACGTCCTTGTGAAAAACATTACTGGGACACCTCGTGGAGGAAACGAACTAGTTAAAAATTAAGGTGTGATATATGATACATTTTACCTCTTTCTGTAAAATATCAGTCGAGAGCATTTCTGATAAAATGACAATTATTTGCGCTGTTCTCGTTATTCAGAAGAAGAATGAACGCAAAACTGGTAATTGTATCATAAGCATTACGCTCGGCACATTTTGGCTACTATAATTTACCAATTTGTCGTGCATACACTTTTATGCTTTACATATACATGTAAGTGTACGAGTCAGAAAGACCTTCCCGTTGGTTGCATAATATTATTATAACAAAAGCAAAACCTTTAATATTCCTCTAAAATGGGGTAGCCGTTGCTTATTACGACGCGTGTTATATCAGAAGTATCAGTGTGTGGATCACACTGTTTGACCCCCGTAAGTCCTACATTACGACAATCGGGATATCAGCTGTGCAGTACCACATTTACTTTTCAATCGATTCTGTATTGATAACCAAATCATTGATACAATGTTTTTCAGATTGCCTTGTATTAACTCATTTATCGTTCAAACGGGCGCTAAATGAATGTACCAGTGTGTGGAGGTAGGTCGCAGATGATATTGACACAAAGTTTGTGCACATTGATCACTCTTGCTAACTGTACATCCCCTTCGAAATGCATAGGCATTCTTACATTGAATTACTTCGGAGTTTACTGGATATTGTTTCGTTCACAGTAGAGCATCTTACGTCACACAAATGATGTAATTAACAGTTGCAGATGATACTGTTAATTTGAACGTACAGCATACCTTAAGAATCGAGCTACCACGAATTGGCGAGTGTATTATATTCCATTGTCGATTATGAGACAAATCCTATTCGGCAGGGATTATTTTCGTTACAATCCTACGACAAAAACAAAGAGGCATTAGTCAATAATCGCTCATGAGGGCGAATTCATCAATTAAGGTAAACCCAATCCGCTGTCATTGTAACGCAACCAGTAATTGAAACTGATCATTTTCTTAAGTACTGAATTACAGCAAAGCATGGGTTACATTTTAACGCAACCTCTAAGCCGTAAACAAATGTTTTTATCCTTGTATGTTAGGTTCTAGCATTAATGAATGTGCCAGGTGTGTTAATCAAAAGCACGTAATTCATTAACATAAAGTACACTGATTCCGTCCCGTCGTATTCTAGGGCATGCACCTGCACCTTTGACACCTTAAACAAGCGAACAATTGAACTCATTCCACTAAGATGTTGGGTGAACGAATAAGGTTATGTCGTCGTTCAAATTTCTTCTAAGCCTGGTACGGTTCTCTTTAGAAAGTGGCAAGCATAACGTACTGTTAGTATTTACGCAGGCTCAAGCGTGCTACGCAGTCGTAAATTATAACCAATCGATGAAGTATTAATTCCCCGTATTCAACGCGGTCAAACTTAATATGGAAATATGATGACTGTAATGTACGTAGATATTTCTGGTTGGCGTGTGATGGTACAATTCGAGAGCGAATGTGTATTGATCCTCTAACACACAACGTCACTGCAATATCATGACACAATATTCACGACCCTTTCATTTTACGACACGAATATGGAATTAAGAAATCCCTCGATCAATTATCAATTTTTAGATGTCTTGCCCATTTCCTGTCTACATAAATAGCAATTATTCAAAATCACGGACTCGAGCGTTATCATTCATATTATTATCTATACTAAGCAATACTGTACCCTATACACGAACGGCATAATCATTCTTAAGATCTATTTTGTTTACTAGACTCATTTGTTACAGCATTTATTTTTATTTGATCCTAATTGATGAGATATGAAGGTCTACAATTATAAACCTGAGAATCATTTGTTATAGAGCAAAAAACATATATGAGATGGTCACTCTCAGTTCAGCAAAGCTCTTGATTTCCACTCTTACCAGGCGCGAGAAATAAATCAACCCCTAGCTTTCATGCATATCGAAATGTTGCATTTTGAATCAGAGCGGCGAGCAACAGCCAGTTAGTTACATCGCGTGTGATCCAATCGCAAGCTAAATGCTTAATCTGCGTCCGAACCGGCTACTATTTGGCGATGAAATTTAATGGGTGCGTCATGACACCGATGAATCCAAAGCCAATCAATGGAATTACCTCAGACATCTGAATCAGGCAAAATCGGGTTGTAGAAAGTAAGTTAAGCAGTTATATTTTTTAAATCATCGTCCCACAAATACAGACCTTGTGTATTTTGCTGCTTGATATAGTAGTCAACTTAAAATTGGCCTGTTTGCAGCTACCAAATCATGCCGATCTTTCGTCTTAATCTTTACTGTAACTTTGCATGCATCATCAAGCCCATTTGTATCTGTACATCGTTTAATCTGGTGGATAAACTTTATATTCACATTGAATAGATTGACCAAGGATTGGCTTGATTGTTTTCCTCACTTTTACGAATTCATCAGCTTATTAGGGCCTAATGATGAGAATGGTTGATGAGGATTATAGGAGACCGGTGGTTCAACTTTAAGATTCTTCTAAAACCTCCGCAAGGTAAAGCCTTCCTGCATTTTCACCAATGCGTATCGTGTACATTTCTACACCACTCTTGACAATACGACAAAGGTTACCAATTAAGGTGAAACTATGACGGTTATAAATATGGGAGGATCCAGTTGGCTAAAAAAATATAAATGCCATAATTTTGCGATTATATCATTATGCTTAAGCGGGTGATTCCTTTGGATTATAGCACATTTAATGCTTTCTGTAGCATTTCAATTCAGTTTTGCTGTTTGTATACTTTATTACACTAGTAATGCAATGCTGCTTTCAAATCCGCTAGATATCCAATCAAGAGTAGTGCAATGTCATTACAAAATTTGCTATGTTTGATGGAATATCGTAATTGAAACCACAAACGGGGTTATTATTTACCTTTTCATAGTCAGCAAGATATAGTTTGCCATTAAAAATAAGCAATCTTGTGAGATTCGATAGATTAGCAAATGTGTATTGGGGCTTGCCTTCTCCACATGGATAAAACTATCAATACTATAAGGCACTTTTTAGATATACCATTCCAGTCAACAACACCAATCATTGACTCATTCCTTGCTTCTGTCGCCACGATCCTGGTTCCGTCAATAATTCAGATGACCTCTGAAAATAAAAACTAAAGCGAAGTTACATTTATTTGTCAGGGTGAGGTACCCATCACATAATTTCGTGAAATTAACTTCTGGTTACATAGTTGTAAGTTATTTTGGAGTTTGATATCGTTTGCCTCATACCTTAATATTGAAATGCCTTTAGACCAGGCTTACTGTGACATATATTAAGATCTTACACGTTTTTTAAAAGTCATCCCCCCCTCCCGAAATTTCAACGATGCATGCACATTGTGGCGCATACATCATATTCGCGTCTTTGTATATTATCCAGCACAGCGTTGTCTGCACCTGTTCTGAGTCTTCATTGTCCCTGCTGTTTGAGTCAGCATCGCATGTTGTAACCATCTGGTTTAGCGGTACAAGTGGTGAGTCGTTAATTGCAGTTTTTCGTACGAATTCTTACAGAACCCAAGCACCGTAATCCCGTTTAAATTCTGTCGCCAATGTGAAACTCTGTTAGATGCTGTCGAATGGTTACGCACACCGGAAAAATAATGACTTAGCTTGATACTTTGGACACAAAAAATTCAGCATCATTTCAACATTTCGATACGTCGTCCTCGCTGTTGAGTTAATTATGCCTAGGTACAGGTAGTGTTTGGTTATTTAAAGTCTGCATCGCTTTCCGCACCAAATACATTACGAACTACCTCAACAATGCATTGCAGCTATACGTATAGTTTGATCTATATCACATCATTCATTGTATGTTATTCAAGTGGTTCAATACATTAGTTTTATAGATCCCACAGGTTTTAATTCTGGTCTTGTTTGATGTGGCCCAAGAAACCTTGCATTAGTTCGAACTTTCACTAATAGTCAATACAGCCTCTATTTGATAATAATTATCTGAGCCCAGTTCGAAATAAACAGTGTGTGAATAGATGCGATGGTATTGATATTGAGTATAGAAACTAACGAAGATAGCTTCCGACCAATCACAATGATTTGACAGAAATCAGAATGGTTCCATGTGGTATCGAGGGTCAATATGATATTTAATGAAAGCAACCCTTGGTATACATAAAGTTTAGGGTACATATGGATGCACGTACCAGACACGATGTCTATTGATGGCAGCTGCTGCATTATTTGGTTAGCCTCATCGGCCTGATGCTACGCAAATTTTTCGACGGCTTCATTCACATTCCTTGCGTGTGTACATGAAATCCTTCGCACTCCCATTGTCAAGCTGCGACACATATTTGCATCGATTTTCGCTAATATTCATGTTGCTTGACAGTGCACTTTGATTTTGAAAGGGGTTTTATCCCCTGTGTGCTGTTGTGTGATCACCAGGCGACACATCACACCTGGTTAAGTTGACAAAAATTACCTGCCAGGCATTTTGTTTGGCAGCAGCAGCAGTTGTCGCAACGGCGCCATCCTTGTTAAGAATCGCAGGCCTAAAATAAGGCGAAGATGTTGTCTTGGAAAGCCCCGATAGACTGTACCTCTTAATGTTAATATCGACGCTGAGGTTCGTGAAGAGCATACCTTCCCCACAGTTTGGTGTATTTAATGGGTTAGATCTGCGACATTACTTTTTCCTGGGTAGCTGCGTGTGTGCATCACGAGGAAGTTTCACGCTTAGCCAGAGTTTTCCTAGCTGAAAGACTGTAAAGCTAAAGTTTGAAAATGATCTGCATCTAGAACATTAAAGGTTTGATTATCAAAGCTAAAGGCTAGTCAAACCTAGTATATATGAGCTAATCACATAAGGGTCTAGTACGCACAGATAAATCCTCGGCTAAATTATAAATTTTGCCCAAACAAAAAGGTCAGTCATGAACCAGAGTCATTTTGTACCAAAGCATGTTATGGCACTTATCCTCATTTCCAGCAGAAACCTTCCCCATGACAGGTTTTCATGAAATTACGGAAACAAACTACTTAGCTATGGTTCATCAACCTAAATCGTAACCGATACCCAGAAAATATATCTCTATAGATAGAACACGGTTTTACCATTATGTCGAATATGAACTCAATGTAAGTCTTGACAACTCTCATTGATGTTATGTATGCATTACAATAGGTACGCAGTTAACGGAGCGGTCAGGTATAGCAAAATACAATTAAGATAACACTTCACCCCGACGGTTAACACGAATTTGTTAGTTTTATAAGTTTACTTATTGAGCACACTGAAACAAGCAGTGTAAAATAATCGTGGGTTATTTCGAAGGAAAAGTCACCAGCTCAAGAAGAAATAACACATGATAATCATTATTTTTCCACTCCGAAAATATTGTTACTCTGTGCTGTGCACCAGTAAGAGCACCTTTAGAAACCTTATAAAGCACCCTACCGTTTTCTCAAGCACATCAAACAATACACTACGTACTGCAGCCGCCTCTTACCACGAGTCTACCAAAACTAGCCCCAAAAATGCAGCCCGAGCACATCTAACTGCTCACATTTCGTCAGATAAGCTGATATATAGTGGCAGAAAGGCAACACAAAGCCGAAACCTTCGGGAGTCGTTACAAACGCAGTTTACTCAAATGATGACCGTAAAGCTAGTCGTCATTGTGATCTTGAGCACGACGAATGCCATGTTTAGTCCGTATGCAGAACATTTGCAGAACCAATCTATGTCTGAGTTAGTATGATATCATTGGGATAATAACAGAAGCACGTGCAAATCTTTTTAGCTTTCTTTTTGGGAAACACAACAGTTATAGTGTTTTGTTTGCTTTTGATAAATTTCAATAATTTTATATGCCTCAGAGGTACTTGCATAAATCCCCCACCAATATGATTGCATTTAGCACTCTCATCCAATTATTATCGTCTAGTGTTGTAAGGTCACGCCTGTCAGACCATTCATTTTAATAATAAAGATCGAGCGTCGGCTGAAGATTTGTATCCCTAGCAACGCCATAGCAGTGGCCAAATGTTTGATAAATAGTGTGGTCTGTATCCCTCATCCCCCCACACCCACGCACACCTGCCCGCGACACATGTCGACAGTAATTACATTTGTTTCGATTGCTTCAACTGTATTCAATGTCTTCCTTTATTTCTTTTGATTGTAAACTACACAAAGCTCTCTTTCATATGCTAGTGCATTCTCGGGATTATCTTATAGAGCAGGTAGCATATAGATCACTTTGGTGCTTATTATACATATCTTTCTAATCTATAATAAGCCTATTCGCTTATAAAATTTGGGTCATTCATCATTTCTAGAACCAAAGTGATGGCTAACCATCCTGTCAAAGAAAAGATCTATTTAGTGTCTTATTGCTAAACATTAAATATCCGAACGATCAACGTCAAGCATGTTAATATTATAGTTTCTTATTTGCATTGGTCTCCTATATCGATGCAGCTGCCTGATCGTTTGATCGCTCCCTTATCCTGCGTCTGGCGTCTCATTAGTAAGTTTTCCGGGCAACTCGTACCCCAGCGAATATCACCGAGGATATCCCCATGTGTGCGTTGTTACCCTCATAAATTGCCCTGTAATCGAAAATTGAGGATGCTGGTTACTTTGTAACGGCAGCAGTATTACCAAACGGTATAAATGTGGACACATCAATACACCTAAATTTTGTGATCACTGACATCTCAAATTGCAGCTCATGAAAACGTTTCTGCATGTGTTACACTCTATATGAACGATTTTTTACCTTGGCCATACAGAGCCAACTTTTATTTAAAGGAATGGAAGAACGAATCAAATGCTAATCTAAACTCAACATTAAAAACCTGTCATGTATGGTTACACGATGTATTTGCTGAAGACTAGACGGATACCACGATTACAAAGGCAAGTGATTAATACCGTTGACCGAGTAGATATTTTGTTTCTTGTCAAGAAACTACTGGCCTAGAAATTTGGACATATCTAATTTAGATAAACCTCTGACTACGTTTCAGGAAATAACAGCCAGACATTCCATGGTTTATTTCATAAAACCCAGAGGGATCGAAATATCATTTCCATTATTGAGCGAAGATTACCTTTAAGGATGCCTGGTTGTGATCGAAATGACTGGATCGATCTGACAACATCGAGTGCTGCTATGCCAAATGGTTATTCTATAATCAACCGATTAAGGTACCGCTTTTGGCTGGTATTACTTTTTCTGTTATTATTGTGCAGGTACTCATAAAAGGCAATTTCATTAGTGTGAATTTGTGAATGTCACTTATCGAACGAACCTAAAGTTTGACTTATAACCCAGAATATCTCCAGCACATTGGCGTCTATGGGTGATTAGTATCCGAAAGGGGATCATGCTGATTATAGAACGAGAAGCAAACTAATACCTTCAACCCATGTTATTATAACAAATACAAATTATATTTTCAGATGGTATTTTTTTCTTTAGTATCCTCCACAAGATGTGTAAATTACTATACTCCGCTTATAAAGTGAATGACCGTGTGCGAAAAACCAGTGTTTCGGCTGGTTGAAACATCATTTGCATAGAGATCGACCAACAAGTGCCACTATTTCTGACCTCCATGCGATTGTTTACCTACATAAGCGATATCAGATGCCGTACAAGAGTGGAACAGTGAAATAGTCCGAGGTCGTGGTAATATCCGAAGAGCAGGCGCAACATCATTGGCCTATTTGTCTCGGTAATGTAGATGTTAAGCCAACTGCAACCCTGATGGCAGCAGCACTGGGGCGGAATCGCTAGGAAGACCATTATACCATCCTGGTTTTTTTAGAATTTAACGTATACTGGATGTTTATTGGTGCATATATCAAATACCACTATGATTGTAAATTATTAAGCTTGCAATTGAGTTCGGTGAGCTGGCTGAAACGATCATGCCTGGTTAGCTCTACCATTAAGCAGCAACCCCATAGAAAAAGCTGTAGCAATAGTTCTACAGCGATTCAATGTGGCTGTTGGCTCAAGTTCAGAGTAATTTACCATTTTTGGGCCGCGCGTTGTCTATAGTTCTCCCTCAATACCTTTACCGACGGGTTTAAACGGGTTTGTGTGCTCTTCTTTTATGCAAACAAATAGATTTAAATACCCATTCAAAAGGCAATCAACATTCAATAGTGCCGTGCAGTAAGAGACTAGCATGTTGAGCAGCAAGTATTGCATCACAAACATCGATAATGTGTTCCTCGAACTATAGTTATTGCGACCGCTTGGCGTTGATTGCGTATTTAATAATGTATACACTTAATTAGTATTTGCGTAACAAGATAATATGATGGTGTTGATTTCGCAAGACAAATATAGGTTAAGGGTGCAAAAAATAGAAGTGTGAGGTATATTTTCGCTATCACCGACATGACAATAACATCAAGCTCGCCCATTTAGTCATCAACGTAGGCAAATCTGATGAGCATGCTGGGTCGGTAGTAAAAGTCTATATATAAACGAAGCGAAGTATCAAGAACTTTTTGGCATATTATTAGTATGTTGGTCACATCACTGCAGGCACTGTTTGTTGCACGCTCTATCGACTGTTTGGATCGTACAGTTATGATGACAGTGAAAGCCACGCATTGGGATTTCCAACTAACGTTCACATGGTAACGTCTGCACATCATGGAGTATATCCCCGACAGATTGCCTGTGCAGAAGTGGATCATATGTAAAGTATGCATTCACGTAGACAGGTGCTGTTGTTGAAGGTGATGCAAGTAATGCCAACATATGGCAATAATGGTGCATTTGCAGTAAGGACATATGTCAATTTATGTAAGTGCTTATGTTAAAGCCAAACGCTAGTCAGGAATGTATATTTTGTATACGGCATAAGGAATTATTCAACTTTGTAGTAGCTGTTTTATTCATATACGTATAAGTGTGTGCTCTTTTTCCGACCTCCGATGTTTTCATATCATTACCGATCTAGTGTTTGTAAACTCGACCGCTATCCACCAACATGCTGTAATAACAATGATAATTTAGCTTTCATTGGACGCAAGCTCGAGGTTCATGTTGTCTATCTAATAGCAGTTGAACCTTAACAAGACTTAAGGTATTTATTCGTAATACCAATGAAAATTTAGCTTTCATTGGACACAAGCTCGAGGTTCATGTTGTCTATCTCATAGCAGTTGAGCCTTAACAAGACTTAAGGTATTTATTCGTAGTAATATATCATAGTCATGTTCGTATAATGCTTGAGCGGATTTCGGTGTGTTTGACCGTATATTAAGGTTTGAAATATTTTGCCCCCCCCATTGAATTATACGCCGCTATTATGCCACTTGCAAGACAGTATATGTGACGTGGACACTAACATTAATAATGTCATTTAGCAAAGTTATGTTGCTTTAATGAGAAATATGGCCACATACGATAACATCCAATATTAATAATAATCTCGCCTATACTATTACCACAATCCTGACCAGTAAATATCGAATTGTTTACTTCGCTTTCGCTAGTATACATGATGATCCGCAGACCTCAAGGCGCTGTGGTCCAATAACTAATCTGGAAAATTATGCATGTTTGGAATAAACACGAATCGCTGTGATATGAAAAGCCAATTATGGCCGACACAAGATTGATGACAATATAAATGACATTAGTCATGCCAATTATTCGTTGCTGTTAATCAGTACGTTCCTGTCTTCCTTTCGTTTATATAAAGGGCCGCCGCAAAGCGCCGCGTTTGTTATGCTTTAGGTGCGAACTATGAGCTAACCACACCGAGCGATAAAACTCGATACCCTATAACTATCGCCGCACAATGCAATAACACCTGTTATATATTGTTAATGCAACAGATGGTCTACCATTCTGAGAGTGTCTTAACGGACAATTTGCTGCTGTGTGGCAATCAACCAGAAAATGATTCCTATTATACAATTAGGTGAATGCACTGCCAATGATGCTAATTGGGAATACCCTCTACCTATAGATGCAACAGTCGATTTCGAGCTTCATTGCGAAATCAGTTGCTAGAGTGTTGCTCTGCTTGGTAGTCATAACGAGGTTATTGGGTTCCAAGTGGAATACGCGGTCGCTTGGAAAAGGCAGCAAATTCTGTCTGCAATGTTACGACTTCCTGCTTATAGAAATTATTTGTGCTCATGTTGTGCTTCAATGTATATTCAGGTTGATTGTAGCGATGCCAATCGAACACCAGCACTGATCTAATCGTCTATTAATATGGACTAACACTACACGTCAAGTGCACATTGCAGCAGACAGAATAATTGTTTCTTCACATTATTTGTTTAACTATTTCGATTTACTCATTTCGCATATCGAGTGGTTTTCCCTCCCTTTCCCTAGCTGGTTTTTAAGATTTATGTCTTTTTATGACATTAAGTAAAATTATGCAGCACAAGGAGAGTAAACGCCTGTGATATCACATCATAGATAATGACTGCTGCAAGGACACTATCGGAAATGTACTCTGTTTGGTTAAACGGATTTTTCGATAGAAAAAGGCAATCTAAAAAGTAATCACATTGGGATATTGGAAATGAGGTTCCATTAGGATGGTTCGCTGGAAGATTGCAATTGTTTAAATCGGTGGTATTTCTGGATTGTCCTTTACAAAGCAATTAAGGAAAGGTTATTGCTTTTAGACGGATCAATTACTTACAATCAGGAAAGGGCACTTGACAAAACACAGCAGGCCTAAAGTCAATGCAGTCACCAAGACGAGCTATTGAACAGTTTAAATATAATGTTTTTGTCGATGACAACATTATATGTAAAACACACATATGACCATCGGTATCTAACCAAACTTGTTGTCAATGATTACGACATGTTCATACATGCAGTGACGACAACGTGTAGAGGCAAATTCTATTTTGCTCATAGGTTAAGTCAAGGTTTAGGTTTAAGTTCACTATTTTACTCTTATGGATTGCTGAAGTCGACATGGTGCTTTTGCTTAAAGTAACACATTGGTTTTGTTAGGGAGTCGAAATATTTTTCGCATATTGCTATTTATAGTTGATCCTCGCCTCAAACGAATATAAGCATTGCCTTGGTAAATATATGCCTGGCAACCATACTTTTATGCTACACCTACATTTGTGGATCCAATGACTCGCCTCTTGCTCTCGTACAACAATAATATGTTTAACGATGAAAATAGATTCTGCACATTGATAAGATGATGAAAAATGGTAGGTTGAAATACAAGCCGGACGAATCTGGTAATTTTCGCGTGATAGCAACCTATAACTATTTTACATATTATAATTTCCAAGCAACGAATCGATTATAATCCACGCAGCAAAAGCTCATGAGGCGAGTAGTATGTGAACCGCGAATAATCTGACAAGAGGATGGAATGCTTAAAGCCGATATGTCAGAACATTATATTTTATAACAATATACTCGGCTTACAAAATCTAGCAGAATACATCTTGACAATAAGTAGCAATTATTTGCACAGAGCAATGCTATCCTGCACGAGCTAATAAATACAGTGCCAAGAACGATAGTTGTAGCTATGTTATTTGCAGGCGCTGATGATAACCATCATGAACACACCATCTGTACACACAAATACAACTTGTGTCACTGATTTTCTTTTCGCTTACTTCTTCCCAAAGATATATTGTTGACATAATATACTTAAGCACACGTTATTCGCCGATGGAATATAAACGTTTAGGAGTATATATATATATTTGTCTAGGCAATATATATGCATTACAGAACGGTTTCAAGCAACAACAAAATGTATGATAATTCGGTAGACTACTGCAGCCTTACAGAGCTGTGTTTGCTGTGCCAAATGTATCGAGGCCAACTACTATTGAACACTATATTGCAGCCTTTCTACTTTTGATATTCAAAACCTCAGTGTACAATTTGATACTTACGCAATATAACAAATCTTCAATCTATGCATTCCAATCCATACAATTGAAAGTATATTACAATTAACTGCTCAATTGACTATCTCACAAAAACGGCTTTCGGGCAAGTCTCAAAAAAGTCTTTGTTGAGTACATATATAATGCATGTGACACGCTAAAAGTAATATATCAATTATATGAACTGGCATGTATAGTGGTAGGTGTTTTCTGTCCATGGGCGCCCATACAATAATAGCAATGAGAGTCATAGTTGTCCGAGCAGCATTACATCTTTGCATGGTCATGGCTTCATTTGGACCATATTAGATCGGTTGCATATGTTTGAAGGATGGCGTTCTGTGAGTCCTGTAAGTTGAATAATAAAAGGCAATTGTTACAGTATACGATAGTTGCTTGACGGCAAGCGTGGGATGTAAGAAATCGGGAGTAAAGGTACAAATGATTTTTATTGACTAAACATGGGCACAGCATGAGCCTAACTGTGATGCTCATTACTAATAAAATATAAATTCGAGGACCACCCGCGTTCTTCAATAGGTTGTACTTCAGGTGACGGCGCTACGGATATCAAATCTGAGTAATGCGACTTATTGCGACCTAATGATCAGCTGACGTGCAACCGGTCACGTCGTTATGTTAGCTGTCTAGTCTGTAAGCTCGTCATGCGTGTGTTCTATCCACAGAGTACATTTATACAAGAAATGGCGCTTTTTAGATGCACTTACCTTCACGATTTAACGCTACAGGAGACACGCAAAACATACCACATAATCTAACATTTGTAAAGAATATAAGAACCAGCGGAATGGAAGACCGCTTTAGAATATACCCCGATGTTTTCTTTCTGCTTGCTTTTTTTAATGCTGCCAATAAAACAGCGCTAGGGCATGAACCTTCGATAAGACATTCGTGAATATCACGCAGCTGACCAGCTGTAAAGCGCACGTGATCCGTTTCAAGAGAAACTTCATATCCTCTGTGTCGTCGTGATCTATTTAAGGACCGTATTAGGTTTTTCGGGGAAATAAAGCTCCGACAATAATGGATACAATATAGCATGACACAAATGTGTTTGCATGATTAATTTCCCAATGGAAAAAGTGCAAAGAAAGTATGCCACATAAGATGGTTAAAGGCTCTGCAGCTTCAAAAGAAATCCCAACGACTTAACAGCTGCGGATTAAAAGAAACCTTCATGATCGATAGTATGTGTACATATACATCCTTACTGCCATTACTTTTACTATAAAGTCTCAGGATAAAATTTGCAAGAAATCGAAAGTGTTATTATTAGGCTGCTGAAATCTCTGCAGAATTCGATGGCTCTTTAATACTTTCTTTATCGAACACAGTTATCGCTAAAAAATATAAATGCGAGTACTACCAGCGGATGTGATGAGCAGACAACTAAAGTAGCATCTTGTTTTGAAATTACTATCCTATATCTAACGCGCAGACAGAATGCGATTAGTTACACGTCTCTACCCGCAAAGGGTTTTCAACTTTATTGAATAATAAGTATGTCTCAGTATGCGGCAGAGCTCATTGCTTACACTGAGCTAGAGTATGGCTTGTACTTTACCATGGAATTTATATATGAATATATATAAATATATATATATATATATATGGATATATATATATATAGATATATATATACATATATATATATATATATGTGTGTACATATATATGTATATATATATATGTATATATATATATTTATTCTATATGTATAGAGGTATATATTTCTATATCTCTCTCTATATATCTCCCTATGGTAAATATATCTATATTTCTATATATGTGTGTGTATATATATTTATCTATATGTGGGTGTCTATATATATATATATATATATATATATATATATCTATATTTTTTTTTATATATATATATATATATATATATATATATATATATATTATATTTATATATATATGAATGAGTATGAATATTATCATCCTCCCCCAGCCTGCAACATAGCATTTGGACTATTGAGGTATTTATGGTTCTTAACACGATTGGAGCAGGATCAAAAGTTTTATGCCAACGTTGAGTAGGAAAGTTTAACCCTGTGTATAAGAGCTTAATATTGCTATACATTATGAAAAATTATTTTGGACTATTTTCCATCTGTACCAAAATGATAACAAATCAAAATAACATTGACTGGGACTCAAATCATGCTGACGGCCGAAATATTGTGCGATCCTTGTTGAAATGGCAACCATATTTAACCATATAAACATTTCATAAGTTGGGCCTGTTTTATATCATATACCCTTGTTCACCGCTTGAAAATGAATCCGGCCAGTCAAATTATAAGCTCAAATATGCTTCATGTTAATAACCAATTATGGGACGCTTTGACGTTGACACTTAGGTATAAGAAATACAGGTCAATATAAACTGGATTTACTATGCTTTTGCCCATAAATTATTTCGGAAATGTGTGAGTTGGCATATTCCCATTAGCTTTTTGCACGTTCAAGTGGCTTTGGTAGACAAGAGATACGTGCTAGAGGTTATGTTGAAACGGAAGTAAATAGAATGGGCCACGTTTGTGTTTTCCGAGAACATGCAAGCGTGAGAAAAGATACATGTGCTTGTGAATAACCTCAGCCGTTCTACTAGAATATATAGCTGATACATGTGTATTTAGGCATAGACCAAGAAATCTAATTTGTAAGTTCATTGCTCCGGGGATATAAATTGCAACTTTCTCCGTATTTGCGTTGCTATCCGCAGTGTATAACAGAATTGCAAAAGTGAGAGCAACCGTGCTACTGCGCAAAATAGACCAACACACGAGTGCATTGATTTAAAACAATGTATTTTAACCCGCGCTACAGTTGTTATGCAATTTACATACGTAAGGGGGTTCTAGTTTGAGCCCATTCCATCGCGATATAATTCCCAGAGCTGTTCTCGGCGGCGCATAAGTTTATTCGTTTACGACGAAAGTGCTCTATAAAGCGTAAAAGAAAGATAGTGACTTGCGTCCTGAGGCATTGTATATGAAGTACCATATTGCTCACCAGTAGCAAAATCACATATATGGAGGTTTCTTGATTTGATTAGTACCACAGGAAGAAAACAATGTGATTGCTAATACTTTGAGCATTGCTAACCATGCAGGGAGTTTTGATGTGCCGTATAAATTCTTCGTGTTCAACAATTGTCATATAAAGTACTTAGGCTGCTGAGGCGAAGGTACTTCATTTTCTAGCGCACTATCAAGAACCGTACATAGCAACATATCCTACTATAGTTTAGACATCTCTGAACACCGGTTGTGTGGAAAGTATATCTTAAAGCTACAGAACCGATTTTTAAGGCTGCATGCTATATTCGACCCACGACGGTTTGACTCATTCAAATTGGTGGTATTCTTTCAATTAAACACTTGGCTGTCATGCGTTGTATAAAGATGTTTTAACAATTTCAATCACATTATTAAATTGTATTGAGGCAACAATTGAAATTGCATTGTAACCAACGTGGAAGCTTTCATGCAGTAAATTAACGTACAATCCACTGGGGTACACTCACCACCATCAATGTTGTGATAACACTGCGTAAAAGTAAAGGGACAGGGATGTCATGTCTGCGTTTTATGCACATGCCAGAAAATGCATAAAGAACATTATCCACCTGCTGACTGATGCGGAAACATCTTTCTGTATTCATTAAAGCAATCGGCCATCGCCTCCAGCGTAAGCAAGCACAAATGTTGGGAATTCGCTTAATTTTGGCAAGCCACGCTAACTGGTAGGTTTCTCTTCATACATGTGCTATTAACAGTTCAGTTGATCAACAAAAATAAATCAAATAACATGTTATTACGCTAAGCACAATATGTGGTCACATGGCGTATTAGTGAAACCTGAGGTAACTTTTGCTTAAAAAGACAGGGCTTCTGCCCCATGTTCTTTGCTAGGGGTTACCGGTTACAGAGGAAAACCTAAGGCTCATAAATGTCATTCCCATCAATATCATACCTAATAGAATCATTGACTATCGTTGTACAAATGTTTTCTATCTCAGGCCTGTCGAATTGTTAAAACATGTGTCCATGGATGGTACTTGGGTTTATGTTCTGGTCGTAGTCGTTCCGGGCCTGTGCGCTGCATGTTGTAGTATTATAGCATTAAACAGCTTCAACAGCTTAGAGTTACTCGGAATCAAAGTAGTATAATCGTCACTCATACAAACGTACATACGAGTCCTGAATTATTGTACAATAAGGCAATTTGAAAATCATGCATAATTTTATTCCTTACACATGACTCGCAAGGATCATTTTCATTTGCATGTATTTGTTGCTAATGCATAATGTTGTCGGGAACATCTAGCTTTTACATATCAACGATAAATGACCCACGCACTATTGGTTGCAACGGGATAAATGCCGCTATACAATTATATATATCTCGCGCTAAACGTACTAGAGCACCATGTATTAGTTTGTAGTAAAAACGACTGATCATGACTTAGTTTCGCAGCAGGTAGTCGGTTGGAGGTCGCTGCTGCTGTAGCAGTACGGATTTACAAAGTTCAAAGCCAATGGTGTCAATTTGAAGACCTGAAGGCGCATGTAGCATGTATCAAACATGGTTAATATTGCAATCGGGGTCCGGGTTCTCGAAAAATACCCGAATGATACTAGGCCATATTTGGAAAATCGATACCGCTGTTTAACCTCAAGTACTTTTTTCTTTGTTATAGTATCATGCCCACAAATATTGGCCACCCTAACCGAGCCCATTCCCATTAATGAAATGATTTTTAGGCAAGTGTGGTACGCGGTTTTATAATGCCGAACTGAATAATTTTAGCATATTGTGTATTGGTGCATTAATTCTTCGTTGGCTCATATCAGCCGTGTTATAAGTAGACTGTAAGATCAGTTATCTGTAATCGAAAGCTTCTTGGTGATACTATCAAACTACAAGCAGTGTCAGCAACCGGCGTTGATACATGAAGCACTTGTGCACCCTAAACAATGTGACGTAAGTGAGGTATGTGAATCAAATGGTAAATCAGAGAGTGATGATTCGTGACGTTTGTTAATATCGCTTTCGTTATTCATCCGCTAGTTAATGTTATAAAGATTTTACCTAGCTAAGGTAAGACAAAAGACTATAAAATAGTCAAGGTTATGATAACGCGCTTTCTGGGCCATAAGATATTTTGATCGTTTTAGCAACTAGTGCTATACGATCTGAAGCCACCATTGCAACATCTTTTGACACGGTCAAGTGGAGCCTCTACAGGTGAGTTATTGAGTATCATAAGGTCTGTCACTTATCACATATAACACTGGGAAAAGCCCACTGCAAGCACCCATACAGTCGCCAATCATATCGAGCACTTATTGAAAAATTGCTGTATTTACCAGGTACGGGGAAATTTTTTTTTTGTGATTTCGATGTTCGAAAGTTAACAAATGCTACGATACATCGCGCTACAAAGAGATGACGATGTGTTGCGGACAAAATGTCCACATTCACCCTTGGCTATACAGTATAGCTGTTTATCACGGATTAACAACAAGGCCTCCACCTTACGTTTTGATGTCGATCTAAACGTCTTTCTCGGTCGAATAGAATTATTTTATTTCAACCCTCAATTAATTCTGGAATTTCAGGCAAGATACTCGTACACTAACACACATTAGGTAGCATAAACAGCTTAGGGGTCTATTATGTTGCATTAATGAAAACAAAATATTATTGCTGTATAAAGATGCTCAATATTCTGTTAAACGGAGCATGGTATTCAAGTTGCATTAAAGGTTGTTGATGGAATCCATTTTGCAGATACAGTGACATCACAATTGCACAAGACGGTCATTCCGTTGATCAAAGACGTATATCCCCATTAGTTGTGGAGCGATAGTTGGGTCAAAACGATAGTTGCAAGCGATTGGCATATAAATTGTCTTATTTAAAGTTTATGTTGTGCAGAGCACATTTTTCATACATGTTATGGTAACATTCTTCAATTTCAATTCTAGCAAATTATTACACAATTCATATTGTCCTTTTTAACTTAAAATCCACGCTTGCATAGTATTGTCAATTCAATGCATTGGTCCGGCTGATCTTCCTATTTTCATCAATTATAATTTACATTACCATGAAGTGAGCCCTTACTGTGTAGCTGAAATCCAGTGGTACCTTCAGTAATAAGCAAATATTAATGACGATTAATTCAAATACATGGAACCGGAGACGGTCCTTAACGGTTTAATAATTAATCGCTGTAGATGATTAACCTATACAAGATTGGCATGTGGGTGCGCGACGAATGTTACCTAACATTATCGAGAAATAAATTAGGTATGTATTTGAAAACCATCTGTGGACGCAGTAACAAATTGCCCTTTACCATATTGAGACTAGAGACAAATTACTACACCGGCTATTCCAAATTGAGCTCTCTTAATTACAGAACAGTCGCTTCCTGAAACATAAGGTGGTATCACGCAGTTCGATCAATTGGACTACACATTATAATGAAACAAAGGGAACTTTATAAAAAAATATCAAAGACTGCCTTTATTTGTCTCAAGCCGAGTTAAATGACCCCAGGAATGATAAACGAGCGTACGGTAACAGTTTTAACAGTTTACCCTTATTTTATATAATCGATGGATAGGCAACTAGATGACAATTTTATGGTGCACCACCGAATCCTGACAGATATGTCTAAAGTACGCTTGATTAGAAGTAAGTTTGGGAATGTTGCAATCATAAATGCATTATTTTACCAGGCATTATTCAAAATATGTGGAGTTGTAAATTTCCCCAAACGTTCAGTGTACTTGCTAGTGCCCACGAGATACATGCTCGCCGTCATATGGTACAAATAGACACTGGCCTGTTGTATTTTAATAAAGATTATTGATATGCGTACATTTAAATGTCATTATACAATGGTATACTCATGGATGTGATGTTGAAGGCATTGATAGGATTGAGGGTCCAATTTCACTCTTGTCAAACCTACCTCATATACTAAAGTTACAATATACCTGTGATGCAGTGTCTGATCTTTCATAACACTGTTTAACCGTCGCCTTTGTCATGAGCAAAATATCGGAAGTTCGTAACAATAGTAGTGGTAGGGATACTACAAAATAGATCATCCATCAAAAACGTTATCAACACACAGTGACATTATCAAAATAAGTAAATAATACTACAACTCTTGATATTTTGCATAACGAAGCTTTACAAACATTTAGTTGCAGTAAGGCATGATAACATAGATCATCATATGTGCCCTAATTGCACTTGACGCACTTGCCTTGCTTGTGTTACGTACGACATGAACACAAAGCGCCGGCATGATTAGTAATGGATAGAAACGCAACAATATTACGGTTACGCAGTTATGTGCAAATAGCGCACAATGTCAATCACGTGGTTTGTTTTAGAACTTAATAAATATGTTCTTCATGTGGCGATGTGGGATTAATGATTTCACGTGATATTTATAGGAGAGGAACTTTTTAAATTCATTAATGTGTTATTTCTTCCGGCGATTCACCGATGCATATTATTGGTTTATTCAACTAGGAGCTGCAACAAAGACATTTGATAGAAGCAGACAATAAAAGGTGCTCTGCGCAGGATCGCAATGCGGAGCAAACGAAAGGGTATTTGGTCGATTAAAAGCACATCTATTCTGCAGAGAGGGTAACGCAGCGAGTTAACCATTGATTACTATTAATGCTCATAATGCGATCTCCTTATGAGTGAAAACACAGACAATGTTGAAAGGCTTAATATGAGTATTGCCTAAATAATTGTAATCCCAAGCGGGACAGTAGTATTGATTAACGATATCAACACTCTTTTGTCGTGGAATTTATCAATTGTAATTACTATAGTGAGCAGATCGATCTTAATCATTAACGTAACGTGTTTTTTGCAGATAGATAGAGTAAATATATTTGGGCTGTTTGACGTATTGAACAAATCACTCATTTAAAGCAATGTAGCTAATTTCCCTAAGGAAACGGTGACACTAATAACGCTAAGCAACTACACATGAGGCGTGGCTGCTAATACGTTTTGACACCCAATTCCGCGCACACATGCTATCTACGCATGTGTCCTAAAATCTGTGCCTCTGGTCTAGTTTTGATGGTGGTATCAAGCATAATTGAAACCCCAAATCACATGAGGACTTTTTAGGACAGTGCAGTTCCAAAGATGTAACAAACTGACTGGTTATGCATGATTTGGATGGTCCCTTTGATTAGTTACCATCCCGGACATGTTGCATGCCACTTATAAGGTAATATTTATTGACCGTTAGGCAGGAACCATTAATAGTTATGCCCCTCAGCACAGCTTTGCTCTGTCATTTATTTAATAATACAAGCCACTGTTATATTGAATGTCACTTACAAACAAAATATCAGCCCTTTGTGACCTTATTATTGAAAAATAATCTCTTAGCTATGTTAACCAAATAGGAATACCAGTCTCAAATTGATCATGAACCACTCTTATATTTCTTATGTTTTGTTCCTGAGAGATTTACATAATGGGGAATAATTCTTGATGGCACATGTTCTTATAATACAAGCTAGCAACTCCTCATTGACCAAAACCTGCATAACCTTTGACCCCTGGATTATTATTGAATAATATCCTGTGCCTATAAACCCGATGGGCTATTAAAAGTCTATTAAATGTTAGGATTATTATCACTTATACTGGTCAAGTGAAAAATGGGGTTTATCATGTCCTTATATCCTGGCAAACTTTAACTTATAGCTTTTTGACTTTTAACCTCTGACGTGCTAAATTAAAGCAAATTAAAATTTCTTGTTCCTGGAAAACTGTTGTTAATAGCTTATGGGTGTTTGGGTAAATCATTTCGAAAAAACTTAAATTATTTGGCTTAATTGCTAAAACTATTTGCAAAACTACTAGGCGATGGACTATTGATGCCAGACAAGTGGGTTTGGGGGTTATTGTTAGCCCTGGTGTATCATTCAATACAATGTTATGCTATAAAAGCTATGATTAAATGTTCTCATAACTTGTTAATACAAATCATGCCAAAAGAAGCAGAGTTCAATAGCCATGACCTTCTGTCTTTATTGTAAGGCAGTTAGATCGACTAAGTGTTTGCGATTACTTTTTGCCTAGCAGCACTCCTAATATGGTATAAACTGCTTTACCCACTGATCTGGGTTTAATATTATGGACCCAGCATCTCAATTGAATCATATTGGAGATTCATATCCGCTGTGTTGGTTTATCAGCCCTATTTAGGAAATTTATTTGTTGAAGATGGGCAACAGTATCAGCTGTCCAAACACACAATTATGCTCATCTATCTCTGCAAGATACCTCCTTATATCAAAGGGAGCAGTCTTTTGCTTTAGGGCCACTAGGCTCGTGCTTAGTGAAAAGGAATATTCTTTAGTCTTATCATTTCATGACATTTGGTGATTTGAGATAAAAATAGTGAGGTGGTCATGTGGCTTCATCTACTTTACTGAGAGTAATGTAGATGAAGCCACATGACCGCTTCACTATTCTACATAATGAGTTACATTTGAAATATTAAGGTCCATGTGCTAAACCACCATGAAAATTTATTTTCTTCTATATGCATGTATATGGTACAACTTCGTCAATATTGTGGCTTAACCAATATTGTGGCTTCACCAGGGTTGTGGCTTAACCAATATTGTGGCTCCACCAATACTGTGGCTTCACCAATACTTTGGCTTCACCAATATTGTGGCTTCATCAATATTGCGGCTTCACCAATAACATAGCTTCACCCATACTGTGGCTTCAACAATATTTTGGCTTCACCAATGTTGTGGCTTCACCAGTGTTGTAGCTTTGCCAATATTTTGGCATCACCAATGTTGTGGCTTCATCAATGTTATCCCTTGATCCAAAGTTTGGCTTCACCAATGTCGTGGCTTTACCAGTGTAGTGGCTTTACCAAAATTGTGGATTCACCAATACTGTGGCTTCATCAATGTTATCCCTTCATCAATATTACGGCTTCACCTATGTTGTGGTTTCACCAGTGTTGTGGCCTTACCAATATTATGGCTTCACCAATAACGTGGCTTCACCCATACTGTGGCTTCACCAATATTGTGGGTTCACCAATGTTGTGGCTTCATCAATGTTATCCCTTCATCAATATTTCGGCTTCACCTATGTTGTGGCTTCACCAGTGTTGTGGCTTTACCAATATTGTGGCTTCACCACTGTGGCTTCACATATATTTTGGCTTCACCAATGCTGTGGCTTCATCAATGTTATCGCTTCATAATTTTTGGGGGATTTACCAATGTTGTGGCTTCACCAGTGTTTTGGCTTCATCCATACTGTGGCTTCATCAATATTGTGGCTTCCCCAACACAGTGGCTTCACCAATATTATGGCTTCATCAATATTGTGGCTTCACCACTTTTGTGGCTTAACCAATCTTGTGGCCTCACCAGTGTTGTGGCTTTACCAATACTGTGGCTTCTCCAATATGGTGGCTTCATCAATATTGTGGCTTCACCAATACAGTTGCTTCACCAATATTGTGGCTTAATTAATATTGTGGCTTCACCAATAACATAGCTTCACCCATACTGTGGATTCACGGCTCACCAATATTTTTGGCTTCACCAATGATGTAGCCTCATCAATGTCTTCCCTTCATCAATATTTTGGCTTCACCAATGTTGTGGCTTCAACAGTGTTTTAGCTTAACCATTATTTTGGCTTCACCAATAACATAGCTTCACCCATACTGTGGCTTCACGGTTCACCAATATTTTGGCTTCACCAATGTTGTGGTTTGACCAGTGTTGTGGCTTTACCTATATTGTGGCCTCACCACTAACGTGGCTTCACCAATACTGTGGCTTCACCAATGTTGTGGCTTCACTAACATTGTGGCTTAACCAATATTGTGGCTTCACCACTACTGTGGTTTTACCAAGACAGTGGCTTCATCAATGTTGTAGCTTCACCAGTGTTGTGGCTTAACCAATACTGTAGCTTAATCATGATTGTGGCTTCATCAATATTTTGGCTTCACCAATGCTGTGGCTTAAACAATACTGTGGCTTCATCAATATTGTGGCCTCACAAATACTGTGGTTTTATCAATATTTTGGCTTCACCAATGTTGTGGCTGTACCAGCGTTGTGACTTCACCAATATTGTTGCCTCATCAATATTGTGGCTTCATCAATATTGTGGCTTCACCAATATTGTGGCTTCACCAATATTGCGGCTTCAACAATACCATGGCTTCACCAATACTGTGGCTTTACCAATACTGTGGCTTCACCAATATTGTGGCTTCACCAATACTGTGGTTTCGCCAATTTTGTGACTTCGTCAATTTTGTGGCTTCATCAATGTTTTGGCTTCATCAATGTTTTGGCTCTCTTGTTTATCATATTCTGTTGAGATATATCAATCACTGGGGCGTAAAAAGAGATGTCTAAATGTATTTTTTGTTAAAACCATCAGAATGACCAAAATGACCGAAACAATGAGTATTATCTGTATTTGTTGTATGTGAGTATGGCATCAACAGTCTGTTTAAGTAGAAGTTTTTTATCAGAAGTTCTGTTTACCCAGTATGACTGTAAAGCTCCACCTGGTCCTGATTCATGGTCTTGCAGTTATGATGTATCCACCTGTGTATAGTGTCTCATTGTTGAACACTTAATCTGCTCTGTATTAATCTGCAATTCATATTACCTCCTCACCACCAGCACAGCATGACACAGACCTGGGGTTCTCTTATTATCAGCCAGTCGTTACACTGACCTGGGGTTCTTATCACCAGCCCAGTATGTCACTGACCTGGGGTTCTCCTAACATGGCATTTTTGTTTGTTATCGTTATTTTTAGGCAAATTTTTTTATTCGGTCAGTGCTTACAGAGAGAGTTTTATTCAACCAGAACCGCAGTTAACTTTATTAGCATGATGCCATGAAATACTTAATTGGTACTTAAGCGGCTGACACACATTCATCGAAACACATATTAAGGGTCAAATTTTGCGGAATGCATACAGTCGGCTTCTACTAGCAACAACAATGTATATATATTGCACTTGATGGTGCGCGGTTAGGGGGGGGGGAGGTGGGAATACAAGATGAGAGCATGCATAGACGTTGTTTATAATATGCGTTGAGTACATCTTTTCCTTACAGCAATTACACGACGTTGCTGTAAAAGCCTCATATATTTCAACTAGTACAATAATCACCGCAACATGGTGGTTTTCTGAATATCACATCTGACAAAGCCATCAATGAGATGGCTTTTTCTGTCGAATCAACAGCAAGGCATTATATTACAGCGTGCTCGTTGATTGTTTGCTCCGCTTACGCCAACCTTTTATAAGTGACTGACGGCTGCGTAATGGAGCAGGCTTTAGGGGCGCTCTAATTTGCCTTTCAAAAACGTCGATTCCATAAAAGCTATGTATGAACATCGCCAAGAAATACGCATTAAAAACTAAGCTCTATTTTTTTTCGACTGTTGTCAGCTGTTAATTATGTATTGTTTTTAAATAGATTAACCGCTTATGAACGATCGAAATCAAACTGATTTGAAGCGACAAAAATGATGCGACACGTGGATTTTGCCACAACCAGTTGACATGGCGCGCTAATATCGGCGCACACTCATTGATATCGGCTAGACAGAATTCCGGAAAATTATTCCGGAGTGAATACATTATTATTATTGTTGTCATTATTTATTTTTATTATTATCATTATTATTGTCATAATAATAATACTAATTTTACTGCATTCGTTGCGCGCTCATAAAAAGTAAATAAATGAAAACTCTATTGAGCTGCACATACATGAAACAATTCAATTTTTTATGCGTTCCTAAAAATGAATTTCTCGTAAGTATGCAGTTCAGTTATTTTGCCCAAAAACCTCACAACAGTGAATTCTTTGATTTTACGACCTGACTGTTCTTGAAAATCATTAATAATGTGTTTGATCGTAAGTGACGATCTGGATTGTATGGCACGACGCGGTTACATGGGTATGTAGACGCCATGTTGTTTTTAAACGTGAATACAAGCAGGAGGATCTCTTAGCTTATCCGGACTCTCTTTAGTAGCCATTGCAAGCTTCTCAACACCAACGGCGCACGTCATGAGCAAATGGCTATAATATGCGCTGCCTTGTTCTATAAATTATGTAGTTTGTGCTATAAACTGTCAAACACACCAGCAGGCAACACATTGCATTAGGCGAGTTGTGTTAATAGCTTAAGAGATGGTTTTTGCGGCATCAACCTGGAAAAGCTGTGTGTCAGTGCAATCACAAAACATAATAAGATTGCCTGCAATGGATAACACATCATTACAGGAATTAGTAATATTTCAGCAACATTCATACGATGGTCTCTGCTGTATGTCATAAACAATCAACCATGTATTCTTCTTATTCAATCGGAGCGTGTTTTGGGGCTATCCTTACACAGATGTCCATAAGCACATGACCTTTTTTGCTCTCTGCTCACACACGGTGCAAATAAACAGCATGCTCATGACTGTCTTCCAACTTGTACTGTTGTTTTAACCTACCTTCTACAATACTTTATGTATAAAAATCACATTTGATATGGGGCGGACATCCTTTTGGAACTTTCCAGTAGAGGAATGACAATTGCTATTTTGATAAAACTGATTGGGTCACCAGCGAACGGTTTACAATATCAGTTATCAAAAGAACACATACTGTTATGGAGCCACATTGGCATTGGATCGTTGGATCAATCAATTTTACGATAAGTGCGTTTGTCACAACACGATAAGTCAAAATAATTGCATCATTCTTATTGGGGCTATCATCATCATAACACAGTCATTAACTTGTTCATCAATAGCATCCCCGCAGTCCTACTCGACATCACTGCATATTGTTAACTGGGTGTTGAATTGGCTAGCTTCTTATATGGTGAATTTAAGAACATGTCCTCCTATTAAGGTAAAATTTGAAACTTATTTTAGGGCTTCATTATAGAATATTTACATCCAATTGCAGAGAGAAGCTAATATCAGGCGCACTTCCATTGTCCGATACCTCAATAAAGAAGCACAAATTATGTAATAGGTCGCATTTGGTAATGCATACATATCCGTAACGTAACCAAGGATCACCTGAAGATTATATCATTTGATAGGCTCCAATTATTGATATTGAATGGGCTGGGACAGACCGGTCTCAGAAATGTTGTAAGAAACAAAACACGTCATTTGTTCGTATATGTAACCACTGAAAGAGCAATTCTTTATATACCGGTTTTACAACAATCAGGCATAAACAACTACACTACTGTTCAATTTTTAGCTAACATAGCTGTCATATACTATATTTTTGAAGCCACAATCCTGTTTAAAGGAATGTGTAAAGTTTATGTTGACAAGCAATTCGAGAATAAAATTTGTTTTAAGGCTATCGTCTAATTTTACCCTTTGTATCCATTAGAACATTTATTGCTAATAGAATCGTGATTAAAAATTATTAGCAGGTAGATAATTACGGTTGTTGTAAAAGTGTTCCTTTGTATTTCATTTTGACTAAACCTTTAATTGTGATCATCTAACGCGCGGAAACGGGAGACGATGCTGATCAATCAAACTCGTCAAGGGCTTTTGTATGAGCTTTCAACAGAATATTATTTAGACACTATTGTTGTCGCTGTTCTTTTCATGCCTGAACGGTCAGATAAACGATTTCCATTTATTTGGACAAGATCACACACTGACACCCTTACCCATAGGGTTACTTACATATAAATGCAATACATAGGTGCAGTCAGTTATAAGATGGGTGAATGGTAACACTAAATGTACGATTTGTTGCCTTTTAGCAGTAATTCATCCAATACAATTGTTTCGAATTCGTTACAACCTTTGCAGCTCTTCATTTTGTCAATGCAGCACTTGCAATTGTGGTCATGTTTATATCATGGACACCGAGCTAAGTGCACTACAACGCATCTAAACATCACATTGTTTGTTACTCTGTTATCTAAACCAGCCAAGCTATAAATCACACAAAATTGCCGCAATTATGTTGTCAAAAACAAATTTGAATAGCGACATTATTAGGTTCCGCGTATACGCCGATCCAACCACATACGAATGCGTCAATTTGAGGCTAGATGTCATTATAAATCATGTTGCTTAAATCCTCTCGACGGCCCCCGAGTAATAGCAATACCAGCCAACGAGAATATAAAGTGCTATCGTGTGTTAAAGATTGCCCCTCTGAGAATAATGTAACATTTGAAATTGCGTGTAATCTGATCCTCGCCGGAACTCAAATGAGTTGCAGACCTGATTTTATTATCGCATCAAGGCATTAAACGTACTTGAATTATTATATAAATTATCAAGCATAGACAGAGAATGGGTCTGGTCAGCTGTTGTTTATCAAGCACATACTGTACACTCTTTAGTGAATAAGTATTTGTCTTTGAACCATATCAAGATTACCAGTATTATCAATCAAGCCATAACAATTGTGTTACCATTGTTGTAAAGTCCGTTATTGTGACTTTATCAGTTATAGGTCCATGTAAGCCTGCCGTGTAGCTCTACTTAAGCAACATTCGCTTTGCACATTTTAATAAATTGTTATGAAAATAAACATAATTGTGTAACAATGATCGTTTACACGCATTATATAACAGTTGTGCATTAAGCACATATAACGCTATGGCTCATCGAGTTTTCAATCGCTCATAAAAGAACCTAATACACATCTAAGTATAATAATAACTATTGTAATGCCTATCGACCGCGAAACACAAGATACAAAGCTGCATTTGTGTTTAACATCCTCACATCGAAACATAGATACGAGCTAAAGATGAAATCGTAGCTCGTTGATGCCATCATACATGTATCACAGTCCAAGCTTAATAGAAGTGGCATCTCTTATCAAATATCGCTCTAAAGTATATGACTACAGTTGCAGTTAGTAACTGCTAAATTTTATATTGACCGTCTATCTACCACGCAATATCTATATCATAAGTAATAGTGATTCTACTAAATATATGATATTGTTGACTAACCATTCGGGCATACGTCGACATATCTAAGAGGCGATTATTAATGGAGCCACTACATGCAGAATATCAAGCTATCTCACAAATGATGCCTAAAACGTAGCATAGAACACCTGTCAATGCTAAAATTATTTTCCAGACTGTACTTGTAGTGATAGTTACCATCTCGAAAAAGCAAAGAAACAAGCAGGCACCGACATCCAGCAAACCCCCCTTAAGCGAAGGTTTTTGTTAAATATATTAACTAAAAAGAGCCTGATGAATATAGTTTTTAGTATAATAGATGCGTTAGAGTGGATCGACATCTTTAAAACCAAATGACAGTAGCAAACCCAATATAAAAATCAATGTTATTACTAGTAGAAAGTACCTAATCGATGGAACCCTGTCAAACTAATGCACGATATTCTACCGATACAGTGTCATACTGAATATGTTTTATATGTTGATCAGTGTAAAATGTGCATTGTAAAAACTTGCACTACAATATGCCTAATACTTCACCGTCTATGAAAGCCCGTATGTCACTTTTTGATTACTGAGCTATTCTTTGTATTAGTAAGAGCTTTAGCCCCATTTGAGGAATAGCTTCTTTATTCTTCAGATTTGTAGTCGTCGCCAGAATGAATTATCGGTTATCATCTGTAGACAAGAAGGTTTATATAGGTCAGAGTAATCTATTGCTGCAGCAGCCTTAAATGAACGAATGTAAAGAGATATGATGATTCAAATGGTGATATAGCCGCAAATTATGTTCAATAACCTTGTTTTTATTTTGGTTCGATACACAAAACCCCTCAATGAATCAAATTGCAAAACCTTCAGGATTCAATAAATTACAGCATAGTATCAACATATCATACAGATCATTCTAAAATGATCTGGACTTTTACTGTTCAATTGTTGGCGTTATAAAAATGCTCATACGACCCATACAGCTAAATTATGTGCATGTGTCTGCCACTTGATTTGGCGTTATCCAGGTGTGATATAAATCTATTAAGACAATAATATGTCTACCGATTCGCTCTTATACCCGCCATAACATGCGTATTGTTTGAGCTGCCTATGTCGCTACAATATCTGAATCAAGCTACAGTTTAAGTCTCAACGTTGTGACCAAAAATTCTAATAACAGAGAGATTGAACTAGAAATGCTTGGGCTTCATTATGCATCGATCGATATATGTTCTGACTGTGGCAAAGTTGGTATTAACAAAATTGCAAGGTGGTTATAACAAGCATCACCATTCCATGTGTTTATGTGCATGATAAGTGACCACTCATTGGAGTATGGACTTTGTTTGCAGCAATAGATCTGATCAGAGAGAAACAGATAAAGTAAAAAAAGACCTCTTTATAATTGAATAAAGGTTGTTAATGAGCCTACGCGTCCATCAATGAGCCAAACTGGCATGGAACGTCCTCTCATTCAATGAATAATATCATGTTCCAAGGTATAGTCTGTACATTGTCACACGTACGCGCTCGATACAATATACATAGTGGCAAGCTGTTAATAGTGACACACTGAAAGTTCTACAGCAAATTCAAACAATGCATAGCGCATGGAAGCGAAAACCTACATATTACCATAATTGGTCCCCCACAAGCACACCTTGGTTTGCTTGCAGGGTCGCCTCATTATGTAACGATGAACGTAACAACATGTCATTTTCATTATAGGCTACGAGCCCTCTCTTGTCTGCATATTCGAAGCATTTTCCGAGCAGCCGAAACCATGGCGTGAAGAAAGAGACGGGTACTTAACTTAATGAATCCATGCAATGAAGACTCAACCGATATCCAACTCGCAGATACCTGAGAAAGTCATCAATACATACACATAATAATACTGGTAAAATAATTCTTCTTGTTTGACACTCATGCGCACACACAACCTTCGTCTGGTCTGTATTTGTACATGATAATTAATAGATGATATTAAAGATTGCCATATAATACATTTCCGGCCCAAAAGAAAATTAACCCCATCGGAGACTGGGATCAACAATTAAAGAACAGTGCCAACAAACTAGGATCGAGTGTAGCTTTTAAAGAAATATCAAAACGATGGTCGTGTATATCCGAATGCAATTAGGTAAAGATTTTTACGGTAGTTACTAAAATGGACGGTAGTGATGACTAGCTAAGATTCATTCATATATTATAAAGCGATATTACACAGGATACATTTTTCATGCTATTTGAATGATAATTTCAAGTGTGTTATTAGCAAACGTAGTCATTTTAAACGACTAGCAACAATTACATAGCCAAACCTCGTATTATTAAGTCACTAAATCCTTTTTCTTTTCACATTCTTTCATGGTCAGCTTCTCTTATAATGAAAAGTGGAGCAAGAAGTCAACGTCTGATGTTTGCGTCTGCGCAATAGTAACTCCACGAATGGACAATAATTCACTACATCATGTAAACGATCCGACAACAGTAGTCAATCATCATATTCATCAAATTAAGATGAACACTACTTCTATAGTTCGACACGATTACAGATGCAACATTCGAACTGGCTTTCCTAAGCAGACGCACTCTGCAATTACATTCGAAATAACCTTGTGCAAGACGATCGTACCACCAAGCTCCAATATAATTAGACTACATGGGGCAATAATTTTTTGGCAGCATGGAACAAAACTGCATCAATAGCCTCTTATCCGAGGTATTTCCCCATTGCGTAGAAATCCAAGTTAGTTCATATTTAACTACACTGAACTAGGTTAAGTTATTCTTTGTCAAATATCTGGTAAATGTTCAAATGAGGAATACCGATGCACTCATAACTACCATTATTGGTGCAGCTAGATAGGTCGCATACAATGTACAATGCTAAAAATGAACTGGTATTTTGAGGCTGCTTCTCACTCGCATCTCTCGTTAACCCTGACATTAACATAAAACTTATCAACAAAATATTTCCTTTTCTGTAATGGTGTATTAAAAGAAATTTCACAATTCCTAGCCAGGAATCTGTCACTCTATTGTGCTTAGGAAAGTATACTATGAACCAGCGCGTATTTCAAAATTTAGACAGGAATGTAAGATTTAAGGTATATGCCAAGTCAAGTAAAGCTGAGCAACATCCCAGCACCTGTAATCGAGTAACTATTTGAAATGATCACTAAAAAAGAGTGATATTATTGTAAAAGTATCAATAATGTAAATGACCTAAAACTCATATTACAGGTGTGAAGGAACTAATTTGCACGCTTTACATAAAATAGAGTAACTTAGTAAGCCAGAATGGTTTTTGAAATCAAGCCTCTGTCTTATAGCAGTTTTCCGTTGCGATAAAGCCCGCATTTGATACTGTAGCCATAAAAACCACGTATCTCATACATTATGTATAATTCTGTCATTGCTTTAGTGTTGGCGATAAAAACTGTATTAGGGTTGGTAAACGTCTGTTCTCCCTAGTAGCGCATCAATGTGATGCTTCAATGCGCAAATTATTAATTTCAAAAGCAACCATCAGGGCAACGCCAAGTATTACATTGACGGGTTCAAAGTATATCACCCTATGGTTAGCTTGAGCCAAGAATATAATGCTGTCACGTCCTGAGAATCGGTGAAGATTTGCTGAAGTGTTGCTGATATAAATACCTATTGCACTAAGACAAAGTCAGAGGCAGGGGAAATACACAATTTATTATGGTCGCGTATGCCTCATGGGACGTTTTGTGGACGTGGCTAGATAAGGAGGATATTCATCACCCAAAGGGCTGTAACAGTCGCATTACGCTGATTCTGCAGATATTTTATTACTGATTAATAGCTTGTTGTTGACATCTCGCAATAAATGAATAAGTTTATTGGCTGCTATCCCCATGTTGACACATTTGAGTGTAAAGGTTTGGTTTGGCTTACGTTTCTTGCATCTACGTACTCTTATCGCTCAAATATTTTGTCTCAATGACAAAGCTTACCAATAATCGCAGAGACTTGCTGATTTTTATTAAGTGGCCATGCAGGGGTATCTTTTTCCCAACCAAACTCCCGCCTTCTGTTGCATTCATGCTGCTTAAGACGTCACAACGTTGTGTTGCGAACACTCAATGCACATGTGGTATTAATCTAACGCCATGTTCTACATTTTCAAACATGGTTAATAATAACTAATCGTTATAGACAAAATTTGGAATTACCAGACCCCAGACTGTTTTTTTTTTATTTCAAATGTCTTGTTTTATTGAATAGATACGGGAAAACGCAAATATGGTTTGCTGATTAGTAATCAAACGAAGAATGCCTCTCTAAATACTGCATGCGTCGACAATAACTGATAGGCAAGTTAAGGTCTCATCAAAGATTACACAAACTGCACGTATAATATTATTGCAATATGTTGAACAATAAGGCCAACAGTGCAAATTGAATTTAAAAGGGCTTTTATCCCTCACGTGCTTCTGTGTGATCGCCAAACGACGTATCACAGCTAGTCACGTTGACAAAAATGACCGGCGACGACGTGAAAGCTAATTAATATAAAGCATTCAACATCACTATAATTTTCTCCTTACCTAATTAAAGAAGAGCTACTATATATATATATATATATATATATATATATATATATATATATATATATATATATATATAAATACAGTTATATAGAGAATATTGTATATATATAAGTATATAATATATATATATATATATATATATATATATACTTATAATTTATATATATATATATGTATATTATGCATACATATATATATATCCTCATATATATATATATATATAATATATATCTATAAATCTCTATATATCCCTCCTATCTATCTATCTCTCTATCTATATATATATCTATATCCATCTCTATATATATATATATATATACTATATATCTATCTATTTATTTGGCAAGAGCACTAGTTGTCGCCACGGCGCAATCCTAGGTTAGGTCAACATAATAAAAACCTGTAATTTATGGTTATATAATAGTCTGCGTCCCAGACTCCAGAGGTTCCGCTACGCTTCTCGCCCTTTGAGTCTATGACACGACCAGCTCTAAAAGTGGCGCGTCCGAATATTCATTAGACACGTTCGTTAATCTTCGTGACCAATCATAGCAAAGGTTGTGACCCGGATTGACCTTAATTGCACGTGTCTGGCTCATGGAACTGGCTTGTGATACGCACCCTCGGTTCTATGAGACGTCTGGACATTGTAGTGGTCTGCTGCCAATGAGAACACATTGAATGTGTTCTGGAATTATGGGGCGTCTTAAAAGTTCAAATTGGCACCACAACAAGCGCTTTAATCGCTTAGCTGCACGATAGTATGTTTACGTGATAGTAAGTTAAAAAGAACAATTTGTGTGTCTGCTTCTCTCGCCGAATGTGTGATTAACGGTGCCACTCAGCGTGAAACAACAAATCGGAGTGTTGTAGAATGTGTGTCCGGCTCATAAAAATCAATCGGCCGGTTGGACAAGTACTTCGGAAATTGTAGAACTGACCAATGAGAGACAACGACTCAAAGGTACCCTAGAGTGACCGAGAGACACGGCTTGTGATTGGAGCATCCCAAATCTGGGATGCCCGTCCAGTTCAATACATTAGGCTCTCCTAGACTGAAGGCGAAACCATTGAACATCAGTAACATGTAAACAGCGCCCGCAGCCATCAGGCTTGGGGACCTTGACTAGTTATATAATGCATTTACGGAATTTGTAACCTCTCGGTTCTTGATACTTTGAAGCAGCTGTTGCTAATCGCTGTGATTTTATAGAGAGCGCTTTGGAGAGAGCGGGCGTTAATATTACCATTCCAATAAACTTTGATCGATTGCCGTGAATGAGCGCATATGCTCACTGGAAAGTGAATTGAGAGCACGTTTCAAATATTTGCGTATATTTTGGCGATTATCAGTCTCTCCTGTTGTGAAACTACGAGAAAAGAAAGATACCACGATTAAATTGGCAAGTGATGAATAGTCGTTGACCCAAAAGATTCCATGATTCTTTATACTCTCTTTGAACTCTGGACAAATTTAATTCAGATAAGCCACCGACTACGTTTCAGGAGTTTTCGTGGACCTTCGGGATAAAAACAAAATCACGGGGCAAAAGTTTCAGCTATAGCTTACATCATTCAATTCTCGTTGACAAAAAAAAAGGCCGTATAAGAGTCCAAGCCAGAAATATACATCGTTGGATATATGATGCAGCTAGTGAAATTTAAGCAGTCCTTGTATCTGATATTCCAATTGCACATTGTTTGATTGGATTCAAAATAAAGCTTGCTACTTATATTGCCAAAGACTTCCGTGCTAGGTTACTAAACTGGTGGACACACTAATGTGGCCTAGGCTCACACAAATGTTCTAAGCCTGCATGCATCTCCTGTAATTTAGCATTGTCTGTCGATGGATGTATTGCCATCTTTATACCGCTATGATAAGTAAAGGCACAAGGTGTGAATGTTCATGAAAATTTTTATGTCAATAAAACCAGCTTCATTTCTAAAGGATGTAGAAAGCAAAGCTGAAGTTGCTCATGTCAAACAGCGAAGAGGCTCGATTGTTGCTAGATAGTAACTAGAGATACATATATACTATTATGTGGCCTACATCTTAGAGTCAACCCTAGCGAAACATGATGAAAATGTTATGGTGCACAGAGACGTACGTATCGAAAGAGGAGTTTGCTAGCTGGCATAGTGCATCTCACATATTTCTTATATCAGTAGCGTACCCCTGTATTAAATGACTGATGTTCCAACAGGAATTACTGCTCTACTAAGTCTTGTCAACATAAATGTTATACTTACATTTAAGTTTTTGCAGTGTTCTTGTCCAGCAAAAGCTGATAAAATCCCGACAACTGTCAGTTGGAAGAGTTTATTTCATGATGTTGCAAACAATGAATCGATATATTGCGGCATTGTAAAATATTGTACAATTGCTTATTGCTGGCAAAGATCATTGTTTAAACCGAACCATGAGAAGGAGAGCCGTTTCCGACAAACGTGAATATTTAGAAAGTGGAAATCAAATTGCTATGTTATTAAATCATCTACATAAGTCACCAAGTGTTCATATCGCTTAAATCTAATCCTGGCTCTATAAATAGCCAAAACATTTATAAACCCAAAATCCATCCGTCACCTTACCCGTGCGGTACGACAGCACAATTTTCCAACCACCGTTGGGGCCTTTCCCGTTTTGCGGGTAATTGCGTTGTTAAAATGAACTTACTGTTTCCATGTTTCGGGTAACAGCGATATTTATATTCAATTAACTTTCTGATATTGCGAATAAATTTCATAAAAGCCAGAGAGATCGAAACATCATTTCCATTTTCGCGCGATGATTACTTTTAAGGATCTCTGGCTTTGATTGATATGACTGAACCGATGAGACAGCATCGAGTGCTGCTATGCCGAATGTTAATTCAATATTTAATAGAGGCTGTGGAAGTACTACTTCGACTGATATAACTTTTACTATTATTATTGTGCAGGTGCACTTTCACTAGTGTAAATATGTGACCGTCACTAATTGAACGATTCACGAGAATACCACAACAATCATTATTTCAAGGACCCTGCGGTTTGACAAATAACGCGTAATATCCCAAGCACATGGGCGTCTATCGTTGATAGCTATACGAAAAGGCACACTAATACTCTCAGCACTTGTGGTTATAACAGATACTAATTATATAGTCAGATATTTGTTTTCTTCAATATACCCCGCACGATGTGTGAATTACAACACTCCGCGTATGTAAGTGTGACCGCGTGCGAACAGCAAGTGTTTCAGCTGGTTAAACTAAATTTGGATTGAAATTGACCAACATGTGCCACTATTTCCGACCTGCATGCGATTGCTTACGTTCATAAGCGACATCATACGCCGTACAAGAATGGTATGATGAAATTGTTTGGGGTCATGGTCATTTCCAAAGAGCAGGCGCCACATCAATGACGTATTTGTCTCGGTATCGTTGATGTTTGGCATGACAGTAGCAAGAGGACGGAATCGCGTGGAAGATTAATATGCCATACTGATGTTCAATTGAATTAAAACTATGTTGGATGTTTATTGGTGCATATATCAAAAACAACTATAATTGTATACTATTAAGCCTGCATTTGAGTTCAGTGAGCTGGCTGACACGATCATACCTGGTTAGCTCTACCATTAAGCAACAACTTTACAGAAAAAGCTGTAGCAAAAAGTTCGTTCTCTAGCAATTCAATGTTCCTGCTGGCTCAGGTTTAGAGTAATTTACCAGTTTAAGGACCGCCGACGAGTCAAACTGGATTTGTGTGTACTGCTTGTTGGCTAATAAATACATTTAAAAATCAATTCAAACGGCTATCAGCATTAAATATTGCCGTGCTAACAAGAGACAAGCAAGTTGATACAGCAGGCATGACATCGAGAAACACACCGCATCGTTTTATTAACATTGATAATGTATTTTGTGACAGTTTTGCTGGATTACACATTAAATAATGTGTGCACTAAATTACCATTTGCTTAACAGGTGCCGTTGCTGCAGGTGATGCAAATACTGCTCATATATCGTAATAATGGTGAATTTGGGGAAAGGATAAGGACATATGTCGATATATATCGGTGCTTAGGTTTGAGCCGTACACGCTTGACAGATATGGACATTTTTGTTTGTACGGCATATGGAACTATTCAACTTGGTTGTTTGTATAAGTGTCTGCTCCTTTTCCGACCTTTGATGATTCGATATCATGACTGATCTAGTGTTTATTAAATCGACCGCTCTCCGCGAAAAGGCTATAATTACAATGATAATTTTGCTAAACATGCTCGAGGTTTATGTTGTACTAATTGATAGCGGTTGAACCTTGACAAGACTGGTGGTATTTATTCGTTGTAATTATGTCATGTTCGTATAATGCCTGTGCGGATTATGGCGTGTTTGACCGTCTATAAGTGTTTGAGAATCTTTGGCGCCACATAATTGAATTACACGCCGCTAACATGTCGTCATTCCGTACCATCTGCCTTGCCGCCTGCAAGGACAGTATATGTGACGTGGCAACTATCATTCAAAATGTCACTCAGCAAAATCAGTTTGCTTTAATGCGATCTGGTGGGTATACGATAACAATCAATATTAATTCTTTTAGCATTGCGCCATATATATACTCTAGCACCTCAATGTCTTGCCTCTGCCATTACCATAGTATTTACAAGTATATATATATATATATATATATATATATATATATATATATATATATATATATATATATATATAGAGATATATATATATATATATATATATATATATATATATATATATATATATATATATATATATATATATATATATATATATATATATATATATATATATATATATATATATATATATATATATATATATATATATTATATATATATATATATGATTGAATACTTCGCCTTCGCCGGCATACATAACGAACCGACGAAAACCAATGGCTGTGGTCCAATTACTAATCTGGCATGTTATGCAAATTTGGAATGAACGCAGGTCTCCATGATATGAAAAGCCAATTATAGCAGCCACAGGCTTGATACAATATAAATGCCATTAGGAGCCACGAGTCATGTCAATTATTCGTTGCAGTAAATCAGTGCGTTACTGTCCTCTTCTTCGTTAATATAAAGCGCCGCCGCAAAGCGTAGTGTTTGTTATGCGTTGGTTGTGAACAATGAGCTGACAATACCGAGCGATAAAACTCTTAACCCAATAGCTATTGCCACACATTGCAACAAAACCTGTTGTATATGGTTAATGGTAACAGATGGTCAACCATTCTAAGCATGTCTGAACGGAAAATTTGCAGCTGTATGGCAATCGACCAGAAGAGGATTCGCATTATCCAACTCGGTGAATGCACGGGCCAATGATGCTAATTGGGTATACCTTCTACGTATCAAAATGTTGCGAAGTATTATACGAACGTGTGTTACATAGATATTTACATTATAATGCAATCAATTAAGCAAGAAAGCTCTTAATTACGTTGCAGCTCTGACATGACATATATGTAATTTGGCCATGTTTTCTAACGAAAATAGCAGACTTTGATTATCACATGCTCTGACAGACAAACGGCTTTATTGACATATTCTAACCTATTGGGTGAGCCCATCCGCGATATTACTTTGTTCCCTTGGCAAATGAGCACAGCGCGATGTGTAAAATGTATTCGTATTGATTCAGTGTTCATTTGGCAGGCTTGTAACTGGTTCCCACGTTTATATATACGTGCACGCGCTAATCATTCACCGGTCGTTTGTTTTGCTCCTTCACATAGAAGCGATGTTATCAAAGACCATCCACGTTAGGATTCTTTATTACGGTAGTGTATCTTTCTTTGGCGCATCCATCAACCAGAATTGAAAACAATGGCTATCCGAAGCCATTATGCGTGATGCCAGCGTACATCGACATGTTTGTTTTGGAGCAGCGCGTTGTTTAATATTCTTGATAAGACAATTAATGGATCTATAAACTGTTATAGTGTCATCATTAAATGTTTGCGCTCCAATGGCAAGGGATGTTATACGAGCTGCTTCGCGAAAATGTAGCCTGCGTTTTATAGGGCTAAGAATGTTGTCGATGAACACGTGAAACTCATATATGCACAAACACATGGAAATGTTGGATACGTATCAATATGGTGATGGAAGGTGTGTTGAAGCAATCAAACGAATTGCTAATTACCGCAAATAGTAGCGATGATTGACCCGACGAAAGTTAATACCCAATCTGCGACATACCAAGTGCACAGGATGTTATTTGGCACATGCATGGGATGGGGCCATGTGATGAGTCTATTTAAAGAGCATAAAGGGTGTCGGTGTTACAACGCTTGAAGCAATATTTGATGTTAGTCATGCAGCATCAAAATACAAATTGTCATAACAACCTATATCACCTAGATAAATTGATGTATACATTGACGTGACACTTGTCTGAAGTAAAACACCTCCCGTCTACGGGTTTAATTTGATCAATTATATAAATATAGAAGTTTCTTTGTAACGTTGTTGGTGAGCGTCCGGTGCAATTATCATTCGATGCCTTTTCGCTGAGGAATCACTGGCCATCTAGCAACATGATTTCACTCTTTCGACCTATTCAGATTGGGCTGATTCTTTGTCTGGTACATCCGGTTGATATATGATATATATATATATATATATATATATATATAGAGATATATAGAGAGATAGATAGAGATATATATATATAGATAGAGAGATATATATAGATATAGAGATATATATATATATATAGAGATATATATAGAGATATATAGATATATATATATTTATATATGTATTTATATATGTATATATATACATATATATATATATATATATATATACATATATATATATATATGTATATATATATGTATATATACATATGTTTATGTATATATATATATGTATGCATATATCATATATATATAAATATATATTTCATATGTATATATTTATATGTATATATATATGAATATAAACATACACATATGTATATATATATTTATATTTGTATATATACATTCGTACATATATATATATATATATATATGCATATTATATATATATATGAATATATATATATATATATGTATATATATATAATTATATATTCATATGTATGTAGGCAAATATTGAGATCTTTATATACGTATATACGTATATATATACATATATATATAGAATAAATACGTATATATATATATATATATATATATTTATATACATATGTATATGTATATATATATATATATATTATATATATATATATTTATATATATATATATATATATATATATATATATATATATATATATATATATATATATATATATATATATATATATATATATATATATTTATATTATACTTAATCGCCCTAACTTATACATGTTGGAGTTTGATTCGAATTCCAACAGTCACTGACTTATGAAGCCTTACACAGGCACGTTGAAAGATATTTAAAGATAAATCATACTGATTAGTCGATATTAATCTTTACTCACTGAGTGTGATTTAGGTCTAAAAATTCAACGTTTCGATTTGCTAAATACAAATTACGATTAGGTGCTGTGATAGTTTATAATTATGCATACAATGACCCGGAAAACAATTAACAGGATTTGTCTACATCAAATATTGGGCTTGTGTCGCAATGGTGTGGTGCATTACTTGATGAAGTGCAATGGCGCCATATCTAATGCGAAAAAGTAATGTTACTCGGTTACATACCTTACGATTTGATACTTAATAACCTCATTAAGTGGTCGACAGAAGGTCTTGTAAATATCCTCATGGATTCAACCTGGTTGAGGACGCAACATTTCTTCATGTTCCTGAATAAATTGAATTGCAGCCTCGCCATTGTTTCTTCTTAACTTCGTCCCAACAGAGACCTGGCGTCTTGAATAAACTCCAACGCCTGGCCTTGGCATATTCCAGCGATAATAAGCATGCATTCAATCTGACAGTGCAAGGCTGTATCAATATTGCGATTTGAATCTTTCAAGAACTAATGTTGGTGCGATATACCTGCCTTTCTGACGTACTCTTCACAAATCAGTCCAGAACAAAATACCGTATTAATTCAATTTCCAATGCAGATAAAATGATCCGCAAGTCAATCGAAATGATGTTACCTATCGTTTCCGATGTATACACACGAATTTGAGTAGCTGATTCCATAATTTGCTATAAATATAGTGTGTGTATATAACTCGGGATGTCAGATAACTGTGATAGAACCGTACAGCTGCCAAAACCTGGTTTTTTAAACATGAAACAGACGTGCGGACCAGTGACAAAATGTTGGCAGCAGCAGGAAAATTGTTTTTAGCAAGTGTTGCGCTGTAGCTCTTTTCGCTTACCGGTATTACTTAACCTCATGCATGTTAGTGAGCTGTTGTAAACATCAGCGAATCACCGGGATAGCGCGAGGTGATTATTTCATCATATAACTTCAGAAAGTAATTTCTATTTTCGTACCTACACTCAGCTTATATTGACTTCAATGCCCATTATTATCTATGCTGATCCGCGACAGATTACGCACTAATTATCATTGTAGATTACGAACAGAGATATATGTCTTTCCGTCAAAGTTACATATACTAATTAAACAAGAGTACAAATACGCTAAGATCTTGTGACTGTAGCCGAATATGATACTATATTGAAATGCAATCAGCAATGAAACACGAATAGTCAATCCTCTGAAGCTTTCAGTATTATAAAGAAATAGAAATTTCATCCTTACATCGGCGCTCTCAATAAAGTTGATATCACTAAATCCTGAATATGAACCGTATGACCTACATAGCTGTGTCTGTAACACGATCATCTGTCGTTTTCTATTTGCGATTGCATCTTTAAAAGTGCGGCAGCGCGATCTATTATGATCAAACAACAAGATATCAAGTGTTGAAAATATGTCTCGTAATGAGGCTTTACCATTAAGTAGCGTTGCTCATAATGGATTTAATATATTACTAGTTTAATCATTTTCATTGTCTACGGTCGTTAGTTCAATATCGTATCTAACTATTTATGTTAAAAAGACATTCACTATAGGCACCAATAAAAGACAACTTTGGTAAAGCAAAAGCGATAATGAAATTTGTAAGAGCCACTGCATAAGAGATACACTAAGCAATTGAATATTACAAAAGGCATATTTAACGATATATAACGGTATCCGCCGTGGCTTCATTCTGTTGCAACCGAAATACTACTTACGGGTTGTGTGGCGATAATCATGAATTACTAGCAAATAACAACAGTCAATCAACTCTGTTACGTCGAGGGAAGATGATTTTTGTTTGATGAAACCAATGATACGCTCAATTTACATTAAGATTACAGTAAGGAGAGGAACGGCATTATCAATTGCTCCAAAACAGGCGATTCTGCCGTACCGTTACAGACTTCTGGTTTCTTTATCGCCACACCATGCGACAGTAATGGCATGTTCAGGTAAAATGTACCCTGTGTTCGAGGTGGGTGAAGTTCTTATTCTGAGGTATCTCGTCTCCCCGGCCCCTCCTTTTTCCTCATTTCGACAAAACCTACAAAATGGTTTAGTACCATGGGAATTATAATGCTATTGGGCCATTCATTGACTTTAAGGTGAATCGCGTAATCGTAAAACACTACCAGTTGTATTGTCTTGAATCTTGGGCGTTGGCAGGCTACTCCTGCGTTCTTTCTACTAGCTATTACTAACCAAAAGAATAGGAAATTGCAGGATTATGGTAATGTAATTTGACTACGTGTGTTCACCAGTAGATCACTATTACTTTGTCTAGAAACCACATAAACAATGCCTCAATGGAAATAAAAGCTAACACAAAGAGTAAGATACATTATTTCATTCTTAGATGCCGCCTTCTGATTTAATTCGGGACATTTCATGCCAAATACTGCGAGGCACTCAATTCATCAGTGCAATGTACTTTGATCAATCACGATAAAAATCGCCTCGTACATGCACCACTATGTTCGCGGTGTTGTAGTATGTGCAGATTCTGTGTGGTTTCCAGCGACCTTACTATCGCTTCCTTGAAGAATCAATCAATATCTGACACGGTGCAAAAATTGTTCATCAAGATGATTTCCCGAAGGTCATTTTTAATTTGTCAGTTGACACGTTATCAATATTTTACTGATTAACCGTTGTTTATCTCGTAACGGTACCAATGCATGCAACTGTTTACGCCTAGCAGAACGAAAGTCGCCCTTGTACGCTGTTAGACCACATGCACTTATGTAGATATATATTTATATATTCAAAAGTAAACATATATGTATATATGTTATATCTGTATATAAGTATTAATCTATAAAAACCTATATATATAAATCTATATATATATATATATATATATATATATATATATATATATATATATATATATATATATATATATATATATATATATGTATATATTATACATATATATATATATATATATATTAATATTTATACATATATATACATATATAAATATTTATGTTTTTATATATATGCATATATATATATATATCATATATATATATATATATATATATATATATATATATATATATATATATATATATATATATAGAGAGAGAGAGAGAGAGAGAGAGAGAGAGAGAGAGAGAGAGAGAGAGAGAGAGAGAGAGAGAGAGAGAGAGAGAGAGAGAGAACAGTGCCTAAGTCAATGCGATAAGATAAACCGATGAATTTCAAACATTATACGTCCTTAAGCTGCTATTGAATTCGCAAGTTAAGATCCGACTAATAGCAGTTAAAATAGCTGATAAATTTATTTACCCTATACTCTGCCCGCAGAGGTTACAAATAGGCATGGATTTGAACATTGCATCAGATCTATGCATTTGTATATACAGCTTACTAGCTATATATCGATCTCTTAAAGCAAAGTGAAGGCGTCATGATGACTCGATAAACAATGAAAACATCAACATATATGCCTTACTTACAAATTGAATAACCGTGAACAATGTATATCAGGATGGTCGTTCGAAGGTATTTTGTCCTGTTACACGATATATCGATTAAGTTGCGCTGTATCAGTTTCATGTGGTTGGTAATATTGCTTGGAGTACACATCGTGGATTCTTATTGTACTTTCTTTATATTACACTGGTGTGAGTAAATGACGAAATCATCGAAATTTTGATATCGATATCGCTTGTTGAATTCACTCTTATTTGACCCGAGTGCCAATGTAACAAGCGTGTTTCCAAGCCCCATTTTAGTGGATTTAATGCCTCTTTCTGTTTTCGTTTGATTTATGAAATAATGGACACGTTGACTGGCTGACGAAATTGACAGTGTCCTATACAGCTCTCGCGTACAAAGAATCTCCTTCCTGGGGACAGGAACGGAAGCCATAAACCTCTTTGCTGTAGTAAACGCTGACCCAAGTTTTATCGCCCATAGAACCAATACCTTATCTTATCGCATTGACTGAGGCACAGTTCTCTATATAACAATGGTAACTTCTATATAACAATGATTCATATTGTATATGGATGGCGCAACCATATATATATATATATATATATATATATATATATATATATATATATATATATATATATATATATATATATATATATATATATATATATATATATATATATATGTACATATATGTATATACATAATACATAAATATATACACATATCAGGGGCGCAGCTGGGCCTATTACGAAGTATAGGCCCACTTGGTATGGGGGGTTCGGGGGACCTCCCTCGAGATTTTTTAAACTATAGATCCAATATGTTGTGATTCATTTTTGGAAACGATGTGTAGGCCTGGGCCTACCCTGCCTATTAGAGCTACGCTAGAGCTATATATATATATATATATATATATATATATATATATATATATAGATATATATATATATATATATATATATATATATATATATATATATATATATATATATATATATATATATATATATATATATATATATATATATATATATATATTATATATATATATATATATATATATATATATATATATATATATATATATATATATATATATATATATAGATTTCTATTCACAATATAGAACATACGCTTCATCAGTCAATTAGACCTTCTTGCATCATAAACATTTGGTTTTATCAATTATTTCATCAACATTGCTGTTGCATATCTTTGTATGCTATCCTACCTGAACGCCCAATTTTCTTTTTGTCGTGTCTATACGAATTCAAACTGCACATCATTTGTCATAAAAATTATCCCATCGACCTTTTAGCAACTTAAAACTTTCATATAGAAATTCGATGTCAATTTCGAGAAGCTATGGCGCCTTAATCAGCATCCGTCGATCGATCATAACGCTGATAGGTCATTGAAACGCACATTGCGTTTTCCGCTATGTCTGCCTTACATGATTGCTACGGTAAACAGTAAATGCGTTTAGAAGAAATAGAATACACATATAGCCTAGCTTAGTCCCAGGCTATCGACAGGAAAATAATTTGACACTTTGTTTTCTATTACAAACAAAAGTGTGCATCATAACTGCATGAATGTCAGTATAAATCAGTCTGCATCAGATAATCGGTTTTTCTTAACATGGAATGACTTTTGATTGGCCGAATGGCGGTAAAGTATGTATATTTGTAACCTGTCCGTGTTTGTTGTTTCAAAAACAAATACTACTGACGCCGTCGCGAACTTCGTACAACTTCGTACAAAACAACGCAATTGATTTAACACCGTCAGCATACTGCTTTTTCCGCCATGTCTGCCTTCCTCAAATGCTTAATGAGCTGTAAACAGTAAATCGTTTCGAAGAAAATGAATACACAAATATATTTGCTTAGTCCTCGGCTATGTATAGGTAGATAATTTGATACGCTGTTTCTTATTGGGAATATAAGTTTTTTATCATAACTACAATAATGTAAGTGTTAACGGTCCTTGCATTCTTTTAGCATGTAATAACATGCATTTGTTATTTTGAAAATGTTTGGTGCACGTGGTTATCTGCATAGATATATATCAGTTCGGAATCATGTAAACGTCGCGATCGATTTAACCTGAACCTAAGGCAATGCATCTACTTAGAATGTTTTACAAACCACTCAGTGACGCAGTTAGGTTTCCTAATTTGTGTCATAGTCACCACTAGAATGTTATCTGGCGTTTCCGATCGATGTATTTCTTAGTGAATGATACTGTCATTTTCTGTAAGTACAGATACGCTATCCATTCATTGTGGCATGTCAACCTAACGGGTAGATGCAGGCATTATGAAGCCCAAACACTTGTTATGCCAGAAGAGTATAATGCATAATTCATGTATATTGATCTATTCATCGCCAAATGCAAGGCATGTACGTTATTCGACGTTCTGCATCACTGGATTTGCCGGTCAATTGAATTTGGCGAGTTTTTATGTTTTTATCTTGTGCATGGTTCAAATCTATTTTATGCTGCTTATTATGTTTTACCAGCAAATATATGCAAATTAATGTGGTCATTGATGGTTATGTGTGCGGAACCAAAATATGCATGACCTTCATATCTGCAATGATTCAGGACTCGTTCGTGCGTTTGTATTTATGACGATAATACGACTGTTTTTTTAAGTGTTCTAAGCTATTAAAGCTATTTAATGCTATAATACAGCCCAAGTACCATTCATGGACGCATATTTTAGCAATACGAGAGGCATCAGATAGACAATAGTTGCACTAAGATAAACAGTGATTCCCTTTGGGTTTAATTTTAACCGTGCATGCGATTTGTGGGAATGACATTTATGTCCCCCCCCCCTCTGCAACCAATAGCCCCTAGCAAGGAACTTGGGTCCTAGCCATGGTCTTTAAAAGCGAAAGATATCTCAGATTTTGCTAATACACCATGTAAACACACATTGGGCTTAGCGTAATAACAAGCGATTCATTTTAGTTCGTTTGATCACCTGAGTTGTAAGTAGCAAATGTACAAAGAGAAACCCAGCACCTAGCATGGCTTGCTAAAATTAAGTGAATCGAAGGTCTGTTTAAAAGTAATCTGGAAAACCTCTCCAGGGAATATCAGAAATAGAGGAAGTTATTTTGATAGTAAGTCCTCTCGCGTATATGTTATTGTTCTATAGATTAACTAAGATTGCAGACAATCCCCCAGGAGTTAGCATTGAAACGAACTGAGGCGAAACATGATATATTCAATTCTATTAACAGAGGATTCACTACGGAATTATGTATGTTCACATAGGTGTTTATATGCACATCAATTGTGCAATATTTGTTACGCTAATGCCAGATGGCAGAAATGGGAGATGCAGGTGATTAATAAATCTCTGCAGCAGCCTATTAAATGTGTACACAAAATGTGTTGTTCGATGAACAAGAATTTGGGATGATATTAGAAAATTATTACTACCATAAATCTTAGTTAAAACAAATGATGAAACATTAATTCACCTATCAGTACGTCATAGACATATATCAAGTCATGATCTGTAATAATGGGTTTTGGATTTTGATTCACTTTGAAAAACATTTATCTTCCGAAATAAGCGCGATTGTCATCACTAAGAACATACCTTGTGAAACACCAATTACAGCTTTCAATTGATATGATATGATCAGCGTGAATCGCAAAGAATGATGCAAGCGGACATTTGATGCGCTTCATGTTTTGCTGTTTACTACATCTCACATGATTTACTGCAACAATAGACTTTGCTTTTAACGATGCTAGATGCATTATCAAATCAATTACTGCATCACTTTACCAGATGCCATCTATGAAATTTGTAAAGCTTTCATGTTATTCAGGAGGTGTAACCAGATATACGGAAGGCAGCAAAACGAGCACAGTCCGTTGATAATGACTTCGGCAGGTCAACCACGGCGAAGAGAACGGTCGAGATCTTGCTTCTGATGATGGTGATGATGGTAAATTATTTGATGATGGTAGAATTGGATGATGATAACAAGGATGACGATGTTAATGACAGTAATCATAAGGATAATTATGCCAATAGGGTTAATGCTATCCTTTTGGTTTAACGTTGTGCAACTTAACACTCATGAGACCGTTGGTTTGTCAATGGTTAAGGTTTGATCAGCAAACAAACGTCGTGAGACTTGTGCAGCAGAAGACGAGGGATCATGGACTAGCCTCAGCTGTTCCTATATTATACAAACAAAACTATAAATTAAAGAATAACAATAAGCATCGAAATGTTTGTATTTGATATGCTTCGTTGGATGTAGCGTATTATTAGGGTGCAATTAAATCCCTCAAAATGTTAGCCATAGGAACAAATTTTACAAATTATTTCGCAAGAATACACGAAAGCCTTTTCTTAGCAGAGTCATTAATATTCCAGATTTTACACATTCCATTACTCATTTTTCAGTCATTGATTTATAATCATTAACAATAACATGATATTGGGATAGAAGGTCATTTCACAACAGCTCATTTCAGTGTCCTATTCCACTACTAAGCAGCACGCAATTATTGTGAGCTTCAATGCCATATCAGTTAGTAGACCATTATGGGTTTATATGACTTTGTCTGCACAATGAGGTAATGGCTGTCCAAATACCCTGGATGTTGTATGTTGGACTTAAAAAGAGATAAAAGTACACACATTTCGGTATGACTTCCACAATGTACTGGATTATACATGTAACCGCGAAGATTGCAATACTAACGTACGCACTGGTAACTAGATTATAGCCGCTACAAATATGATTAAAATATTACAGGAATCATTATCGGAGTAATAACGCACATATATAAAAAGGCGCATACTGACAAATAGCGTTTAGTATAAACTGCTGGTTAATTTGTTGCTAAGTTCAGCGAAACCAGAGTTATGTGCAGTTTAAATAGTGAACTGAAGAGCGACTTGGTATGTTTCGTACGGTTTAAATATATTTACAACACACGGTAGGATTGCCAAGACCGGGGGCAGACACGTGTAGTTTATTTTAGCCGTATGGGTCTCACGAGCCGTTATTTGTATTATCAGGGACGATAGGGGATTATAAACTTTGTCCTCTGCACGATATCTCTATTTATGCTATCAAATTGCAGTTTGCCGAAATCTGAAAGTTACCAAATTGGATGCATCGAAGATCATGGCATCGGATAGCAAAATACGAATCAGTTTATTGTATAATGCAGATAGCTGTATAAATATTTATATTATCACTCGTGTTTCAGTTGTATAAGATCACTTGCTTGATGCTGACGCACTTATTAATAATTGCAATTTGTTCATAAACCGCCAGGTAGGGAAAACGGGATAATTTATAAAAATGGCAGCATGCTCAATTTTAAGCATATATGCTGATGTTGAATTTTTAGCGCTCACTTGGAGAAGTAATTCATGCTATGGGCATGATGTTTCTGCTTATGTTAGTTACGGCATACCAACATGGGTGTGTTATATGGCATCGTAGGTAGCGTCAGTGTATAATACTAATTTCTAAGATATCATATCATATAGGTCTCTCCCGATCGATACGGCGTGGGGTTATTCGATAATGAGGATAGGTCGAGACATTGAACTGGCTCAATACTAACATCGCAAAAAATAATGGCTAGGCCGGACCGGTTTTTGCTCGGTACCAAAGAGCCCGATCACATTTGGAATACGCGTCTAAGTACGCAGTGTAATTCGGCAAATGTACACATTAAAATTATATGACAATTAATCGATGTTAACATCATTATATGTCACCAGGCGCTGAATGCTGTTCGTTATATAGCGGTTGTCAAGTGATAAGAACGGCGGTTGTCAAGTGATAAGAACACGTACAAAGCTAAAAATAATAATAGCTCTTCCAAGCAGTGTTTGACAAAAGGACGTACAATCGCTGGGTCATCTTTTGGATCGATTTAAAAGATAGGCAGCGATTACAACGCCGTGATGATTGACCCGTTAAAAGCCCATTTAATAGTCTATTTCCCGGTAATCCTATTACGCATGCACGCATGCGCAGCAGCGCACCTGGCGTAACTTGCAGGTGACCTCGGTACAAACAAAGAGGTTCATGTTCACTGCTGCTTTGGCATGGGGGGATCAACACAGGATGTTTCTTTAGGTGCAGACCTTTGTTTTTTCGCATGAAGCGCTGAAGTTCAGTTTCTGATTGGGAAGTAACAGATATTGGGTTAAGATGCTCAATTGTTGGACCGTTTCCCCCGATGAAATGCTTTGTACATATATAGGTGCCCTCATTATCTTTCTCAGGCCCAAAAGTTTCCCGTCCACTATCCGTGCACGACGGTAATATAAATATATCAATAAGACGTCTTGCACAGGCTACCCGGTCACATGCCTTGGCCCACTCTCTGCATTTCTGTGGATTGGAGCGTAGCTTTGGAAAAGGAATGAAAGGCACGCCATTCATTATTTAACGATCTCTATATCGGCTGTCTGAGTTGCACATACCCCAGCAGCAATGTTTCGTGGGTATTCTGGTTCGATGTGATCGTAAATTATTCGGCAAAAACCGATTCAAAGCATAATTAACGGTACGCTACAAACTGTTCTTACAGCGTCGCTAAGAAAAAGCTTGTTACGGGTAGCAACAAGACGGGGTACGGGAATAACTACTTTCGAGTCACCGGGAAACGCCCTTTTGTGGGCCTCTGATTAATTTAGTATAATAGTTACATTATCTAAGTCGTCGTTTGCAGGTTAACGCAGCGTGAATCACTAGAAATTATTGCCAGATGCTCAATTCATGTAATGCTAGCTTTTACACAACATTGCAAATGATTGTCGGCTTATCTTATGCGACTTTTACGAAACCCCGCTAATAATCAACACACCTGGTCTAGATTAGGGTAACATAACCATAGGTAAACATCTTTTATGGGGTTCTTTGGTGTTTTTATTGCCTTCTATGGTGCTTTAAATTAGAACGACTGAATATGAGATTTGGTCAATATATATCATGATTAATTTATAACTACATTTTAAGTATTGAATTTTGATCACATGCGTTTATGCAAACAATTTTGACATCTAACACACTCCACAGAGTAAGGATAAAAGCATGGGGCTGAACTCCATCAATCTAACACATGCAACACAGGTGTATGATTAACATGCCTTCAAAGCACTATTTCCAAAATATTCTTCTAGGCATCAATGGCTTCAGAATATTGCACGATGGTGCTGTCTGTGAATCAAGTTGTAAACAGCAACGGCTACATATATATTTGATATATGAGCCTATGAGTCCATACAGCAGAGAGCTGAATCATTCGCTGATTATATTCATATTCAAAATCATATCCCGCAGTGATCTATTTCTGAATTTATGCATCATGGATAGGGTGTGAACAACGTGACAAAGACTCATAAAATGTGGTTAATGTCGTCGGTTGGTGTCACATTTAAAGTGCCCCGGCTGCTTAATTATCAACAATTATATGAATCAAGAACCGTAATAATAGCAGTTTGTGCCTGATGTTGACAGTAAAGTGCAAGAAAGACCTCGGTGTTGGTTTTAAAGTACGGACAATATATTATATCACTGAGCGCTATTCGTATGTGTCTCCGTCTTAGTATGGATTCATGCGTCGTGTCCTAGTCTTAGCATGCCTTCAGGCGTAGCGTCGCAGTCTTAGCATTGATAAATTACCAGCTAATATTACTGACTATATCGCTCACTACATCAAGGTGGTTATCGCCGTTAGTCCATGATATCAGACCTGAGGTGATAAGTGATAAGATGGCGTATAATGCCTACAGTATTTTTGGAGTCCGCTTATGAAACAGATTTACAACTGATATCCTCTACCAGGCTTACTCAGTCTAATGTTGTTTGACAATATGTATATAAACTATGTTTTAGTTTCCCATCCACATAGACAGCAGCTTTGTATTATGTAACAAGCGAAAAACATCATAACCCAACTTAATCGGAGATGAACTGCAAGGGCGTCGGCATTTCAACCATGGCAGTCTACCGGGAGAACGGGTTGACTTGTACTATATGTAATCTATATACCTGCACATAGCTAAAGTGCACGGATGATTTATTCGAATTACTTAGCAGTAACCGGCTATATTCGGCACATAGCTAAATAGAGTGCACGACAGTTATTGGATTTATTCGAACTCCTTAGCAGTAACCGTCTTTATTCGGCACACCATACCTATACAATAGATTCGTGATTCAAACGAAAAAAAGACTAGCCGATGGATGCTCCTTTGGAATACGTGATCAACGCGACATACTTTATGGCACACTCATCCGAGAAACCTGATACAGAGCATGACATACTGTGCCATTGATGAGTGTAAATATATATATATATATTCATATATATATATATATATATATATATATATATATATATATATATATATATATATATATATATATATATATATATATATATATATATATATATATATATATATATATATATATATATATATATATATATACGTCTTACTCTTCTCAACTGTAAGGACCGAACTATTGGATGGTGATTACTGCTAACTGGGCCCTGTTTCGTTCGTAGCACAACTTACTGCCCAATGTATCATCTATCACTGTCCCTATATAAACGTCTACTTCATTGCATTGTACTTCAGTTTTCAATCAACCAAAATAATAGGCTGCGCTTTTAAATAACTGTTAGCTTTCACAATCCCTCCGTCAAGCAATAACATGTCTAATGTTACGAATCCGGCAACTGATTCGTGGCAAGAGTAGTTGCACGGATCAAACCAACTCCATGACCAAATAAATTGCCAACAATATGCAACGCAGAGTTTTGTCAACAGGGAGATTAGTGGACAGACTAATGGAGATTACAAAATTTTTTATACCTATAATCTTACTGTTGTCATACTACTTAAAAGTATCAAGGGTTTGCCATTCAGAATATCACCGGAGTATGGAATGATATACTTCGGCCATGAAACAAGGCTATACATAACATATGCTGCCCTTTGATTATTGCGGAGGTAATATATTGCGCTTAAATTGATCTGTACAAGAGGCAGTTATTGGGGTTCGTATTTGTTGCTCGGAGCAAACGAATCATACACACTGTCTACCTTGCAAAATAACCCCATAACGACAGGAGGTGGTTTTATATGCACATTAATAGGGGACTTGAACGACCGCAAACTGTTTGCAGCATTCAACCCGAGGGCTTAAACCACCCGTTAAAAAGATCGCAAACACCAGTGGCAGGATATTTGACATTATTTACGATGAAAATGATGACATATTTGCGGTGGTTCTCAACAACCGCGATGACCTCGAAGTCAGGAAAAGACACGACCAAATAATCTTGGGGCGATCGATAAGCCAACAGGAATGACCTGCGGTAATACGTGCATAGCCATAGGTAGTAGTATAAAATAAACAACTAACACTCACGAAACAGCAGCAGCAAACATGACTGGCTGCTGAATCGCTGCATGTCGTGCGTAGCGGTTTCATGCCGATTGAAGCGCAGTCAACATATACCAATATATATCATATTATATATAGATATATATATATATATATATATATATATATATATATATATAGGATATATATATATATATATATATAGACACATATATATATATAAATATATATATTCATACATATATAAAATATATATCCATATATCTATATATTTATATATACAAATATATATATATATATATATGTATAAGATGAATATATATACACATATATATATAAGGATATTATATATATACATTATTACATATCGATTAGAGTCATATAAAGGGACAGAGATATATATACATATAAATATATACATTATGATATATATAATATATATATATATATATACAATATATATATATATTTATATATATATATTTATATAATATCGATATATATAACATATGTCATATATATATATATTTATATATATATATATACATAAAGCATATGTTTATATTATACATCTAATATTAAATTATATATATATAAAGTATATATATTTATATATGCTTTATATAATATGTATATATATATATATATATTATATATATATATATATATATACTATATATAAACATATATATATAGATATATTTATTGGACAAAAACCTTGCCCTCATATATTTTATGTATATATAAATATATTAATATATATATATGTATATATATCTATATGTATAAATGTAAATATATATGTATATATATATAAATAAATATATATTTATACATATATATATATATTTAATTATATATATATGGAAAATATGAATACACACATATGCATATTTATTGGACAAAAACCTTGCCCTCATAATTTTAAGCAAATCTAGGAAAATAATAATAATTTGAAAGATGCTTTACAATGTAACTAAATATTAAGTACTGCATATCGATGAAAAAAATCAAGTTTTTATATTTCCTAATGTACGTATTATTGTTGATCGTTCATTCATATCCCTTTATCAATGTAACCCAGCCATTTAAATATTATTCAGAGTGAAAGCGGCTTATTATTTTAGTCTGCACCATTATCGAGGTTGTGTTGTTAAGAACCCCGCACCCACGCAACCTAAATACGCATTAAGCCGGATGTATTTCATACCCTAGCATGTTGACCTCATGATAAGTAAATTAGTGTGTGCGTGTGGCTGCAACACATGTTATATGGTTTTAGTAGCTTACCCTGTCTGTACAAAAAACAATATGTTTGGGATCAGTTTACTGAAATGAACATAAACACCGAGCTTATTGCTGTTCGACGTGTTATCATCTCATATATCGTAATGACGCGTTTACTGTTGATAAGCATTCAATAAATAATGCCTTTACATCATGTAATAATTTTAATTTTTGTTTGATCTTTAATCCTTATGCACCATAAACAACGCTATATTTATGTATATACATTTTTCATGTTTATTTATATACATATATATATATATATATATATATATATATATATTTATATATATATATATCATATATAGTTATATATATATATGTACATATATATATATATATATATCTATATATTTTTGTTTGATCTTTAATCTTTATGCATATAACGCTATATTTATGTGTATACATATATCATGTTTATATATATATATATATATATATATATATATATATTATTTAAATATAGATATATATATATATAGTGTATGTATATATGTATGTACATATATATACATATATATATATATATATATATATATCTATATATATATATATATATATATATATATGTATATATTTATATGTGTGTTGTCTGTGTGTCACGACACTCAATCTAGTTAGTTTGTCCTAAAATTGGCACTACCGCGTGCAATTTCAACTCATCGTTCCTCATTTTTATTTCTCTCTCTCTTTTGTTTAGATAATCTGTCAAGCTCTTATGATCACGATGAATGTTCGTAAGAACAGGTTCGATGAGATATATGTGAAAGCCATAGACAAATGTAAAACGCCTTTGAACCTACAGTGAGTTGATATTTGTCATTAGGAATAATTTATTATGGATGGCATTCTCAAATACATTTTACGAATGTTCATATGCTAGTCATGATAGGATGCAGATCATTATAGGTATTTACTTTCGTGATTTCGATCAGCTTAACTATATTTTTATTTGGCTAGGTTACGAAGGCAGGCAGTTATCTACGGACATATGTGCCCCGTGAGACTTGCTTGGCAATGGAAATAAAAGAAAATACATATTAATGGACACATCTGAATCACTTCAATTCAATCACAATTACAGTTTTCCACTTGAGATTTTGCCAGAATGTTACCGATAATGTCGTTAAGGTACGCTTTAAAGGAAAAAAACGTCGAGTAAATATATTTCGAAGATTTAAAAATAGCCGAGACTTGCTTGGTCAGCGCGGATTATGTAGATATGATGAATAATGTAAATTATTTTTTATGCAGAAAAATTGTTTAAAATTTAGAGCAGTTGCTTAAGACAGTTATGCAGCACATATGATTAGCATGTATAACATAGAAATCAGCTGTCCAACCGGACAATCAAAAATAATCAATGTTGCACATAAAACATGACCGATTCAGTATCAAAACGAAGGCTATCTGCGCAGCTATGAAATTTTACAATTGCATAATACTTCTTCCAGGTGTGAGCTAATCCACGCTGTGATTTGCTAAAGATGGGGACGAGATATTCTTGGAGAACTTTGTATGGACATAGGTGTAATGATACAAGATATACCCGGTTCCATGAAACAGGATATATCGTATGTGACTATCAAAGTATGCATTGAAACATTTTGTAGCAGATGTAGAATGCGTGCCATCAAGCGTTGCAACGCGATTTGGCCACGTAGTGCATTTGCATTCTTTTAACCTTTTTTGATTGAAGTGCAGTCTCATTGTCGAGACGAAAGATTTCAATAAATGAGTGATGTAACAGCTTGATTGCAATTTATTATCTGATAGATAGAGATTCGACTTAATCGCTGCTGAGAGTGCGTCCGGGTCCTAAAATAACAACTATTTGCATTATGTGTTCACTGTAGCATAATCCCAGCTTTGCAGCCAAACGGACAAATCTTTGCCAATCGACTATGACTAGATCAATAAGTCCATTGGTTATAGTTATCTGAATGCTGGACGTTAACTTATATTGTTAGTACGAAACTCATATATGCTGCGATTGGTGAAAGTGTGAGGTATGAACAACTATGAAAGGCTGATTGACCACCCCAAAACTGCCTTGCCGGGATGCCTACGAGATGATGTGGAAGTGGCCATCGTACTCAGCGAGGTGGAATTCTTTATAACCGTTTCACGAATCCGCTGTCAGATAAATGCCGAGAATCAATTCATTCCGTAGCCCCACTGCATGTTACATGTGTAGTATAACTGAAGTTTATATGGCAAGCTAAGATTCGTATATCTACGAGATTCGTTTTGGTTTGCAAATGCAAGGTAATATCGGAGCGAGTGTACTTATACTACACTATTAGCTGCTGGCATAGCTGTGATATTTATTAACTCTTATTATTATTTTTGTCGAAACTTACCTTACAAAGACAATAGCAGCGTGAGGACCTATATTGGCTTATCGGCTCAATGTAATTGACTTGTCCTTTGCCCGCTGTGCGACTCAATACACCTTGTCAGCTGTAGATAAAAATCAATTGTGCAGCTCCTTTTTGCTGGTAACCTCTTGATGGTATACGTTGTATATTGAGGGTGCATAAATATTATAAAAGAAAATGAATGAACGGTGCTCTGCCTAGATCAGTCTGTTAAATAATGTTTATCTAATAACTATGGCGAAATATAAGCATAAGCAGCTGTTGTATTTCACATGTGGTGCAAACACAAACCACCGTACTGCAATATAGATTTGAAAAATAATGTGCTTATCCTCCGCATACTCTAAGCAATGTCATGCTGTCCTGTAAAAAAGGTCGCATTAAGTATTTATTGATTTTATGCGTCTTCATGCAGGAAATATGAAACATGAAAAATCACAGAAATATGTTTAAACTCCGAATGACTATCACTATCAATTAGAAATGTTGAATTAATGGCAATTGAAGGGTCTGGCACTTTAACATTACATAAGCCTCAATTGCAATATATAACATTTACCGAGAGTACACAGCGCTTCCAGGGACACAATAACTTCCCTTATATTGCAATCGGTAAAGACAAACATGCTTGTTATCCCCGTGACCCAGAACAAAAGCGCACGTACACAAGCGCGAATGAGGCACCATTTGTTTCACTGATTGGTAGGTGTTTTTGCGACCGGCAAGGTTGTATTTTCTAAGCTTATTTGCATTTTCTTAATTATTAATACACATGTAGTTTGTTTAGCAGTCAGCCGGGTAATGTTGAATGAACTGCAAAAGATAAAGTTATACACTGGTCGCTACTGTTGCGGGGTTATGAATTATAATTCATAAGGCGCAACTTTGATGTTGACAATAGAAATGGCGGAGAGGAATAGCGTGCATTTCACTTAATCATTTTCCACATTTTATTTAGGTTTCGATCTTGTACTTCATATAGCAGTATGCTCTTTGAAAAACTGCTGTGACCAGTGGCCCTGTTATATTATTTCCTCGGCTTCCTCGAACCCATAATTTATATTAAAATTTATTTCGCTTAAATTAATAATGTAGTGAAAGTTGATAGCGTTAAGAAAATGCCAGCGGCTGTTTCGTTTTCCTAACTATGAAGCAAATAACGTTTCACGTACATGAGTAATACACAGTATGTATCAGCTCCAAAATGCAAATCGTCATAAAATTGCAGTTGCAAGGTACTTGTGTTGTGGAATGGAAAATCGCCGTATTATTGGCTCGATAATAACAATGAGCAATACCAACCGAGTGTTGTTAGCAATGACATATTGACTATATAAACAAAACCTTTGTACTGCAGTGCTCACAGCTGCCACGCTAGAGCTTGGCCAGTTAGTCATGAATCCACACATGCATATATCAATTGTTGATAACATCAGCAACGCAATCGGCAATAATAAATTATTGCCCGACAAAGCATTCGAGCGGGTTATATACCATACAAATACAACACAAACGGCACTTTAAATATAACAGATATTAAACACTAAACAACAAACGCCTAATTCCGTCAACTAGCACTTCTTACATCTTATACATTAGGTTTTACTAATTATTTCATCAACATTGCTGTGTGTATGTCATTGTAATCTATCCGGCTCGAACGCTCAATTTTCTCCTTATAGTATCCCTACGAACCCGATAGGCACGTCGTTCGTCATTTAGATTATACCATCGATCATTCAGCCGCCAAAGCACATTCATATGGAAATTCGATGCAATTTCGGAAAAGCCTTGGCATCTTATGCAGCACCTGTCGATCTATCAGAACACTAATAGGTCATTGAAACGCAATGCTTACTTCTGCACTTTCAAAAGAAGTTTAAAATATTACTGTATAACCATATGTTTTAATGCGGCGCCAATCCGTTGATAGACCTAATGACATTATCAGTTCCAGCTCATATCGTCAAGCACTGGTGAACCAAAGGAATCCAAATTTTGATGCATAGTCAGTAGCATTTGGAATGCTGAATGGTGGCATAATATTTAGCAGTAAATGCTGGCATGAATACACAAAAAGCCTCGCTTAGCCCTTGGATATGTATTGGTAAAAACAAATGACACATTGTTTCCTATCAAAAACAATAGTGTCTACTATAACTTCCGTATTAACGATCTTCGGCATTAGCAAATAGCTTGATTAAGCATGAAACAAATGGTGAGCATGGTAATCTGCGTAGATTTGAATCAGCGAGGAAATATATTAACTGCGCGTTCGATGGAACCGGAACCACATGCCATGCATCTCCCTAAAATGTTTCAAAAACCGCTCCCTGACACAGCACTTTATAGTGACCTGTGTCAAAGCCACTGCAAGCATGTTATATGGCCTTTCAGATCGATTCACTACTGCCATTCTCTGAAAGTACAGATACACTATGCATTCATTTTGGCATGTCAACCTAACGGGTAGATGCAAGCATTCTCACACTGTCGCAGTGAAATGCATACTATATGCTTATTGTTCTATTATGTGTATCTTATCATCGCTAATTGCAATGTATGTACGGTACTCGACTTCGTGCATCACTGGCTTTGCCGGTCAAATGAATTTGACGAGGTTTCACGCTTTTATCTTGTGAATGGTTCAAATCAATTCTAAACTGCTCAATTGTTTCTATTCCGCCGGAATGTTAATAAGAATGAGCTATTGCAGGCTGCAAAAGGGTCATTTGCTTTATTTAGTATGAAATGCATTACGAATAAGCACCAGAAAAAGTCCGAACTAATTGTTTGGAGCATTCGAACAATGTAATTTGTACTTGTAAATGTAATCTTTGGTGCGAGTGCAATTTGTATTTAACCATATTAAAGTGACGAATTGATATTCATTCGTAGGAATTGTAACCTTGCACCACGACCCGCATTGACAGCAAAACTTTATGTTTATCTTTATGTTAAAGAGGCCTTTTCATAGAAAAATATTTAATGATAATTCATACTAATAAGTCGATATAAATCTTCATACACTGAGTGTGATATATGGCTTCAAATTCACTCTAGATTACGAACAGAGATATATGTCCTTCCAGATTGTCAAAGTTACATTTTACAAAGTAAACAAGTGTACAAATACGCTAGGTCAAATGACTGTGGACATATATGATACTAGTTGCGTTTTAACGTTCAGCTATTAAAATGCGACTCAGATCAGTGGTAAAACCCAAATGTTCAGTCATTAAGACCACCAAAATTTGCAGTGTAACAAAGAAATAGAAATTTCAGGCTTAAATCGGCGCTCTCAATAAAGTTGATAAGACTAAATTCTAAATATGAACTGAATGACCTTCATAGCTGTGTCTAAAGCACGATCATTTGTCATTTTCTATTTGCGATTGCATCTTTAAAAGTGTAGCAGCGAGATCGATTATGATGTCAACAAAAACACCGCATTGCTGAAAATGTGCCTCATAACGAGGCTTTTCCATTAAGTAGCGTTGTTCACAATGGATTTAATATATCACTAGTACAATCATTTGCATTGTCTAAGTTAGTGCAATATCGTATTTAACTATTTATGTTAAAAAGATATTCGATAAAAGACATTTCGATAATGAAACTTGCAAGAGTCACTATATAAGAGATACACTAAGCAATTATTTATTACAAGTGGCATATTTAACTATATATAACGGTTTCAGTCGTGGCTTCAATCTGTTTCAACCAAAACACTACCTACGGGTTGTGTGGCGATAGTCATGAATTCATCTCAAATAACAACAGTCTAGAACAACTCATTGAAAAGATGATTTTTGTTCAATGAAACCAATGATACGCTAATTTTACTTTGAGCATCCAGTAAGGAGAGCAACGACATTATCAATTGCTCCAAAACAGGCGATTCTGCAGTACAGTTACAGACTTCTGGTTTCTTTATCGCCACACAATGCGACAGAAATGGCGTGTTCCGG
>CM067357.1:24333399-24470899 GCA_034190875.2 Urechis unicinctus
CTCGGCTGTCCTTCTTCGTATATGAATGGCATCAATGCTTTGCAGCTCTTGTTTTTTACCCCTCAAAGGTCACACCAAACCGTGGGGTCCGAATTGCAATATGGCGTCCGTCACCAGCACAACTTCGACTTCGACCACGGTCACTTCTACCGTGTCGTTCGCTGTCAGCAGTGTAGGTGCAGTTACCTCAATTTCTTCGAGCTCCGTGGCTTCCCCGCTCATCGAAGACAATCGAAACGAGCTACTGCTGCAAGGCGAAATAGAGCGATTGAGACGCCAGAAGGAAAGGCTCGAGAAAAATTTGAGGCTCCGAGCCCTTCAGTCAGATCATGAGTCTGAATGAATGGTGTAGAACAACTCAAGGTGTCAAAGTGAGGTTGTGTGTGAGGGTAGTGTCAAATGAATAGTGTAACATGCATTATGTATGAGATTGTGACCATTAATGTTTTACAGACTAAATTGCTGTTGAACTCAAGATTGCAGCACCGCAGCAGGTTTTAGATTGCCCGGACATCTCCAGAACAATGCACAGAACAATAAGAGAGATTGTACATTGAGTAAGTCTAACTACTACTTTTGTAATAATCTATCTGCAGTGTAATGCTGAGAATAGAAGATATAACTTACTGATTAAGCATCAGATATAGTTACTTAATCATGAAACATCACATAGCAGTGCATGGATAATCTACAAGCTTAAATAACAATTCAGCATATATCACAATTGTGCAATAATTGTATAAAATATATGACATCTACCATAAAAGAGATACTGGAAATGATCTGTCTGTCAAATTTATCCTGATTAATACAATATATTCTGAAGTATATATGCCATACATGGGAGTAGTTTCCTTAGACTGGGGATCTGAATATAACTTCTGAAGGCAAGTTGTAGAGCTTGGGTTTGCCTTGTATCCCATTAGAAGCGGTCTGCATGTGCATTGGTATATTGTTTTCATATTTCGCTATTAGTGTCTAGTTATAGCAGACTTGTAATGACTTTCATAATATAGCACAGGCCTTTATAGACCATGTAGTGGATAGTGCCTTTTATATGAAGGTCACTTAACTAGAATTCATTTATAATGCAAAGAAGCCTTTCTTTGGTTTATACCTTGTCACTAGTTAACATATCACAGAGGAATAAAAAATACTCACTTGTATCTTTGATGCATGTTCTGCTCGAGACATCCTGATCTGACTCAGAGTCACTAGAAATCAAATTGTTTTTGTTGGGATCTTTAAGTTTGGGGTCTACAGGGCTTGTTGTTCTAGGCAGACTTGTGGCATAACTGGTACTTGCTTGGGCTGTTGGTTCAGTATCTAATAAACAAAAGCACATACATTTTACAATATGCATTGACACACATAATTGACACATTACAGACTATGCATTAATTCAGATGTAAACAATGAGGAGCAATGTTTGTATCACTGTATATTTCTGTCATTGTGACCTGCATATTGTGCCAGTAGAGGTCAGATCACATAATTCAATGTCAGGAAACTTATGTGAGGCCACATCAGCTGTTTAGCTGAGAACATTCAATATTATCTACTGTCAAATTACATAATAATCATAGTCATTGTTTTTATAGCACATATGCTCATTTATTATGCAAATAAATAGTTATGCAGTTCATAAGCTGTTTATTTAGTGGCTGGTGTTATTTGAATTAGGTGACCCTCTGGTGATATCTGACACTTTTCAAGTCTATATTTGCACCATCAACCTATTCCCTCTTTTGATAGACCATCACATTGGTCATTGCCTGGATAGGCAACAGCCCAATATGCATGTGATGTCATGACTACCCCCAAGTATTGATTATAATTGCAATTTGAGGACCCTTTGACCTTTGAGGTCTATCATATTAAGATAATTGGCAATAGTTAACTTTATGAAACATCAAGTGACGGATAAGCAGCCACTGGTATGTAACACCATCAATGGTGCTGCAACATTACCCTATTCAATCCAACTTCCCAACAGCGCAGTGCCATACACATTATGGTTTTGTCTTATAACATCATATATACCTTCATGGCTGAAGCCTAGTGAATGGAGTGATAGGCATCCATTCATTGTTAAAATTGTTAAGTTGATGTTTCATAGATAAGTTCTCTTTGCATTTTCATATCACCGAACCATCTTAGCTATAATAGCAAAACAAGTCTATCAAACAACAATTTGTTTTTCAACTTAACAGAACCATCTAACAGTATTAAAACGAAAGCTGCTAGCTAGTTCTTATGAACCATGTGGAGCTTGTGCTCAACAAAGGAGTACCCGATCGACTGTTGGTCTGTTGAGTTACTGCTAATGCCTAAATTGTGAAACAGCTGATCGCAAACGTTCCGTGGAGGGAATTGGGTCATGGTTATAAATTCGGTCTGGGTAGGAGTAAAACGCGGATTAATTAATACAGAACACGCAGTAATAGAGATAGTATATTACTTTACCCACACAGTTTCTTTTCCGTTCATGGCCGAAGGTATTTGTTGGGAAATCAGTATTTAACAACAAATTTTTATGCTTTCTGCGAAGTCACCAGGAAGCAGTCTAATGTAGGGTTATTGTTTACGAGTTTCGTAATTCATGAAATGTTATTATTAGCCGTAATACTGTAACAATCGTATCATTCTTAACCAGGGCTGTAATAAAATAAGTTAAATTTATTTTAATGATCATTATTTGTCGGATTGGCAATTTTATGTGACTTGACTTTGGTAAGTCTGCTAGTTTTGCGCTCCATGTTTCACCGATCTGTCGTTCATCTGGGGTCGAAGTTCGAAGCCAGATTATCATGGCTAGGGTCAAAGAGTGAATTTGGTAGCTTCGATTGTACGAATGGGTTTTTATATCAAGTGTTTTGTTATTATATGGTATTCAATGATCCAACAGTGTTCAATACTGTGTGAATAATGTATATTAGGTAGTTTGTCAAGAATTACTTGACTTTTACAGTGACACTTGATTATTTTTTTGGTCACATGACAATACAGAAAGTAAACAAGGCGGGGTCGTTGACAATAATAAGAGCGCATGAGTAGACTACGTGAGTTCCATGGAGGGACCCGGGGTTATTGAATTATTTTACAAGTATTATACGGGAAATCATTATAAAAGCTTCTGCATATTTTCAATACCATGTGGGACCAAGAATAAAATGGTACGGTTAATTTAAAGTCACCATGTATTCAGCTTATTTTCCCAGAGAAATCTCTCAACGCCATATAGTTTTGGCGTCTGGCAACGATTCGCGTCCTTGGGAGATTTCATATTGCGACTTTGTCAAGGGTTGGCGAGTCTGAGTAGGTCGCGTTTTTTAGAGTTAGTCGAAATGGAATTAACCTGATTTACAAAATCAATTGGACTGCTGTAGTCATTTACACGATTCACAGCCATTTGGCGTGTGTGACAGAAACTGTTGCCATGCTTAAAATACTTAATGTCATCAGGCTGAATCTATCAACCCTGCTTATTGGAACATCCCAATGATCTATTTGACCTGCATTGTTTGGGAAACTCACTTCTTCTCTCTATCCCGTACCACGGTGTATGATGATGGTCGTCTGGTGGGTAAGGACAGAAGAGCATTCTTGCGTTAGAGTAGGATGCGTAAGGGGCTTAGCGCTACAGTTAACTGGGTCACGGGAGTATACGGAAGTGTCGTGGCGTATATGAATCGTTTAGAGGTCTTAGCGGACTGGATGGGCGCATAGGCGCTCGTGTCACTTAGAGCGCGCGAGCAGCTTTTGAGCGGCTCTCTGAGTAGGGAACAGCAAAATAACGCTGCTGGTGGTTATGTGATATAAATGGCTATTAGTGAGTGGCTGTTTCCCAGTATTAGCATTCAGAGGGGTTATGAATAAGTGTGCAAACATTCGTCGATTCTATGAAATCACTCAACATAGCTTAAGTAAAGTACCAGATTCCATTTATACGTCAGATTGAGTATACTACACAATTTATCCAATCTATCGAACCAGCGTTGTCACAATTTAGATCAATGACAAAATGTCGCAGTGGGCGATATTTGAAAACCCAGGCTGAGAACCCAGGTTGTCGAGTCACTTTAGCGACACTATATAGATTTTCTTGCTATCATCTGGTTGCTTGGGTATAAGCGTCTTAAAAAACGCCATAATATATTCAAGAGTTGTGGTTATTGCTTACCAATTCATAAGATATTCTCGGCTAGCAACGCAACTTCATCTCAAAGCACGAGATGCCATACCAATTAACCGACCAGCCGAAGCATTTCGCTCTCCCGCTCATTGGAAAACGACGAAACCAAATATTTATATTTTTTATTCCCCTATCGAACGTCACGTGGATAGAATATATATGTGAAGGAAGTAATTCTAAGCAATATATCAGAAGTTGTGATTATGATATATCGGATAATGACGAGAAACAAGCTGTTAAATGCAGAGTACCAAAATGGTCGTCAGTCCAATATATAAAATTTTCAAACGTCCCCAAACAACATCTGCGCGATGCAGGGGTCAAAACCTTGCAATGGATGTGAATTGAGATAATCAACAAGGTAACATCAATCCTAAATAAAAAAAACTGCAGAACAAAGCACTCAAAAAGCTCTTGACTATTTTGGCACTCACATCGTGTGCGAAAATGTGACTGTGTGCCAAAATAATAGGTCGATTGTATCAAAAAGGTCGCATTCGTATAAATATATATATATATATATATATATATATATATATATATTATATATATATATATATAAATATATATATATATACATATTTATATATATACTTATATATATATATATATATATATATATTTATATATTAAAATAATATTTATATATATACATGTATACATATATATATTTATGTATAAATATATAGATATATAAATTACATATATACATAATTATATATATATATATATATATATACATTTATGCATGTTTATATATTGACGTATATATATACATGAGTGTATATATATATATATATATATATATATATATATATATATATATATATGTTTATACATATCTATATATATATATGTATATATATATATATATATATATATATATATCGATGTATAAATATACATATATATACATATATATATATATATGTGTGTATATATATATATATATATATATATGTATATATATATACCCCTATATGCTTGGTTATATATTGATACATGCATATAATGTAAATGTACATTTATTTAGATATATTATACGTAATATGTACCAATATATATATATATATTTTATATTATATATATATATATATATATCATATATATATATATATATATATATCTCTATATATATAAGTATATATATATATATATATATATATATATAAAGATATATATTTATATTTATGCGCTTATGGTCAGTTTCGAGGCAATGCCCAGCTCAATGCACGCATGCTTTGTGCAACTAAATATTGGTTACTGACTATTACGCCATACGAAACATGTAAATAAATGCTTATTTCGAACTTATTTATGTCATATATTCGCATTCAACGGGGACATAACTGGTAAGATATTACATTTGCACATACTATAAAATGGTATATGTTATGTATATCTATTTAAATACAAGTATGTATATGCAAACATATGTATGCATATATACAAATATGTGGATCAGAGTATAAAGTGGTTGCCAGAAGGCCAAGTTTGTATTACATACTATGTGATCAAACATTGCAAACATTATAACACATCCCATGGTTGATCTTTCATTTGCTATATAAACAAAGCAATCCCAATCGGCAGATACAAACACTCTCCTAAACTACCAGTTAATAAACATGCAATATCTGAGCTACCGCTAAATAATATTTGCCCAAACATCCATTTTACTAATCGCGTTTCCTTGACTTGCTGATTGGATATGCACCTTAACTTGAGTGGCCTCGACATCGCCTCTTACCTATATAGCGTATATCTTGAAATTTCCATAAACGGTTCGATGACATTTATTAGGAGCCATATTTGGGACAATTAATCAATCGATCCATTTGCTGCTAATTTACATCATTTAGATCCCCCTGAGTCGCAATCATCTACGCTTAGCTTTATACCCCTCCTTGCTACTGCCAAGCAAGCATTACCACCGTTCGATGGTATGCTTCCTAGTATATTCTCAGGCGATGCATTCATATTGCTACGTTATGTGCAAGGCAATCAATGGGTGCCTATTGTCAATGTAAATGATACCTTTCAGAGGCTGTGCTCGTTAGTTATTAATAGGGACGCAGCTTATGACCCGGCAAAGCTTGACTAGCATTGAGTTAAGGAAATCATACCCAGTGCTCTTCAACTCTATCTAGCGCGATAATAAAACGATGTGGTTGGTACTGGTGCCTCGAAATATTCATTCCAAATAAAATACAGGAATTTTTAAACATATGCCTAGAATATATTGCGTCATATTGCTCATATTGTACAAAAATAGACAAATAATGATTGAATGCAATGCGAAAGTGATACCAGTAGTGTTTGTCAAACAGTTCAAGACACAATAGTATTGCAAATATAAGGCACTCAAAAACCATCATTTCTCAAGAGTCGAGTCCCAGCCCGAAATTAATTATAACTGATCAACGACAAATGGATGCTCAGATTCAGATTTATTGATTTTCCAACCAATGTATTCTTCAACCATGTTATAGAAAAAATAATTGTACAATTATTGATAAATACACATAAAACGGTTGAAAATAATGATATATACAAAAGAGGCCAGGAGACCCCATCTTAGACAACGGGCTTGTCGCTAGCAAGATGACTACCCGTTTTAAACAAGCCGTTCTGTGTCAATTTGAAGGCATGCGTCAGGGAGAAATGGTGATTAATGTATATCAGCGGATTTTTAATGATGCAGGTGGCATCAGCATTTTATTATTTGATTGAATGCTGGTATATTTTTTTGAGCAGTTTCCATAATTCTTAGCTATGTTTTTTATACTGTGATGCTTTTGTTTAGAAACAATGGGTTTCTATCTTATGGAAGATTTTATAGTGTTTTACACACATGCGATAAATCTATTTTTGAACAGTAAAGATGCTTATCTAGCGTTGTTGGTATGGATGTTGGTTACTAGGGTGAACATTATGGAAATATATACTGAAAGATTTAATATTGTAATTTGTAATGAATGTTCGGTGTAAAAATATCTGTAACTCTACGAATATTAAGTTGCTTAATGTTTAGGTCTGAATAAGCAGTTTATTGTTTTTTGTCACTATACGGATTGCTTTGTTCTGTAAGTTGAATCATTTCTAAATATGAAAACCCCACCCCAAGATGTTATAATTGAATTGAGGCCAAAGTTATGCATTGTATAAAGTAACTAATGTATGTTTAGGCAAATCATACTCAAGCTTATTGAGAATTCCAGCAAGTTTTGGAATTGTACTCTAGAGTTTTTGGATCTAAAGTTTAAATGTCAATTAATTGTTAATCAGAATCACTACATAATTTAAGCAGTCTGTTGTCTGCGTAGGGAGTTCTCCAAATTGAAATACAAAGAAGTGCGGGTTTTCATTTGAATATTTTTGGAATAACATATATTTATTTTTGGCGAAACTCGGGGATAGTTTAATTGATCAGAGCCAGTCATATATATTCCTTATTTATTGTAGTTTGGAACTGACTAGACTATGCAGATTTTAAACTTCTGAGATTGCGCAATGTAGTAGATAGGGCCTCGAGGTACCCCTGCTAGTATTGGCTTAAAATCTGACTTTTTGTTCCCTATTTGGAAGCATTTGTTTCTTTCAGTCAGATAACTAGATTACGCGCAACGTCTCATATTCCATAATGATGTAGTTTATCTAACAATACGTTATGATCAATGGTGTCAAAATCTATATTATTTGTAATTTTGTCACCTAATTCATTAGACGCGTATAGTGATGGTAGTCATGAGATTGGTCTATAGCGTGTTATGCTGGTTTGATTACATGATTCATGGATGGGTATGATCTGAGCTATTTTTGAAATTTTCTGTTTAAGTGAATGATTTATTTATTATGCCAGTAGGGCCACGAAGGACAGTTGTCAATTGTTTGAGCACTCTAGTAGATATGCCTTCTTTACCTGTGCTAGATTTAGAGGCTAATTTATTCGTAAATATAGCCAAATATCTTTACTAATGTAGTAAAATTAAGAATTAGGATGTGGTGGCTAATCTTTATATGATGTATTTGGATGCTAAAGAGCTTTGCAAATTTTCTAAAATCATCTACAGTAGCACGGTTGATTCGTAAGCTTGCTGGATGGGTAGCTTGATATTATAATTGTTAATTATGGTGTTTAGTTGTTTTCAGGTATGTATTATGTCGTTTTTGTATTTTTCAAAGCATGCACAATAATGGATTGCATGGACCATTGAAATGTTTTGCTTCAAAATTGTTTTATACGTTATTAGGCTTGTGGTTTTAATGCATGCATAATTTTCTAAAGCGGGGTTCGTGCTCTTTTATTTAGTATATATTTTGTCTCTCTAGTTTACGGAATTAATGATACCTTATGTAATTCAATGAGTTTTTTGTCTTAACATTTATCAAACTTGTTTTGTATCAGGGGCAAATGTTTAATCATAGCTTTAGCAATATTGATGCTTGGAATACAGTAATTCTTCTTGGGCTTTCAATACTCGCTAATGTATAATTTCTTTGTTAAATTTAAGTTTTTGGCTTAAGTTAGCATTGAATGGTCATCGACTCTTCTGGTAAAAATACAATTATCATCAAAATTTGATGATTGCATGTTTTCGAATGATTTGAAACATGGTTGGTGGTATGATACATAAATATATATATATAATATATATATATATATATATATATATATATATATATATATATATATATATATATATATATATATATATATATATATATATATATATATATATATATATATATACATATATATATATATATATATTTATATATATAAATAATTATATATATAGTATTTTATACGTTTCAGACATTGGATTTATTATTGTTCAACAAAATAGTCAATTAAATGATGCACAAAAAAATCATGAATAAAATTTACACAAAGCACTACTGAAGGTATACATGTAGAACAAAGCATGCACCTACACGCACAGATACATGCAGACACATGCACATACATGCACATATGCGCATTGTTCAAAGCCAAGAAAGTTTATGCGAGTAGGTCAAGTTAATTAAAGGAGGCTGCGACAGTGAATCCGCAACCAGGATACTCACTCGTGAATCGCTGGAATTGAAGAAACAACGGACAGAAATATCCCGTAGAGAAGATTTATCAAATGTCGAAAACTATATAGATCTATAGGCTTAATAGCAATATATATGTATGCATTTACGTATGTTGGTGCATGTATGTATCCATATGTGTTTACAGTACCCCGAACCTCTCAAGCCACCGACATAAATTGTTCTTAATAGGGCGTTTAAGGTAATGATCGCCACAAAAAAAACATTAGCGTCTGCAACAACCGTTTGTACCAAACATCATTTATCACAGGATGCAATTAGGCCAGTCATGTCTGCATCAATATCTGGTTCATTGCATCACTCGGCACGGTACCCGCATTGTCCTTGGATTCCGTGCTGTCCGGGTAGTTAATAAAGCTGGAAAGGATCACATATGCAATGGAAAGAAAACGGATAAGTAGGTAATCGTGCTAACCGTCACGTTACCAGCAAAGCTCTGTTAATTCTCGCCTTGCTTTATTTATGGCCAGCAGCTCTGTTAGTCATTATTTTTGATATTTGTTAGGAAACAGTCGTTATAACGGATATGTATGAGAAAGACTTCAGTTGAACAAGTCATTGTCATAGCTTCCAGTCATAACAGGTTAAACTAGATACAGCTTGTTTTTTTTCAAATATACTAGCATCACTAAATATATGAGCACTATTTACCAGTGTCCTAAACGTGTCAGCGTTAGGCGAGTAACATGCCCTTCAGATCAATCTAAGTCTCTTCCGTTTGAAAGTGTTAGGTTTGTTATGAGCCACACTTCCATGCATACTTATTGACATATCATATGGTTGTTTCCTATGCTGCAGTGACATACTATGCATCTTATACATCATGTATCATGCACTGCTGTAAGCGTTTCGCATTGTCGAAAATGTCATTGCATAATTGCATATTCGTTAACAGCACGCATTTTGCTGACCTGGAGAGTGGCATAACCCCTTAATCTACTCTTAATTATACGAAACTGCCCTACACACCACAATGTGTGAACTATTTAATGAGCCGTACATAATATGGTCGTGCGTGGCGGCGTTTTACTGCATCGAGTATGAGCCGTATAGACGGTCACGTCAATTTACCAGCGCAGAATTCGGCCCGTTGTTAGTCGAGTCTCACCCAGGACAGCCGTATGGAGTGTCACTATCATCACAATAGGCGCGGTGCGCAAGAAATAATAGGGCATAACAATGCTTGTTAGATTGCTGCGCCGAACGCCCCACAGTGTATATTATTTGGCCGACAGTTCGGCGCAATCGATTGCTAGTTAACCTACGACTAGCTAACACACGGTGAACACATTTGTTTGGATGAAATATGGGCATCATGAAAATGTTGCATAACATTGAACATGGATCAATATATACTATATATATATACATATATATATATATTTATATATTATATATATATATACATATCTGTATAAATATAATATATATATACATATAAATAAATATATATATATATATGTATATATATATATATATATATATATATATATATATATATATAATATATATATATATCGGCCATCAGCATCACGAACATTATTAAAACAGTGCGAGCATGACGCTGAGTACAAACATCGCAGTTACAAATTATTTAATGTGTCCCTGAAGTGCCTTGCCCTTACGACTTCTATGGCTCTCTCGCGTTATGATGTTTGACGTGGCCGCCGTTGATAATAAGCAAAAACGCCGCAAGCAACACGATAGAGCTTGAATGACTAACGACCACGTGGTACATTCCCAAAGGTTGGTGATTCATTATTTAGCCGTGTAAGAAATGGATCTGCAGCTATCGGCACTTGCCATATGGCTCTGTTCAATACTCGGCGCGCTGCTTAGAGCGCCCTCTGATTATATTGAAATATTTTATACAAAACCATCTAACACGCATGTCTATTCTATAAAGCTTTCAGTGTCTCACAGATGCTCTAAGTAGTTTTCAACGCATCAGCTTATGTCTTTGTCTCGCAAAATTGCCTTGTGATCGTCGTTTGAGATGTTAGCCATATAAAATCCTTCGACTCCGAAGATGAGTCTGGTAATTAGGAATTGGGGTAATGTTGTTTTTTATATCCAATATAGATGATGGATAAACAACCGGCTCATGTGATATAGAGCCAGGGAAATACCTCTTATCAAATAAATAACCGACAAGCCTAAACTCGCCATTTGAACAAAACCGCAGGTAGATGAATCATGAATTTGGTATCACACTAATGAACAATACAGTTATAAGTTTTCTGATGTGGAAGCAGTTTTACCCCTCAACGCATTTGCATACGCTGGAAAGATGATAGTTACGGTGCTGACCTCAAGTGTCCGTTTATATCCGTCTTTAACCCTATAAAAGTTGCAGATACGCCGCCGTACGTGCACCAATGAGTTTGCGCCGCCGCGATTTATCATCGGCGGGGTGCAGCCATAACTTTTCTAGCTATGTAGTGCTGAGTAGCTGACAATAACCTAAAAGCAGTCATAGATCCAAAGCCATATTAACCAGTAATGATGTTGTCTCTTTCAAGCTTATAAGGTGAATTCCCTTTAGAATGTATGCAGTTATTTGACATGGTGTTTGCATAAATAATTGTGGTATAAAATAATGATATCCAATCCTGAAAGTACGTCTGACCACGCGCATGGCCTAACATAATGTCAGCTGGTGTTTTATGAACGATAATTAAACCATATGGAATGATTTTCAGCTTATCAGAGGGATTCATAATAGCTTATATAAAGTTATTTGACATGGAGTGAATACTTACAATGGCTTGCGAGTGATAAATCAAATTAGGAGAATTGTTGACACTATGTTCATTGTAACTATGATCAATTCATTGCATCATATGAATTGAAGCGAACGGAACCCTTATCCTATGCCGTTTTCACTACTTGTCTACAAACGTAACACAAGGTCAATGCTCAGGGGATCACTGTTGATGGGTGAAAGTAAAAATAGTCAAATTACATCCGGCAGGCATCTTTAATTATCATGAGATTCATTTTAACCTTTTCGGTCATTTTTAGCGCTTGCACTGCGGTCTGGTTACTGAGGCTTTATCGCGGAGGGTATATGTAAAGTGCTACACGTCCGCAGCATGTTAATCAAATGATGAAGGTATCGTTGTTTTGTAATCTGATATACTTGTTATCCCAAGGAATTAATTACCGATTTCTAAATCTCTTGTAGTAGCCTTTATTGTCTGCAATTCGTCGGTAACTTCCTTTGATGGTCCCGTAGGGAATAATGTAGCTCTTGTGTCCACGATGCATTCGACAGGGTCGCAGAAGTGAGAGGGTCTATTAAACTATATCGATTATGGGAAGGGCTTGCTGAGCCAGTATTAAAGTATTACACGATAGCAGCTGCTAGTATTTACCATCATCCGTGTTAAACAAATGATTCATTGAGATCTCAGCAGACACGCAAAAGGGACGCACTCTCTTGTGTTAGTAGCAATGGGGTACAATGTTGTCGACCACAATTGATAGTACAAAACCTCAAATTTACACAAAAGCTCTGATTAACCCAGCTGTTAAATAGTTTAAGTAAACTCGGCTTCTTCCATAGTTGAATTGTAGCTTAAGATCGACAAAACAAAATGTTAGGATTGTCTCCCCTTGAACTTGCTAACAATTGTTGCCAGATACATATCGCGTATCACGTTTACTGAATATCATGATCAAATATGTTTTTTAATTAGGCGACTCTCTTATGTCCATGAACCCTCCACTGGTGACTTCTGGCCTTCATAACGTCTTGACCAGTGTGAAGTTGATTTATGTTCTCACTCAAGAGTGATAAATGACCCAGAAAGCGTCGCTTAATGCTCACAAATTATCTAATGTTTTACCCCTTTTAACAAGATGAAACCAATAGCATTGCATCGTCACGTTTGGCTAATACAATAAATATATTTCAATAAGTATTTCATTTTCATTGAGCTATAGGTTAGTAGCAGAACTAAATACAAAAAAGTTTGAGACTGAAATTAAGGTAAACATTTTTATTATCAAGGCTTACAAGATGTGAGACGGTTACAAATGCATGTTATCTATTGATATTATGAAAATAATCGCTTTTTAAGTAATCAAACAGTTAATTGTAATGCGAAACGTTGCAACAAGAGGTACAATAAAAGTATATATATTTCTATCTTTCCCGTTACAAGAGTCATTCATTGGGCACAGCATTGATGCCGGCTCTAAAAACTCGTTTATCCTATTCACTCTCAGTTTACTTTCCTTGTTTGACCATGTTACCATAGCCTGTATCCAGGTGATAGGCAGAATAAGTGTCTATGCTTGCAGTAAGCCGCTTTAGCCGCAGGTGGCATACACTAATCATTCTATTAACGGCAACGGTATTTTATTGGGCTGATAGATCATCGCGAAATGAATAATGGGCAATTGTCAGTGAAATCAGCACATTACAGCAGCTTTCATCGCGTAACCTGTGATATGGTTAACCATGCCATGACTACATACATATGTTAGACCGAACAATAGAATACATTAGTTATGTTGCTAACGAACACAACTGTCCATTACGCAATCTTCTGAAAGTGGCGCAACGGTGTTTGCTGCCTTGCGGCACAATGCACTACTCAAGTTTAATGCTGTTGTGGGGCCGAACATTATCGTGAGCCAAATCTAAATGTCCTTAAGGCAATGCATATATAAAGCCTCGCAGTACAGATGTAGTATTTTGTCGAACATGCAAAAATGTAATCGGACCAATTGTAGATTTACTGCGCTATATTACAGAATGGCCTTAGTTTTATATTAGGAGCTAATACAAATACTTGCAATAGGGTGTCTTCTACAATATAATGTTACGGCTGAAACAAATTATGTCGCCTGAATGATGTCGAAATGTCAAATAACCCTGTTATCTAGAATAGCGTATAAATAAAATGTGATTGATAAGCATACAACTAAACTAGCTATGTTTAACAAGATTTATTAGAATATTTATCTTCTCAACTGTGTATAACTAGATGTTAGTCAGATTATGTAATCAAACACCAACTATGAGCATCAATTACGAGGGTATAACTAGAAGGGTATGCATCCACTTGAAGAGTGGGTAAATATTTAGATTAACTTTAGTTATGCACTGTCTATCGTTTAGAATTCAATTTAATTCACATGCACAGCAACTCTCACCAATCCTGTTGATGATTTAATTGGTTATAAGATATTAGCAGTAACACTTTAGTGGAGATATGTATTCAAGAACAGTTAATTTCTTGGCTCCTAAACAGATATATTAAAATGTGAAAACTGCTAGCAAAATATACAATCTACCTAACATTGCTTAAAACATCGAATAGTTGTTTTACGGGAAAAAAACATCATCCATTTAGATATCACGTAAACGGTATTGTGCCCTGTTGGTAATATATTTGTACCACTTGATTTCAACGGACAAATTCAGCGGACAAATTGTATTTAATATGATATCTGGACACATCTCTCAAAACAACGTATCCTTTATATAAAATCTATATAGCCATGAGCCTGCGTATTTATTCGCATAGTTAAGGATTTATCATCGATCTTGTGCGCTAGAGTGATATAGTACAATATACCTCTTTGATAGTAATATATTGGTAAGCAGCAGTCAATGCATTCACATGAAGCATACAACATTGTCTTCATCAACAGCAATGGTTGTTCAACCCTACAAATTTCTAGGATTCTCATACCCAGTGCAACAATTCGATTCAATTTTTCGTGCAAATGATAAAATATCCCTGTGCGGATTTGTTGCACTGGATTATCAGTGCAATACGTGTGGAAACTACAACAAGTATTGCATAACTTGATACCCAACCACTTAGGTGGTCACATTTTAATTTAAAATTAACCATGCCAAATAGATGTAGAACTAATATGTAAAAGTATGTATGCATCTTGGAAAGCGAGGATTTAATACATTTTCTTAGAATCATTCTACATACATGCGTGGAATGCATTAGATGATATTGTAATACATATATAAAACAATGCTAGACTGTTTTCGTTGAAATACTTGACCAGTCTATTAATGACAACCGACATACTTAACGAAGGGGTCATTTAAAATGCGCACCTGAGACCTAAACGAAAGTTGCACGAACTGCTCCTCCAATGCTACTTTCTCTTTTTACATTAGTTATAAAATCGTATTCACATCATTCCGCATTGACAGTTCTAGGTCCTTTGTGCCAAGTAAATACAACGACCCATACACGGTGCATCTGTTTCGACCAATGTAGCATGGACGGATGAAAAAATATTAACATCACCCTGCGTCTATCAATAGTTAACCGAAAAGTTCACATATAATGTGGAGCCTTTGTTAGGGCAAATCAATTATCTTAATTTATTTACAAAGGCCCTAGACTGCTACAACCTTTTGTTTCCACAAAGGTATTTGGGAGATTGGGTAATGAGGAAAACCAAATGAAGACAGCTCTATTCACAATATCTTGCGGATGAGCGACGATGCATTCCAAAACAGTGGTATCGGGGTATTTCAAATGCGCTGCACGTACATTTTATCATGATTGCTTCTTTGTTTAAAGTTTCAATAACCATATATTCAATATCTCAATTCATCGTTGGTTATCCTGCTTGGTTGCAAAGGTATTGATTTACCTAGGAACGCTCTATGCAAAGTACAGCCTATCTTAACACCGCAGCCCACGTTGTTCATGTTTAATGACCAAGCATAAGGCTCAGGCGGTTGGGAACTCGTAGCGCGGTCCAATGCCGCAATGCCACATGTGGTAAGTCATCCCTCAAAACCTCAAGGAAAAAATTTGCTCCTGGAAGATACAAAATTCACCACCACCAACTCAGTGTCGCTAATAGACGATAACAAATGGAGGAATCCCGGGGTTTCCCTGGGAAATCCCCTGGCAACGCGCGTAGTTAGCTAAGCATAATCGACGTTGTTAAGTCAACTACCGAAATCGTTCGTGAAACGCTTTAGTCGACTACGAAACGTTTCTAACTAATAGTCGGCTTCGGACTACAGGCCACAGGGCGTCGGACACGCATGGTCATGTCGGCACACCTCGTGTCGACTCTCACCGTCTAATTCAAAGGTTACAGCCGCAGCGTCGGACAAATCGCATCTGGTCATGTTCGTCAGTAAGGAGTACACACCTATGCGGGTGTCGACCACATCGGTCTCACCTATGAACTAATTCAAAGAAGATCAGTATATTTAGTCGCAATATTTTCCACTCGTCATTAAACACCATGAATATCGAACAAGTTATCAATACAAAACATAGCCCCGAACCATCCCTAATATTTGCCCATTGTGAATATTTGCTGCAAACAAGAAATAAGCGACGTTTAGAGAATTGAGGCGTCACAGCAATTGTAATTTAAACTGTATAAGTCTCATTCTCACAGATTTCAATGGTGTGCCCATAAAATGAAGCTTTCGTCCGGAATATGAAGCTTTCGTTCGGAATAAGTTTAAACCAACTAACTTTGATCGGCGTCGGCTGAATCTCGGCATACAATGGGATGTTTCCTTAAGGACGCGCGATGTTCAGACACTGATAGGGCTCCCACTTACTACAGGGCCTAGAGTTTGTGCTGTTTCTTGTGCCACCTTAGACTTGTTTTTACATTTATATACCACTCTGTGTCGATGCAGTTTTATAATTGGTGGTCTGTATTTACTTAACTTTATGGCAGCAGTAATCCCAAAACCTCACAAGGAAACCCAAAGTAAGGCCGGTGCATACACACGCTTCATTGGGCTCGAGGAAGTTCAAGAACCCCGCTGTGCAGAGCTGGGACAAACATATCGGGTATTTTGAGTAGGGAAGAGGCAAAGAAGAAAAGAAAGACTACGAAAGCGGAATGGAAAAAGGAGAGATGGCCTGGAAGGCCGCCAAGGGAGACTGGCCTAGGAAGGAGAATAAGTGGGAGAGAAGAAAGAGGAGGGAAGAACATTACAACATGCGTTAATGGGTAACAAATGTTTAATAAGGGGTTGACATGCAATCATTGTCTAAAGCAGTATCAAGGCAACGAAGCGTATGTTTGAGTGACTGAAATACACTGCTGACGAGTGAGCGAGAGATAGCGCTGATAAAGTCGGAGCCCCAACTACCGTGGTGCTGAAACAGGTCGTAAGACCGCCTGCGTGATAAGCCTCGACGGAGGCCGAATCAAGGGTCGGATTCAACCCGAATGCCGTAGAAGCCTTTTGAGGCGGGAGGCAAAGGTGCCGTGGGTGAGTGTAATGAGGCGCCCGTGAACGTCGGGGTTAACGAAGGCACGTAGAGGATTTATGATGTGAGGGATATAAGCTATGAATCTTGTGAGAGATGAGTCGCGATCTTGAAGAATCATTGTGTGTTGTAAATGGAGCTCTCGAATCCGGCTTCAGTGAGACGAATATTTCCACCAGACAAATGTCGACAAGGGGCGAAAGTAATCTGGGAAGGAGGGACCACATTTCCTTTTCGTAAGAAGCGAAGAAGCGATGAGAATGGCTGGTAATATAGTCGCGTCTTCTGGCGTGGTTGGTGTTTTGCGTGAGGGCAGGGAGCAAACAGGTTTCAGGAGGAAATTTCGCGACGGCGAAGATCCATGAGACTAAACCAGGGGGAAGCCTGGACAAGAAGTGCAGATAAATGGGATCCAATGTAAACCTAAAAATGTCATTGATAACTTTGAACTCTTGTGTGTGACGGAAGTGAATATTCTGTGGAACACGTGTTGATGGTCCGGCGACAAGTGTCACCTGTTAAGATGGTCGGCCAGTTTATTATGTATACCGGAGAACCAAGAGGTGCGACGTTCTAAGGCGTGGTTTACAGTACGTTCTAAGGTCTGGTGTGGTAAACAGCACGATCAAAATGTTGGGTTCATATGGAACCCTAACCAAACATGTGCCATATTTGTGTAGTTCCATATAGAACCCAAACTCGCTTTTAGATCGGTACGCTCAATGTCAACATTTAATGTAAGTTTGCAAACTGGATCGGCGTCGTCAACTTGTTGTTAAGTCCAGAGTCCAGTCAGAAACCTCCATGCCTGTTGATGAGCACACACTTGTATCAATACCCTTTCCCCAAATGTTCAAACAGAGAAGCAAAAAAGCGATGACAGTGAATGTCGCGGACCAGGAACGCATGTCATCAGACCCAGGGCAGGTATAGTATTATCATGTGCAGGTCGTCTATACATCCGTCGAAGAAGCTATATTTACCAATTGATCATATATTCATTTAAGGGAGTTTCATTGAAATCAATGGGCTTCATGACGAAATCTCTACTCATTTTCGAATGCGCTCATGATAATTACTTCAACTCAGAGCTGCATTCAGCTCCGTCAAGCAGAACCTCGATGTAATTAGAATAATGCACTTAGAATTAGGTTTCCCTGACCCCATTGATGATTATTGGTCACTGTCTTCTGAATAGCCAAAGACAAAGGCACCTCTGTGAAGCGTAATTTCTCAATTCCCCCTGACATCCTCCTCGCCGTTATATCAAAGCTTGACCTAACCGTCCCCGCATAATAAATGCTTCTGGGCTGCTTGTTTGGTTCTATTCTTCACAATGCTCAGAAAGTACAACGTTTCTTCCCCCCCCCCCCCCACACCTTTTACGGCTGCTTTCAAGCCTTCTTAACACCTCAGACGGCGCGATTTTATTGTACACCCTGGCGGTGTAAGCCACAGGGTCGTAGTACATATTCGCTGGTCCAAAACTAATCAGCCCTATCAGCGGGTGTTACAGTGACGCACGCCTTCTGCTCCACGGGTAACGCCTCACTTCAGGGACCCGCTCTCATAACAAGGACCGGCGATAGGAGACGTCCAGCCCCTCTGTTGTACAAGGTTTTTATCTCCGAGCTCCGGGAAATATTGGGCACCATCACCTCCAGCCCTGACCTCTACTTGGGTCTTAGTATCCGGCGAGAAGGCGCCTCCTGGGCGCTGCACAAGGAGAGGCTATCACAAATTGCCGTCGATGCATTATATGCTATATGCACATAAAATCTTGCCACACATCACATCATTTTACAAAATTGTCAAACGCCCGATGTTAAAAATGTATTATCAACTTGTCAATTTGCGGAATTCAATAAAGCAATTTTGGTCCCCTAAATGTTCAATAGTTTACCTTCAACAGCCTGACGCAGCAATGTTCTATCATAACTGGGTTACACATCAGAAAGTTACTTTGTTATCATGATGTACTGCTAAGCTATCACATTATTTAGCTGCAATGTCATAGATAGAACCTTTTCGCACGCACTGACGGCTGTTTTGATGTCAAATAAAGTGCATGCGACGTTATCGTCGTGGCCGTTTCACATATATCCTGCAACAGTTACAGCTGCTCTGGTCTCTTTTTCTTCGATAATGTCCCGTAATAGTCTCTTGAGGAACACAATGACCATTTTTTCTCATGACTATGTGCATTTTAAAGGGTGTGGTTAGTGACATTTTACGCTTTATCAACCGATATATGGTAGAACACGCCTACTATGTTAAAAACGTACTGAAGGGTAGGGTATGTTTTTAATTTCAACATTCGTATTCAGATTGGTGTCAGATAAGTGTAAGTATACAATCCCCGGATTCCCTATGATTTAACCTCACTCAAGTGTCTTATGCACTCTCAGGATATAAATGCGCTCCTTTGATCTTACTTTACTTATTATGTGTTATAATGCATAATAATGGCAGGTATGATTAGGATAAGTATATTTTGTGTAGCTTGCCTTAGAGCAACATTCAACATGTACGCGTTCAACGTTTGGTTGAGAATCATAATGAGAAACTTGCACGAAGCTTGACATGCTGACTTGATATGCTTAATTTCTCAATTATATTCTATGTCATTGGATGCTTACACGTTTCAACTATTTATGCATACTGGTACGGCAATTGTTCACAATCACTTATCTTTGCGTGGTTAAAATTTTATACGAACTACTCAATCAAGAAAATATTACCTGAATTATGCATGATTTAGAATGTTACCTTTGTAAGAGTTTTGAGCAGCCAACAGCAATGACAGGTAACAAACCTCTGACGCTACATAGGGTCAATGCCAGTCTGTCTTTGCAACTTAAAAAACTACCAAATAGATGCAAATATCAGTTGGTGCACCTGCATATGGATGTTGGAAATAAAAGTAAAATTAGTTACTACAATTGTAAACATTGTCTGGCTACATTCATCTTCAGCAATAAAGTATTTATTAAATTCAGTTCCTGCAAATACTCCCACTAATTAGATAGGCTACCATCACCCTACCACAAAGTGATTCCGATTCCAGCCATTAAACATAAATTTACATTATAATCCATGCACTTTTGACTCTCATTGCAGAAAGGGTGCTTGATTAAAAATAACCAGGGTATAATAGATGACATATATTCAGAGGCGGATGAAAAGATAACGTGCCAGTGATATATCAGATGTCATCTTGAAAAACCGACAGGTGAGTCAAAAAGGTTGGTCTAGACATCCCCTTTTACTAAATCAATTCTCAAATGTTGTATTGATAGATCCATGCACTGAAAGAGTGAGCCAGTTTTAATCTTGGCTGCCATGTATTAGGCCCTCATTCGAACTTTAGTTTATTCTGAAATGAAAATAAGTTGCACTTTAGTCGGATCATGAGCCTAGAGTGTTGTATATTAACTCTCTGAATAACGTATTGGATGCAATAACGCGACTACTGGAGGATACGTTTACCCTCATTCGTTTTTAGCTAGGCTGCCAAGCTTGCCCTCGAAAGCTTGAACAGTGCAAGTTCATTCTGCTTATTATTCTGGCGCAAACCCTGAAAGCATCAATATGGGTTTGCATTAGTTGCGGCTCAAATAGACTCTGTGCCGTTAGTACTGTTACTTTGTATCAATATGCGCTTTTTAAGATACATAAAATGCCACCGGTGCAGGTTCGAAAGAGACATGTATAACGTCCGTGTGTATATACGTTGCAAACAAACCAATCTTGGTTAGTTTGAGTCCTTACATCGTAACACACTAGGCTGAGTAGTTATAAGCCTTTTCATGACGACAATTATAAAAGTGGTGATTATGATGATGAAGATGTATACAATAACGGTTATGATGATCGTTTTGAGGACGAAGACGAAAGCGATTATAACTATGATGACATTAATTTGGTGGATAACCGTTTTATTATCGATATTTTCGCCTTAGATTGAATACATAACACATTTAAGTGCCTTGATAACGTGATGGCTGCTAAACGTACTCGTTGCTTGTAAAAATCATTGCATTGGCATAGATGCAATGTTTGGTATAAACTTGTAATAGAACAGCCTAAGGCATTCGGAAAATGTCGAAGATTTCATGGTATTTTGCCGAAGATTTCATGGGTATTTTCGTTAGATATATATATGAAAAAGAAAAGTGATGATTGTAATATGCCAACCTGGTACCGCAATAAATATTGTTACATGATATATGAATATGAAGCTACATTTACTTGGCATGCACCGTTGCATTACATATAGTTCAACCTTTTGAGTTGCCTTCCGATTCGCGACAGTACTCCGGACACATTTTGCTATTAATGTCTCTTTGAGATGAATTATGTCAGTTAGGACTCACCATGTACTTCATCAAACGTTAATGGTTTATCTACAATTTTCCTCGTGAACTGGAAATATTTATCCAGTACCTTTTTTATCAGCACAAATTAATTCACTGTGTGTAGAATTTCAAAACATCTAGGATTGTTATGCACCATATATAACAGTCTCTCCTTATATACATCTATTTAATGGTCTTTTATTTGACAACAAAACGATGTAGCTCTAGGCGCTGTGTAGTTAATGAGGCAGGGTTGCTGACGTTAGGTTCTTTATGCATCATATATATAAAGCAAGGGTCCTCTGAGATTATTTGTGGAAATTTATGTAAGGAGGCCGCTAATCATCAAACACCACAATCGTTTTGCAATGTGGCTGGGCCAGATACCAATGGAGACATCCATGATCATGATCGCCTGGTATGTTTGCTTGCAGCATTGCCGCTTATTTGTACAGTTAAACCTATTGCCCATGGCACCTCATCGGTACAGCTTTAACCGTACAGCGTCCTTAGGGCCTCCTTGAACTGCTAATTACCAATTACTTATATATTCAATAAATATATAGATATGTATACGCATATACTGCATAAGTCCATGTATATCAATAATTAAATCTATGCAAATATTTACATAGGCATTTGATTGAAATATATAAATGGATATCCATATGCATATATGTATACATTAATATAGCCATATATATATATATATATTGTGATATATATATAATATATAATATGATATATGATTTTTTTTCAATGCGTATATATACATATTTGGATCGTATGCTACATACATATATTTATATGCTGCTATATGCATATATATCCGTTCATATATTATAGGACATGATAAACAAGTTATATCACGTCACTAAAAAATATATATATGGGCAATATATATATATATATATATAAAGAATCTAGTTGTAGATTGAAACCTTCGTCCGTCAAAAAGCATTTTTGTCAACAACCATCACAAAATATCTCGATCGACTTCAGATTAGTGATCAATATCACACCAACTCACAGATATATCTGGGCTTTCCTGAAGGAATTAATTCACATCTTAGTTGTCATTTGACAACCATACCCTTGTTATTCAAACATTATCCGAGCACAGACACAAAGCAGTACCTTGATTTGCTTCTTGCCCTTTCTAAAGTTATGCAACTGTTCGATATTTCTCTTTCGTCTAATGTAAAAGAGTTTTGCACTGATGGATAGGCATTGATGATACATACAAACTTGGAGATAATTGATGCATATTATCTACTTCTAGAGTACATGACCAACTCTTAAAGCATACAATAAATCACCATACACGATTAGAACTCTTTTCTCTGTATGTATAGCCAAAGATAAGTTGATTGTGATGGAACAAAAATGATTTGATTTTTTTCAATTTAAAGTATATATTTGGATCGTTGCTAATTAGGTATGAAACTGCTTGCATATCGTCGTTCATCTGTTAAGGACATGATAAACAAGTTGATCACGTCACTAGAAATTGCTGGGCAACATCGGTTACTTTAGTAGATCAGGCTAAACAACCGTCGCATTTTAACAATTTCTAATAAGTGTACCATTATTGAAACGAAACGATCATGATAGCCCCTAAATATATGATGTTTTAAACACCCAATTCTCTCGATAATGAATCGCCGATGAGAATATTTACGAGAAAATAATAATCCAAATTACTTTCCATGTTATGTCTCGTGTCTGAGATAAAAAGGTTATTACTCGTGTTAGTAATAAATAAAGGCTCCACAGGAGAACAATCAATTTATCGATATCTCGGTAACTAAGCTAAAGAGAAACATTGTTTTGCTGTGGTGGCAATGGCGTACAACCGCAATTAATGGTCCAAAGCCTCCATTTTGCACCAAAGCACATATTAATCCAACGGTCAAAGAAGTATGCGTTAAGTTGGGTTCCTTCATGGTTTCATTGTTATATTATACTGATCAAATAGAATATAAAGATTGTCTTCCGAGTTGTTCCTCATATGCATCTCTTTTAATGTTTACATCACGTCATGTGCAAATATGTTTTTTAATTATGTGTCCCTCTATTGGCACAAAACTCTAAAATAGAACCTCTAATCATCCGTAACGTCTCGACCAGATTCAAGTTGATTTGTTTTCTCTCCCAAGAGTGATATCAAACCGGAAATTAATGCCAAATTCTTACATATTACGTATCTTTCAACGACGAGCCAAATACATACAATTGCTTTCACGCAAATGTTATATATTAATTTATACGCTTTACTTTTATGACTAAGAAGGCGTGGCTTACTAAGCATTAACAGCAATTGTGCAAAATGCTTTATTTGTCAACTATAATTTAGTCGTCAAGTTAGCAGCTTGCATGTTCATTATCTTGCGAATCATGGGACTGAAGGGAGTTTATTGGACCTTGCTGGTAAAGCTATGTCGGCAACAACATCAGCGGCGTTTATAATACTGTGGTAATTGGCCCAAAGTGCTCGTTAGACCCTGTCGCTCCTCGAATAGTACCACATGACATTTGCAATGCCGCAGGGTCGCTCAGGTAATAACAACTGAGCCACAATCGTTCCGACAAGCTGTTGATACAGTATTTATGGATGTTTGTTGGCGGAACCGTTTTGCTTTAAAGACACCAAAACTAGTACTCCGAAGCACTGGGCAATGACAAATAATTCATAGTTGTTCTGAGCTTCACCATACTCTCAATCGATATTCGTTAATGTATATAAATCATCTCACCGCAGTGGTTTTTAAGCGTATGCTCTGTAAATAGCGTTTCACAGTTCAGAAGGAAAGTTATTTACAAGACAAGCTTTGTGCGCCTTGTCAGTGCCAGGCAGCTTTTCGCCAATGTTATGTTATACAGCGAGGATTCATCGGTATATAATATTTTGCAGACCATTTCAACAAAACCAATTAGATAACACATGTACTGTCTTGCAAAAATATCTTGGATTGAGGAGCCGAAACACTCAGGCTTCTAATATGCGTGTTATGTATTCGCTGTAGAGCACACTGATAAATGTGTTCAAGATTTAAATAATTTATTAGATATTTTTGAATGTTTACGATAATGTTTTGTGTCGCTTTATGGTAGTCTAATTATGTTAAAACTAAGCCTTAACTATGTCAATACATGCTAGAATAACTGCCAATGTCACTTGGGTAATTACGTATATAGGCGGCCCAATCTCTGGAAATATCCCAGGAGTAACACGTGCTCCCTGGCAGTGACCACCATTAGAGCTGCTTACTGATAGCCACACATCTGTTAAACCACGACTATAATTCAAAACACGTACAAACACAGGCGAGATGGTCATTAACATGTTTAACCCCATTGCTTACCTTGCTTCTGCTTCTTTGACCATTTCAGATTATATCTTTCCCTTAACAAATACCTACAAAAGCAAAACACATGTTCCCACGCAATATTAAAATGCATTTATGCATATTTAAAGTTTGAATATTAAGCAGAATACTCCAAACCCTTCCGGCGACTGATAATTGTTAGGTTATGCTATATTTAAAATGAGCAAGTGAAAATAAGCGTAGGGTTGTGAAATGTTCGGAGGCTGAACTTCTTATGCCATAACATCTAATTATCATGCTACTAAATGTTTAGATAGATTCGTAAAGCAGCTTGTAATTCCTAAAGAGTATTTTCGCCATCATCTACCTTGGTACAATTTATTTTTTCACGCAGAGTTATTTAAATACTCTGTATGTGCTGACTGTATTGCACAGATACTTTCAATATCACTGTCAATGGAATTGACACAATGATGAGTGGTCAAGAATAGCCTTGAGAAAATTACAAATAATTTCATTGACAATGCATATTGCAGAACTTCAAAAGATCCAATATGCGACCACAGCTGGATTTGGCATTTCATAAATTGTTCTCTATATTTGCAGATCGTATGGAAGCTGAATTATTTTTCCATGGTACACATAAAATGTATTTTGTAGTTGACAAAGTATTTCTCTGCGTAATGGCATAAGACGATGCAACCTGTTATTGAGTTGTTATAAACTGCCTTCCGCAAACAAAATGTATATTTCCAGTAGTTCTTCTTTTGATTGGTAATGGATATTCAATTGTAGTATAATTGCTAATAACCTATCGTTTTACATGAAAACAAATGTATTAAACTAAAATTGGCATTGTTTGTATTTGGTTTCGTTTATTAGGCAAATTTATTTAATGACGCTTAATTATCTATAGAAATACATCAGCAGTTCAACAGTTATAAGTCATGCTATTATCAGCGTACGCAATGGCGCATTCATGCAAAACTATATGTATCAGTAACACTTTGGTTAACGAGCCACAGCACGACATTGCGTCGTGCTTACGACATCGCGTCGTGCTTGCGACATTGCGTCGTGCTTATTAAGATTTAAGAAAGGGGTAAATTAAAATTGGTTGCATCTTAATGAAACAACAGGGAAACGGCGCCAATGAGATATATGAGATGATAACACGACAGACAGACAAATCAGTTATTATCATCAGAGGTATATTTGTTACTGCTAGATGGCAATTAGGCCGAATAGAAACCATATAACAAATTGTTTGTTTTGGCGCGTCGTAGAATTATCTAGGCATGTTTTATCTCTCAACAGCCAATTGTTTAGGAATTTGTAATAGAATAGCTGTAGTGCCAAGCTAAGTAACCCCGCACGACACTTTACCTCAGCAAATCGATTGCTAATAAGTTGATCAATTTGCTTCGGTTATGGAAAAAAAATGGACATTAAATGTCCCTGAATTATTAACAGGCTGAAAATCTTCCTCTCACCCCCAGCTACTGCGTATTGGTTATTTCTTAGTTGTAATCAATGTACTGTTTGTCTAGGAAGGCTAGTATAGATGGCATCCAAAAATGATTAAGTGCTTCGAAACCTTATTTAAGGTTCATACCATAACCAATCATGACACTTCTGTCGTGAGGAAATCTTCACAGCCCACAAATTCTTCAAAACGATATCTAATAAGCGACGCCTTCTATCTGCATGGCTTTTGTTAAGTAGCATTTATGTTGGGAAAGTATGTGAAAAATAAACATGGCACGCTGGCATGTTTTATGTAACGTAAATGTAAATATTAAAGCTACACTGATGAAGCTCTGTTCGAGTATTGGTGGTTGCGCAATTTGCGCTCCAATCGCTGGCATTGTTTTCAAGATTTGCCACTTTCCCCTTATTGTCTTGATTCAACAGAGTCACGCAAATAACCAGAAACTGTCATATGCTTTTTGCCATCCAGGATAGAAATTAGTCTATGTGCATGATTTGCTTATTGATAATTGTTGTTATTATGATATTTAACGTGCTAATTTGCCACTTGACATTCGATCCATTTATAAATTAAGATGTTAAGTCGCTTTATTTTATGTCAAAAGATAATACATGTATTGAGTTAGCTGATTTGTGTGCGTAGTAAAGAGACAAAGTCAGCGAACGCAAATTTCTTAGATATATGTATATCATAACTGCCACGAGGGTTGTATAGTTATATCAAAGTTTGCGGATCAACGCACTTGTACACTGCTTTCTGTGATTTAGTCTGTGGTGCTTGTTATTTCGCCAACCCAACGAACCCTTAATGATAATGTGAAATAGATGCGATCCCGTATACAAATTGCAGCTGGCATCGCATACTGCTACCTATTGTGCAGTCAGTCAGCCGGGTAATGGCAAAAGGATGGCTAATTCTTATTACGGAGTGAGATGACCTGCAAGTTTCACACAGAATGTGGACAACTATAAACGCAAATCCTTGTCTTATCTGAATCGTATTTCATAGGTTCAAAGAAGTCAGTAGACGGTTATCGAAATTGGAATAGGTATCTAAGCACTGTGACCCTCCATTACGTCTAACTTTTCTATTCATACCTTAGCGAATGTAGTAAGGCTAATACAAAGGACCGCATACCACTAGGATTAAAATATAAAAGGTGAAGTAAGTAGGCAAATTAGAAAAGAGCAAAAGCAAAACAGTTACACTAGTAGGTTAGAAATATACCATTATATGTTCCACTTTATTTATTACTAATCCAAAACTTCATGCTTTCATAAAATCAATACACCTTTCATCGTATCTAAAATGTTTGCCATCAACTGCGGAATATCCCGTATCATATGATGTCGATGTTTAAAGGCTGCTATAATTCCACAATCAGATTGGATAGACCGAGGCCTTAAATGACGGCTGCATGAAAAATGGAAACAGTGTTTTGATGTTTACACCTGACATTGAGGCTTATTATATCCAACCGGGCAAGAATCTCCTTACACTAAGTGAATCCTTACCATTAAGCATGTTACGTCAACGAACTTTAGCATTAAAATCATTAGTCAATGTCATCGCTTTGTGTTCTTATAAATATTGATAAGTGGCTGCGGTATTCAGTCATATTGATGTTCACAAATAGATTGTAAACCTGTCTAAAATACAAACAGAGTAAGAAATGTGTATTTAAGACTGATAAAAGGTTAGGCATAGGGATGAGTTTTTAAACGTGTGCGGTCATTTAAGAACAGGATTCAGCCAAGGTGAATAATATCGCAGCACGGCAGTGGATATCGATGTTCTCTAAACAGTCAATCAACCGAAATGTGCTCGGCTATCACAAATATCCATTTAATGGTTTCCCCACGCCACCGAGCTGCCAATTACTCGACTACTGCAATAGTCAGACATATTTCCAGGTACCAAACTACTGTAATTAATAGTTAAGCCTATATTCTTACTGAAATTATCTGCAGCCGCAAAACGTGCTTGCAACAGAAGTTGGCTCAGTGCTATTGGTAACCAATTGCTGTTGATGTCACCCTATGAGACAAGTTGGGAGAATATTCGACATATTTTCTAAGGATGTTATTCCGTACAAACAAGGCAGCTTTATTAATGATCTAATGTATTACTCCCTATTGAAATAATTCGGGTTTTTTTTAAGATTCATCTATGCATAAGTTTTCGAATAACTCTCGAGCTTCGCCATAGATATTCATCGCCCATAAGCATACAATACAATCAGCATAACATTGCGCTTATCATCGACAGTGCTGTGATACGTATCATACATGACTGGCGCGATAAGTAAGGATGCCAGTCGTATATACACCACAAGTTACTACCCAATATCTATGGCTCTGCAAAGACCCGTTTATGCAATAAACTAGCAATTGGTACGTGCTGTGAGTGCGAGATTCGTACAAATATCGTTCTGCTTATGCACATGGCCGCAGTGACTTAAAGACCTCACAGACCTACATGATTTTAATATCTGCGCCTGTACAGCATTAATCTTACCAAGATTTAAACTAAGCGCCAATGGGCTAGAAATACTGCTTTGTTTTCAATTTGGAGTTCACCATGACATATTGTTTAATCTATCCAAATCTGTATGCATGGAGTATTAGTCCCGTAAACTGATCTGTCCCTTTATATTATTATATTTTAAACAAAAGCAGTATGCCAAAATATGTGCATATTTAGGATTTATGGGCAATTCAAAATTCAATACAGATGATGTTACGGCAGTTCCCGCCGTTTAATTTGCTTTACAAGGACCTCAGTCTTGTTTCTCCGCGCCATTCGCCAGGTGGCGCTCTGGTTGTTGTTATGCTTCCGCCCAAACGGAAAACGTGCTATCGAAATTTATCTCCCCAAATCTCCCGGAAAAGTGTTTTCACGTTACGAAAAGACGGCGTGAAATAAACGGATGATGCACCTTAACTAGCGTCATTATTACTCGGCGCCGACCGGACCCAGTACAGTGAAAACACTTTTAGGAGTGAGGAGCCACGATGATGATCGCGGGCGTATCGAAGTTCGGCCGTCCCCTCAAGCCATCCTTGAAGGCGACGGAGAGTAACCAAGTCTATTTGATGCGAAAGAAGATCGCTGAACAAGAAAAACGGATCCTCGAGCTAGAGGTGACCCAGTTGGAAGCTGAGATCTCAAAGATGGAGAGGGAGTTGTCAAAAACAGCAGAACAACACCTCTCGTCGAACCGGTCAACTCCACGACAGAAGTTGAACTTTGCCAGCTCCACGCCATTAGATGCCCCTACCGGGCAAGTGAATGCCGATAACGACATGACTACACGCGACCCAAGAAACGATTCAACCGTCCCAGTGAGAGGAGCCGCTGGACCTGACCCCACCAATCAGCCACAACCAGTTACGCCGACTGACACCTGGCGTAACCTGAGTAAAATACCCGAGTTGGTGCCGGTGACTCCCGCCGCTGACAAGTCACTCGGATCAAAACATGACGAATCGTCGGCGATAGAGAGACTCGCTGATCTGCTGTCGTTGCGAGATGACAGACTCCCGCGGATGGAGCCGGCGGTGTACAGAGGCGACCCGCTAAAATTCGTCGAGTGGATGCACTCTTTCGAATGCCTCATTGAGAAACGGACGTCATCATCAGCAGAAAGACTTCATTACCTGAGCCAATACACTGCTGGAGATGCAAAGGAGACTATCCAATGGTCACTGACATTGGACGGTGAGACCGCCTACGACGAAGCCAAGAAGACTCTGATCAGGAGGTTCGGAGACAAGTTCAAGATTTCCGAAGCATTTCGACGCAAGCTGAACGAGTGGCCGCAAGTGAAACCAGGTGACAGTGATGCACTACAGAAACTGTCTGACTTCTTATCTCACTGTCAAACCGCTATGCAGTCCATCAGCTATCTGAAGTCGCTAGATAGCCCAGAGGAGAACAAGCGCATCATGCAGAAGCTCCCGAAGTTCATCACTCATCGCTGGAGCAGAGTCGTCGACCAGTGGCTGTATAACCCGGACGGAGAGGGACAGTTCCCGCCATTCTCCGCCTTCTGTGAGTTCGTGAGCAAGGAAGCCAGAGTCGCCAACGGACCCGGAGTCTTCACAACCCAAGACGACAAGGGCGATCGAGATCGAGCTAAGTCAACGAGACCTAAAACACACAAGACATCGTCCTCCTTCACATCTCAGACTGAGCAAAACCAAGAAGAGAGGAAGAAGCCGTACTGCTGGCACTGCAAAGGAGAACACTACATCAGCAAGTGCGAGGCGTTCTTCAAGTTGTCTGTACAAGAACGTAAGGACTGGATAAGGAAGAACGGCAGATGTTATGGCTGTGCCTCGAAGGGCCACCTTTACGGCGACTGTCGCAGGAAGGATTCGAACCTTCTGGCCGAAGGAACTCCGGCCAATAAGAAACCGTCTAACGAAGGCTCCGACACGCCAAAGAAAGAAGCCGAGAAGACAGGGAAGCAGACCCACAAATCGTCAGTGTACAGGACCGAAACTGATGAAGCCAGACAATTCCACTCAATGATCGTACCCGTGTGGCTGTTCCACAGTGACACCCCCGACAAAGGCATAAAAACATACGCCATGCTTGACAACCAATCAGATGCGTGCTTTGTCGCCGATGATCTTGTAGATGAGCTCGGACTCCCTACGCAACCTGTCGACCTGAAGATGACGACGATGCTGACGGACGCGTTCGTGGAGAGCCGAATCGCGCACGACCTCATAGTCTGTGGAAACGATCAACGTGATAAAATCCGCCTGCCTGGTACGTACAGCAGGCCACAGATTCCCGCCAGCAGAAGCCTCATCCCCGCTCCGGAGACAGTGAGGAGATGGGCACACCTAAGGAGGATCGCCGACGAACTCAGCGACCCCGAGAACGATATCGAAATTGGCTTACTGGTAGGATTCAACTGTTCTACCGCCCTCATGCCACGAGAGATCATAACAGCTGGAGAGAACGAACCGTACGCCGTGAGAACTCGCCTCGGCTGGGGCGTGACCGGCGCGATGGACGACAACCATCAAGACGTGACTAAAAATCAACACTTCTCCTTCAAGACAGCGACAAAGGAAGTAAGTCCCAGGCAGATCAAGGAGATGTTCGAGATGGACTTTAACGAGAAAACTAGCGACAACAAGACGTCTGTTGAGGATCAGACATTTCTGAAGATAATGGATGAAGGCATCTGCACGAACGAAAACGATCACTTCGAACTACCACTGCCGCTGAGAGACAACACTTCTCTCCCAAACAACAGAGGCCTCGCCGAAGCAAGACTGAGAGGTCTACAGAAACGTCTGATGAGAGACAAGAGGTACCGAGATGACTACTCTACTTACATGAGGGATCTGATTGATCACAAGTACGCTGAAGAAGCTCCGTCGCTGAACGGGCCAGATCAGAACGTGTGGTATATTCCTCACCACGGGATATATCAGAAGGACAAGCTGAGAGTCGTGTTCGATTGTAGTGCCGACTTCCAGGGCCAATCACTGAACGCACGCCTGCTGCCGGGACCTGACCTGCTGAACAGTCTCACAGGTATCCTGTACCGATTTCGAAGGGAACGTGTCGCGTTCAACTGTGACATCAAGCAGATGTTCCACCAAGTGAGTGTGGATCCCAAGGACCGAGACCTGTTGAGGTTTCTGTGGTGGAAGGACGCAGGTATGACCACGACATGCGAGTATAGGATGACGGTACACCTGTTCGGTGCCAGATCTTCGCCTGCCTGCGCACATTACGCCCTGAAGAGCACAGCACACCGCTGGGGTAGCGAGCAAAGTCTGGAAGCCGCCAATTTCATCGAACGTGACTTCTACGTCGACGACGGCCTGACATCAGTTCCCACTCCCGAGGAAGCCGTCAACTTGCTGCAGGCAACCACAGCCCTCTGCGCCAATGGAGGATTTCACATACACAAGGTAGCCTCCAACTCAAAAGAAGTCATCGCGTCCGTGAATGAAGAGGATCGCGCGAAGTCAATCATGCACTTGGATCTCAGAGAACACGACCTGCCCCTGGAGCGAGCTGTTGGAATCCAGTGGTGTCTTCAGTCAGACAACCTGATGTTCAACATCACCATCAAAGACAAGCCATTCACGAGGAGAGGTATACTCTCGACGATAAGTTCCATCTTCGACCCCCTCGGCATCATATCCCCGATCCTGTTACGTGGCAAGCAGATCCTACAGGAACTATGCAGAGATCATCACGGCTGGGACGATCCCATCCCAGAAGAAATCAAGGCCCAGTGGGAGAAGTGGCGACGAGAGCTCCTCAAACTTCAGGAGCTGAAGGTTCCGCGCTGCTACAAGAATCCCGACTTCGGTAACACTCAGAGAGTCGAGCTGCATCACTTCTCCGATGCTTCGGAGTCCGGTTACGGTCAATGTAGCTACGTGAGGATCATCGATACGACAGGCAAGATCAACGTGAGCCTGGTGACGGCGAGTCAAGAGTGACCCCCCTCAAAGCTGTAACTATACCCCGACTCGAACTGACGGCCGCAGTCACATCATCTCAAGTCTCAACCCTTCTTAATAGAGAACTCGGCTACACAGAAGCGAAGCACTTCTTCTGGAGCGACAGCACCGTTGTGTTGTCCTACATTTCCAACGAGTCCAAGAGGTTCCACACGTTTGTCGGAAACCGAGTGCAGCAGATCCGTGACGCATCCTCGCCTGACCAATGGCATCATATTGAAGGGAAACTGAACCCCGCTGACCTGGCCTCGAGAGGAGCAGCTGTCGGGGAGCTGCTAGAAAACGAACTGTGGTGGAAGGGCCCACCGTTCCTGCTAAGAGATGCACCTCTTCCCCTCGACGACATCGATTCCCGTCTCAAGACTGGAGACCCTGAGGTCAAGAAGATGACCGTACACTCTACGACTACAACTTCTGCCAAACCAGAACGCGATCACGTACTGACGAGTCTGGAACGCATCTCCGTCTGGCACCGAGCGAAACGACTCATCGCTCTGTGTCTGTCATTCAAACCCGGAGCACAGGAGAGAACACAGCTCACGTCGAACCAGCTAGAAGCCGCTCAAACAGTCATAATTCGTCTCGTGCAACAAGAGAACTTCGTGGACGACTTGAAGAGCCTCAGGAGAAAGAAAAGGCCGACCGTCTCCAGAGGAAGCAAGCTCGAAAGACTCGATCCATTTCTGGATGAGGATGGACTTATCAGAGTCGGCGGCAGGGTAAGAAGAGCCAAACGTTCCCCGAGAAGAAGCCCACCCAGTCGTTCTCCCGAAGTCCCACCACGTGACCCGTCTGATCATCCAGCACTTTCACTTCAAAGTCCACCATGCCGGCAGAAGCACAACACTGAACGAGATCAGGGCGTCCGGATTCTGGATCCTACAGTCCAGGACGGCAGTTTCGTCGTGGGTATGGAATTGCGTCACCTGCCGGAAGCTCAGGGGCCGGCCTTCTGGCCAGAAGATGGCAGACTTGCCACAAGACCGGATGGAGCCAGCACCTCCATTTACGAACTCGGGAGTAGATCTCTTCGGACCATTCTACGTTAAACAGGGCCGCTCAGACAAGAAACGCTGGGGCGTCCTGTTCACTTGTTTGGTGACGAGGGCGATCCACATAGAGGTCGCTCACTCGCTGGACACGAGCTCCTTCTTAAACGCCTACCGACGCTTCGTGGGACGACGTGGGGCCATAAGACGTCTGCGCTGCGACCGAGGCACCAACTTCGTCGGGGCAAAAGCGGAGTTGGAGGCGGCTCTTCACGAGCTGGACACGTCAAAGATACAGAGCGAGCTGCTGAAGGACCAATGTGACTGGTTCGAGTTTAACATGAACTTTCCGCTCTCTAGCCACATGGGCGGAGTGTGGGAAAGGATGGTGAGATCGATTCGCGCCGTACTGTCCGAACTGCTGGAACGTCATGGAAGCCAACTCGACGACGAACTGCTTGAGACTCTTATGGTGGAGGAGCTGAAATGACCGTCAACTCACGACCGCTCACACTTCCGGACACAACTCACCCCGAGACGTCAATCCCGATCACTCCGTCGCAGCTGCTGACACTCAGAAAAACAGTCGTCCTCCCTCCTCCTGGGAGATTTGTTCAAGAAGATCTCTACTGCCGACGTCGCTGGCGACGCGTGCAACACCTGGCCAATGAGTTTTGGACAAGATGGCGCAGAGAATTCCTCCCAACACTCACCGAACGTCGCAAGTGGACGCGCGAGAAGGACAATCTCCAGCCCGGCGACATCGTGCTGATGATCGACAACGACGCGCCCGCGATGCAACTGGCCGAGAGCAGTCGTGACCAAGACATTCCCCGGCGATGACGGACTGGTACGCAAGGTCGAAGTCCGAAAAAACCTGTCCAACTACGAGAGACCTGTTCACAAACTTGTGTTGCTTCTGAGACCGGGTACCCCCGTCGAGGGAGCCAAGTGATGTTTACATGTTTGTATGTTTGTATTTTTTGTATTGTACCCAATCCAGGGGAGCCATGTTAGGGCAGTTCCCGCCGTTAAATTTGCTTTACAAGGACCTCAGTCTTGTTTCTCCGGGCCATTCGCCAGGTGGCGCTCTGGTTGTTGTTATGCTTCCGCCCAAACGGAAAACGTGCTATCGAAATTTATCTCCCCAAATCTCCCGGAAAAGTGGTATGTAATTGTTTAATTCCCATGTAATATGAAGTAAAACCTTCCCTATATCACATGTATTAGTGAGGCTGTTTGTATGATTCAGATCATGACAATATTTCGTGTAGCATCAGTGTTCCAACTTTCTAATTGAATGTCACTTTTGTATAAGAATATATAACATTGTGCAGATATTTTCATAGCTTTATTGTCCATATTATTATAACACTTACCAGATCTCTCTTTGTGAAATGCAGTTTTCACGTTACGAAAAGACGGCGTGAAATAAACGGATGATGCACCTTAACTAGCGTCATTATTACTCGGCGCCGACCGGACCCAGTACAGATGATAATATGTTGACAAAATTGCAATTTCTATATAGTAAATCTACATTCCGGAGCAAGCTTGTTCACAAAGCTATATGTATGTACAACTTGCCGCATCTACTGCATTACTGTCCACATTCAAAGACATATTGTACACTACTGTCGCTGGATAAAGTCAGGCTGGCCTACAGTTACATGAACCGAAAGAGTCAGTGCTAGCCAAGTGTTTGCTTCAAACCATGTATCCGGACATATTATAGAAAATCGACCTGCGAATTTAGAAAGAGGAAAGAACTCAATCTTTTAGTGCAATGTAACAAAGTTTTCTTTAGTGCAATTGAGACCAATTGGTATCGTATTTTATATCTTATACAATGACCGACATCTTGTATGCATGCTGTAAATAATATGGACTTGGTTTCGCATATAAACATTTGGTATTATTGCGAATCATTAGCAACAATGTCATTCGTTTCCCGTCATCCGTGAGTCAGCTTTTATCCTTAACTATCTGAGAGCTATATCATAGAGGCACCGACCACTGCTATTTTCGGACAGCTTGTTAGTTAAGCGATTGGTCGCTTATTGGTTGTACGGTTGAAGACTAACCTGGTCTTGTCAATCAGCCTTGATGACAACCAAGAGATGTGAGTTGCGGCAATCGTTTCATGTTCACGGTCAGAGGAAATTGGCTGATGTATGCTGACAGCGTAGCACCGAGGAGCCAGAGAAGTCCCGGTGTCAGGTAAATGGCGCATAACAGCGGGGGTAATAAAACAAGCGCGACAATTGGTTTAAAAGGCGTTAACACTTTGACCATACGCAGAGGCACACGTAATTTAACTCGCCGTGTATCTAGCCTATGAAGGTGGGTAAGGGGTGTCCTCTGATAATATCTGGGCTTCAATGCTTGGTGTCAGTATGGGGATTTGTATGTATGCTATTTGAAAGGGGTCTCAACAAATAATTCATTAGATTCAGAAAATAATCCGACTTTTTGCAAAATATTAACCCCCAAATTTTGGCCGTAGTGACCACCGAAAGCGTATCAATGCGTATCGTTTTAAAGCAAAGTCAACTTCGTGGGTATTTATCCAGCTAAGCACAACCAGACTGGATTGTAATCAGCAATTATAAATCAGTTTCATGAACCATTAACATCAGTTTGTCAAAGTTTTAATAGGTTTTGCAAATGTAATCACCCAAGCAGACACATCTTGCTATTAAGCAGTGCTTCAATCATATTCAACGTATCCCTACAAAGCTTTTTAGATATGGATAATATCTTCAGCCCAGTGATGGAATGCTTAATTTCAGCTCTGCATATCATACTCTAGTTAATGCAGGTTTATCTAGGAAGTACTAGTGTTTTAATCGATTGTCTCGAATACAACTATTGTAAGTTTTAAAAGTGCATATATTTGCTAAATACACAGTGATCTGTTAATCAAACACAATTTGTAGATGTAATGCTCTGTTGAAATGCAATGAAACGTTGCGTCATCTTTCAAGGCACTATCATTTCAAAATACCATGGACTGCTAAGAACAGGGTGTACACAGCTCAACTGCTTGTGATGCTCAGTGCTATGACCAACTTGGCAAATAAGTATAACCCACTGAAAAGTACGTTAGTATAACTCTGAAATCACAGATTTAAATGTTCTGGTTAAGTAAACGAGCAAAATAAACTTCTTATAGATATATTGCATGATTTATAAGATTTTTGAACTGCGTGAGAAATGATGCATAAATGCTCCATAATGCTTGGAGCGTGTTTCAATGTTAACTTGTCAGGCTGGAATATATATGCATATAATGCCAGGAAGGTCAAGACAGGAGAGATGCTCACATGAACAACTCTGGTTGATTTACTTTGGAGTGGGAGATTTGTTTGCGAACGAGTCATAGACTATAAAGGAGTGCTTAGTATTTGTGTTCACATGGCGCCATCTTTCCCTGCCAATGCAACGCCATATTGACTGATTTTATGCCTTACATTCCCATTGTAGAATTTAGCGACGTTGAATGTTACCGTACAGGCCCTACGGCTCTATGGAATTGTGATGGATATCTACCGTAATTGCCATTTTGTTTTGATGGACGTTAGTCGACGGCGCATAAGTTCCTCAGCTTCACAATTATCACTCATTCCCCGTGAATTCATTACTTGATGTGCGTTGTGTTGAAACCCTCATTTTATCATTCTTTCCTCTCTTTCCTAATTCCAACATCCCAAAGAAAATACCACAAGCGTACCATACATCGTTCTTTAGTGTAAACTGAGACAATAAATGCATATTCGCAAGCAAGTCGATTGTAAATGTATGAATTCATCATAGCGTTCTCCAAAGCTAGCTTTTTAACAAAACAAAATATTCCCAGTTGATGATTTTTTGGCAATTTAACTTGTGCTTGATACATGATGCAAATATCTCCGTTTGTTCTAATAAGCAATTTAACATTAAGTGAAAGAGATCAGTTAGTAATGAGGCCTTACCAACCCTATGAGAAATCTGTCTGACATGATGCGCAATCTCACCACCATCGTTATTAATATGTCTTTACAAACCCCACGAGAAATCGATTTGAGCGACGAAGGGAACTATCATCTTCATCACGACGTGGCGCCTTCAATCAGTATTGTGGTGAATCACATTTGCAAAGTATTAATCAACAGGCCGCATTGTACGTGTTGTCAAGGTCAGAACCTCTCTACCTACCTACGACCCCTCACTTGACTTTCTTCACACCCCACCCTTACCCCCGCCATTTCACATTCATATGAGGCCAATGTAAATATACTCAGGTTATGCTATTACCGCTAATAACGGTATTTACTAGCCATTTACCAAGATTTCTTTTCAACGCAATGATTGTTTTCACCGCTATGAAGACGCTGCAAATCCATGCCAAAGAATGAAATCGTGGTCAGGTCTTCAATCAGGCAAACATTCATGTTGTTAAAAACAATTTCAAGAGGTAAGCATAAATTGGACAAACAACAATGCTAGGCAGAATGTACTTTAGAATCATTGGGTTGTAGCGAGAACATTGGTTGAGACGCGTGGAGGAATGCCCTTTTTGATATGATGTGACCAAGCATGCCTTATACATGGTGTGTAGAGACCAACACGAAGTCTTTCAGTTGTCATCAAACGGCATTTCTGATATATTAACTTCTGCCAGTACTGACCGAAGAGAGTTCAGAATTATTGTTGAGGGGAAAATTCAAAAAACGAGAGCCATAATTCTCACTAGCTCTGTACTGCTTTTTATTTAAAATATGTGGTAATTTTTTGCACACACTTACAAAGTCGTATTTTAGTAACATCTAACTAGATAACATACTTGAAGTGTGTTGGCAGGCAAGACAGATATTCGCTGCTAAATAACGTGGCACTATTGAAACTACAATTACCATAATTTGGTGCGAGTTGAAGAAGAAACTAAAACAAAATGATCTACACGTGCACGTGACGCAGATTAGCTTAAGCAGAAAGAGATTAAGAAGAAAAGTATATGTACATCGCTGACGAAGGACCAAAATTCAGCAATACTTTATCACTTGCGTTGTCGGCATGTGGGGGCGATCGAGAAGGTTTCCCGAACCTTTTCAACCAATGAAATTAATTTCGGGACCATGTCAAGCCAACGTGCCTAAAAGAGGGGATGTCCCATTCATGTGTGTAGCGTAATACATAAACATTTTTCTTATTCAATGATATTCATCTATGTAAATATTTGCATGCTTTTAAGCTAATTTGACGTATGTGGTATTTACCATTGCAATGGTTAGAACTTGACACAAAATGGAAGCACCACGGTAGTTAAATATCGACACAGGGATAACGAGGTAAACTAATCAGGGATGTCATATATGCAACTTATAGTTGGAATATCATAACAACTAACTCTACTATACAAGAGGGAATGCGATGTTTATAAATGTCTTGGCTGTTTCTAGATACCAATCTGAGCATTAACCAAACAATTTCATGTGGGCTGGGTAGTCTGATATTTGAATGGTGTAAGCGATGATCTTCCAAAATGAGAACTATTCATGCACATTTACCAGAGTGTACACCAGTAGTGTGCAAACTATTTGCACTGGATCTAAAAATGGTACATGGCAACACCATTTCAAAATATGAGACATGAAGCCCAGTCTGCGCCCAAGCGTATGACATTTGATACAATATGGATGAAAGATATAAAACGCTTTAAGATACGACCACACTAAGAGCTTGCAGACAGCAAATGAGAATGCCGGCATTTATAAGCCCGACTACAACATTATAGACCGGCTGAAATCTTGGTTGAAGCTGTGAACATTGTTCAGCCATAATATGATCAAACTTAATTTCATATGGATGTGTAAGGATTTCCTCATTACTTTCTTCAGGTTTACGAAAGGAAACAAAATCACGTAATCAACCGCCGTACCGTTATGTCTCTGAGCAGTTACAAGAAATAATGCGCTGGCAAAGGAAAAGTACAAACTGTTAAATTATATATTATCATTCTCAGGTTGTTAGGCAGTTTACCCTCCTAAATTCAATTGAGTTCAAATAAGCCAACATTGTATCACTGATTTATTAAATCAAGTCATTAATGTGTAGTAGTCCACTCATTCAAACGAACACATCGGGCATACTAGACAAAAAGAGAAAGCATGGTTTATCTCCTGTTCAGATGACATACAGAAATAAATACTGAAGCAAGTGTCACATGAATGACCTCAAAAAGCGAAACAGCATATTGTACTGCATGACGGACGGAAGGTGCAAGATGTTCGGTCATAGTGCCAAACCTTCCATCATGTTTTTGTTTCGCTTTTGCATATGAGGCTAACAAAACAACAATCAACAATTACTTTGATTTTGTATCATATCAACATCAATTAATGGTCATGTATGTGATCTATGTTTAGAATTAGCGTTATATCAAGCAAGACATTGGTGAAGCCAACGCTACCATTGATACATTTCGTCCGGCAAAGCAAGCAATCAAACATGCATCTACAGTTATTCGGCACATCCAACCAATGTGCTGTAATTGTAATATTATTAGTAGTACGAATTCAGCGTCGGACGTTTACGAGTATTGTCGATTACAGCCAATCAACTCCACACAACTTATAGTCATGAAGACCAATAAATTTTATTTAATTACTTTTTGGGTATTTGGGATAACACTTCATTTATTGACCAACATAAATATATGATAACGACTTGTGCTATTCCGGTTCCTTGTTCCAAGACATTATGATCAGTGGTTTTGGTTTCGCGCAGTATAACATAGAAGCTTTAAATCAACTTAAGTGCATATAGTGCTCTTGCTAGGCACACTTAATCTCCTCGTAAGTGGACACAAGTGGTAGAACGCCATTAATGTTAGACATTGTTCGCTTATTCTGCTTTTAGTGTATTGCAGATTTGGCTGCAAGAACGCCATCAGCATCATCAACGCATGGTTCTGAGTTAATGATGTGGTATCGCTTCTGTGGTGCGGTAGCCCACATAAAGCCAGCATTCACAATATCTTGCAGATGAGCGATGATACATGTCAATCGGTCTCAGAATTGGATGCTGTCCATTGTGCTGCACTTCTATTTAATTATAACTGATTGCTCTTTAGCCGCAGTTCCAGGACTGCATGTATATTATCAGTAATCACTCTTGATAATCCTGGTTTATTGTACTTATTATTTCTATAGACAATGACGTGTCCACAAATTACAACCAATCTTAATATCGCGGACAATTATCTGCGGATGCAACTTTTTAGACATAGCATACTTTACTAGAGCTGACAAAAACTGTACAAAGCAGCACAAGACGGCAAGATAAGCGATCATGGTATGCAACCCATTCACTATCTCAAGGCGCTAGCATATCTATATCGTGTTTCATATTATATCCATGGTGGACATTTATGAAGTGTAACATATATTATCCATAGCTGCATCAATCAGTGGTGCGGGTGCACTGGGATAAAATAAGGACCACCCCTTTTAATGCACGCGATTTACTTTGCATTCATCTTCAGATTGTGGACCATCAGTGGCAACCGCTCCTCTACTAGGTGCTGTACAACCCCTGCAAACAATTGTGTAGAAGAGCCAGCTGGATATTCCTTGATTATACGTGTCATAGCCTATATCGCTCTCGTTGATCTGTTTGGTGAACAAGTATAAGATACAGGCGGTTGAAGCCATTTTAAATAATGTCCATTGCCGGCCACTTTATCGCATGATATTTAGTCAGGGCTCTTAAATAAATGTCAACAATTTTGTCAACATAATAAGGTCATAGTTACTTAACCAAATCGCTACAAAATCAAACAAATAATATAAAGGGGATCCAGTAGCTCCGCTATTAATCATGAATATTTATTGCACCGATCAGAGCTTGCATTAATGGTTTTAGAGCAAAGTGCTCACCATGACGAATTTCGTTTTCTGTGTGCAACGTATATTGGGCAATGTAGCTACATTGGAACCGAAAACCTTTAAAACATACCATTCCCCTCACTCAATCGATACATCTTTCCTAAATCTGAAGCATAGCAACTACCACAGACTTGAAGTGCCATCATCAGCCAGATCATCCCCATAAGGTCACATAGTCCTCAGTGGCAAATGAAGCTTGTGTTAAAAGCAGTACTGGCTAGCCCAATGTGATTGTTTAAGTCATTCAAAATTACTTTCACCATTATTCACTACTGCTGTCTAACACATGCTGCATTGTCTTTCGCATGTAATTGCAATGCAGCCATTAGTATGTGCCTAAAACTCGTCGTTGAACGTCATTAGATGCCAGCACGGCAGGCGTTTGTGTATAGAACATTGTTATAATGTATGGATATCTGTTTTCTTTGCGCTATGCCACACGTATCTGTCGTCCGATACCAGGTATGTTACCAGCATATGTTATATATTATGTGAGTTACCAGATCCGGCAATGGTTGCGTACAACTTTTGGTTAACTACGAAGTAGGCTTTATTTTCCCCATATAGGGTAGAGTAATATTTTGTATGGCGTGTCTAGGACTACCTGGTCTAGCTGACTTCTTACCTCTTGGGCGATTTATAACTGTATTATCGCGTCACATATTCTGTGTAATACAAATGCAATATATGTACGTTTTCTGCCAAAATCACAATCATTTTGATATGCTGTGTTTGACACTGAATGTGATTTTGGTTAAATGATCTATCTGAAATTTGCAATATGCTAACCATTTGTGCTGTCTTAGATATTGACTTTGACCCTATGTAACTAGCCCATATAATGCTTTGATGTAATGTTATGTTTTGCTTGTATACGTCTACAAAGAGAACACAACATAAGACCACTTGACGGCATGAATGGTACGTCATGCGTCGTGCGAGGTGTCTCCTTACTAGCCCAGATGGTGGGTGCTGGTGACACACTTCTTTGAAAACAATACTTACGGACACTTGTATTAGCAGAGGTGTTTCATTCCGATGTAACGTTCATTAGTTTGGTAAGCTGACCTTTAGCATAACTATCATAAACAAGTTGTTTCAACATAGTTAGGTATACTAAGCAAGTCTCGGCGGAGACTATCTTTGGAATGAGGCGCAAGCTTTTTTTACTTCTAAAGACAGCTACAATTATTGTGCTTGTTGGGGGGCTACTTGTGTTTTCACAGTTATGGCAAACCCGCAACACTGCTAATGTAAACCACCTGCACTAAGTTCGCCCCTAGGTTCGTTACCTTGCTCATCATGGTTCAAGGGAAAGTCAGCAACAGCTTCGACTCAATAGCAGCGATTCGAATACCGTGGAATTTGTCCCTTAGGAACTCGTTAGATCGTACCGCTTTGAGTAATGTCATTTACTGCCTGCGAATCCTTGACGTGAGGGGTTCTCTGCTCAACTGAGAGCTAAGTGCCCCGGTAAAAGTTGTCCTGTATTTCTTCTCACGATATACCACTACCAGATATACAGTGATATAGCTTGAGTTCAGCATGGGTCAAAAATACCCACCCACTCACAGGGAATGCACTTTTACTTTACTTGACTCTTGACGTTAGCCCAGGCGTAAAAAAGTAAAATGGAACAAAGTTAACATATCTGTACTTGCAACACTACTTGCAAGTGTTTCTTTGGTCATGGTGATACGTTTTTGCACTCGCAAAACGTGTTGTTTATCCGTTCATCTTGCATAGCAAATACGATGAAAGACGGCAACCATTGGAAGGGGCATCGAGGCTGCTATGTCTCCTCCGTATCTTTCTATTTCTGCATAGTGTGTGTGCACAAAAGACTGATTCGGCCGGAAAGCCCTCTAAATGTTGCCATTGCAGTACAAATCGATGAACCAAGACCTTGTTTTACAATTGCATGGCACTGCAGTGGATTTGTTTGAAAGGGAAATGCACATTTAGCCACGTTTCTGACAGAACTCTTCGTCGCCTGATAAAACTTATTTAGTAGACGAGTCCTCCATCTTGAGCTTCGCGACCATCGATAGTAGCGCGCTTCTCCTTGGTCAAGAGTGATATCGCTGTTTTGCGGCATCTCTGCTTAGCTAGGCGTAATTTTTAGTCAGGCTTTTTTTCCCCGAAGAATATCTGCGCTATTTTTAGGCTTTCTTTATAATATTGAGAAATAATCCATATACATCAAACGTGCGAAAAGGCATGGAAATTTAATTGCATTTTTCTCAATATTTTGATAAAAGTTTAATTCCCACTCCTTTACTGGGTCCTCAACCAACACGATAACTCCACAAGACCCACAGTATGCATAGACTGTCATTCGCTAAGATTTATTTTTGATTGATCATCACACGAAAATGTCGATAGCCTTTCCAATTTATTGTGTGATGTGTTTTATCATTACGGATATAAACTGTCATTTGCACAGATTCGTCTTCGGTTGCCTAATGCCTAACCTTATCAAGATTGATCCGTTGTATGACGAGCGGATACGAAATGGCCCAAAGTACGTTGCGAACGGACGTAAAATAGATATTTCAGCCATTGTGTCATATGGATAGATGATTATCGTTGATTCAGTGTTAATGCACGTGAGGGCAATTTGGCCGCCTAATAATCAAATACATCAGCAAGAACCTATCATGATAATGACAATACCCATAGTTATATTCAGTAACGCAAATTGTTTTACAGAGTAGTATTGACGCCATGATTTACGCCATATTGACAATGTTGTTAGATGTTGCTTATGCTTCCAGTTATTTCGAGGCGCTAACCAATTCTGATCTCGATCATGCTACTTAACGCAACAACTGTAAGCGGCATAGTCATTCTGTGACCTGCAATGACACAACTATTTCTTGTGTGTCTTCACAAATGATTTGAGATTCAATGCTCGCACACATCATAGATGATTCAAGCAATTGTGGAAATTCTTAATATCAGCATAAGTGATGCTTGAATTTCGTGTTGTTCAATATGTCCTACATTTTAGTGGCGGCGATATATGTAAGGCAATAGACACGATGGCCGAATCATTAATAGTTTCTATTGCATCAACAGCAGACAGAGTGGCGCATTCCGACAAATCTTTATATATCTTTTGGGCTTGGATTATAGGGCCACAGCACGACATAGCGTCTTGTTAATCAAGATAAAGGAATAGGGTGATATAATGAAAACGTTAGAAAACGACGCCCGTGCGATATATAAGATGATAACACGACTGACAGAAAAATGATCCATTGTTATCAGGTAGACTAATCTTCATGTATATTGATCGCAGTAAAGTAAGCACGTGGACGTAAAAGATATCGACTGTCAGAGTAGCTTTTTTCAAAGTGGTGTCTTAAATGTCATATGGAAGATGCTAATATTAAGTCACGTCTTAGCCTTTTAAAAGAGCAATTCACATTTGACTGTTTCGCATGTGTATGCTTAGCTTAAGGACGGCTTTGAAGTAGACAATATGTTCATAAGGGGACCAATAGAAAGCAATGCAATGCAATGCATGTGACAAGGGAGTAGTGGTAGTTTCCCAAGAAGCTCTTGAGCAACAATTCTACCACTGGCCCTCAATGCCGTCCAGCTGTTATCGGACAATTATATGGTTTTTAATGCCACACTTCAATCCAATGGCTTTGGACCATTAATGCACTCCGACAAAACTGTCGAAGACACAGTGCTTGCTCTTCAAGTAGGATGTTCAATGGTCATATCTGGTGGTTAATTGCAATGATGTGCATCTTATCTCAGACCAACAAATAGCAATGTTTTGAAAATAAAACATGGAAAGTTACTCCCCATTAATAATATGTGATGTAACAAGACACAACATGGAGTGCGCAAACCATCTGTGGGATAAAACGTCACAGATGCTTAGATGAGATCGCATTATAGGATGGAAAAAGCCGATATAAGGCAATACAAGGATTTCTATTTATTAAGTGTATACAGTTATTTATTCTGTCCAGTAATAAGCGTTTTCACTCCTGATTGCGGCTATCAAAGACAATTATTCAACCAAAAAATACAAAATGTTTTCACACCCACTCGACTATGTCAAAGTGAATATTCGTAATGTGATCTATTTCCTTGATAAAGCCATCTAAACATAAAACATTCATATTACCCTAAAGACATAAGACCTCCGAATAGAATTGTCCGTCTCGCATAACACATTTACGGCAGTTGGCATTGCTAAAACGCAGCTAATAAGTTTACGTAGTTTTGTTAGAAAAATTTATAATATGGTTAAGACTACATAATCATCTCAATCAAACTGATTAAGTGAAACGGTGGCCGAAAAACAGAACAAGGCGCATATTTGACCCCTACTCTCATGTGGCATCGGACATTTCATCCATTTTTCAAAGGGCACTTTTCCTGCCAATTTCCGTGGTTTGTTTGCTTTTGGAAGGAGCTTGATCGCTGTTTTTTGTGTAAGGCTTGTGGCATACTGAATGTTAGAAAAAATAGATTAGCTGGGACATTGCTCTATTTGATTGTAGGCTGCGTATGCATGACATATTTTACATGCATTTTTATCAGAAAAAAGTGATAACGTTGAAGTCTTATGAATGGATTTGTTGTTAGTTTTTTTACATATATGAGCAAAGTCACCAGCCTGGTTTTCCTACATTGCTGCTTGATAATATAATGATAATTCTAGAACTAATGCAATCACCGCACAGCAATATTATGCTTCAATGCTTTTGCTCTTCCGTCAGCACACTGAGTATTATTTAACTATTGGTATTAATTAAATTGATATCCAATTCCCAACCAAATATTCATTCCAATTCTGCAGATAAATCCGCCTGTATATATTGTTCTATGATAGCGTATGTGCATAGGGTTTTATTACAAGCACAATATACCTTCAAAAGGCAACTTAATTCTACAATATTGATTGTTTGTAGGATTAGTTATTGCCACAAATTGGACAAATGACATTCGTTACTGCCACCTTTATAAGTGCTCAAAGATGCCTCTCACCGGACGCAGTTGCGAAAATCTTGGGATATTGGCACCTAAACAGATGTTATGAGAGGGGCCTTTGCTATAGAATGGGATGGAGGAGCTAAAGTATTGGTTGTGGAGGCAGCTGTTATGTCCCTAATTGTGTTATTTTCATTGACGCGGGTGATCACCATTGGGAACCAAACAGTCGTATCTGTAGCTGCATTGTTCTAGCTCTATCATGTTAAATATATTCTCACAATATCTACTTTATAATAACTGTCAATAATGCAGCGTTTAATAATGAATTCATTATGTAAGGGTTGCATATTTTGTATTTTCAAAATGCAAATGACAGTGGTAATATGCATTTGTCGCTAGTTGCCACTTTTGAATAATGAAGTAGATAATTTGTTTTTATTCGCAACTTGATATGCCTGTGCGGTCCCTGCCAAACCAAAATATGAGCCCCGAAGTAGAGATAATTCAAATGTGCGACTGAAAGAAGATTTCAACAAGTTTCAAGACAGCCTTCTTGAATGTATCATCATGCTCCAAGGCGTTGGAAATAATGTCGAAAATATATTTACCTTCATATGGCTCTTTGTTGTGTTGATAATATCGGAATGAAGGTCTGATCTATTTGTGGGAAGAGGAAATTGTTTTTCAGGCATATAATTCATAGTTATTTGCAGAGCGGTAACAAATTACGGAAAAGTGCTTTAATCAATTGACTTTGTGGTGGTCATTATTTAAAGAATATGTTACTAACAGATTGAATTATCGTGCCAACGTCATCTTATGCCGCTACCAGAAATAGATTGATATAAAATCAAAGAGCTTAATCTGATTGTATGCTATGTTACATGTTTTGACTATGTTGACGTTAGCTATCTCAGCAAAGCTAGGCAGAACATGTTTTGTAATTTGTTTTTACGATACATATTGTTAAATGCTAGATTACTAGCATTTTCAGTGACTTGAAAGACCGCAAGCAAAATGTCACAAATGTCACAACTGGAACACATCGACAGCCTGTTATTTAAGGCCGATTGATCAATTGCAGTATGATTACATATGGGGTTCTTTCAATAACAACACGGCATACAAAGAAGAAGAAATTTATGGTTGTTCCTTTAACAGGGATGTTGATTAGAAGGGATCAAAGAAATAGATGGCGTAGCTTGATTACTGCACCGCGCGCGTGCTCGTTTCATACACGCGGTTAAGTACGGTAGGACTAAGACTAGGATGAAAAGCAAATAACGAATGGCAGTCGAAATATGCTTTGACCAGCAACTACGTCTCGTCTTTCAATTAAAACCATGCGCACATTGATGAGCTAGCTTGATTAGGCTGCTTTTGTCAATTTAAAAGGGCTACTAGTATTCAAATGAAGAGAGCACACCCTTTCAGTAAGCACACCAAATACTTCTAAGTAAGTATATTTTTGCAGAATTAATAGCTAGCTTTCTGAAAAAATGCGGCTTAGTTCTAAATTTTAAAAGATGCTCTTGTTTAAGTTGAGCGTTGATCAATTATTGATACCAGTGACACTACATCGGAATGCAATAAAACGACTGATTAAACTAGGTTTTCTTAGTAAGGCCAAATTTAGCCGGTTAAACATGTACACATAGTGTTCAACTAAGTTGCGGAATGTGACTTATACAACATACACGCAACATAGCAATACTCTCTTAAGCATGGTAATTGACACCCGGTGTCCTTGCGAGACTGAGGTTGCATCATTTACGCATTATGCGATATCTTAGATCTTACAAGATGGAGCAACCTCACGTCGTAGTTAATCACTTTCATAACAACAAGCGTCGGCGTCACTCGTAGTACAGCATGAGACTTGTGGTGTGTTTGATTCGCTACAAATTGAGGTAGGCATGCAAATAGTTTTAGTTGATCTGTAGACAGAGATAAACGGTCTCTTTTGTTGGATTGTTTTCACCAGGGACACACTCTGTCACATCATATATGCATTGCTATGATATTCAGCCATGTTGATCATACGAATTGTACTAATGTTTAAAAAGGAAACCTGACCAACACTGATGTTTACATAAACAGCACCACACCTTGGACTTATGATTGATATAAGGTTACTCATAGGGCATGTTCGTTCCCAACTTTTGCAGCCATTCACAGCAAACTGATGCAGACAATACGACATAAGCAGCTTATTGCCAAAAGGCTTCTTGGAATAACCGTTACTGCTGTGTTATTGGCTCAGTGTTTGCGATGCGTTTCAATGTGTAGCAAAATGTGATTTGTTGCAATGGATACTTACTCCAGCATTGAATGAGCTGGGCTTGAAAACTAGCTGCATTGATGATAATGTATAATGGCAAAGCAAAGTATCTTCACCGCACTGCAAAAATCAATTGGTAATGCATGGGCAATGTATCATGCCTGATACCGCAGCACCGCAGTCAGCGTCACTGTGCTTTTGACAGTCCATCTAAGGGCAGATTTCCGGCTACCATGAATATCCTTTTTCACCCTGTCTTGTCTGGAACATATGTCTGGGAAGTACCCAGGTTTACCGGTACTAAGTGCTCTCTGCTGTATTCTAAATAATGATAAAGTTTGTAATCGATTTGAAATAATCATAACATTCTATGACTATTATCTGCAGCGTACACGTTTGAGACAACGTCGCTATCGAGTTACTCTCTGTAGAGAATTGCTGTTTATCTTATATGAGGAAAACAAATCGGAAACATTATATTTATTTTCTTTAGAATGTGCGCCTTACAACGTTGATTGTCTTATGTTAAATTAAATCATGAAATGCTCGGTAAGTAAGGAGGCCAGTGCTGAACCAATCAAACACACTTCTACCAGTTATCTACTCGTCTGTTGCGGTCCGTTGATGATTTTGAGGACAAACTGCTATGTGCTTCCAATGGACATCGCTCTGTCCCTCACATAGTCACCACTGCGTGATATTAAGACTTCAAAGACAAATAAGGATGTCAAAGTTTGTTACGGTGCGTTATATATCCTATCCATAGTATGGCAAGCAAGATGGTTTGACATACATAATACCGTGTTATCTTTAAGCCGCAATCATTGACTATACATGGCAGTGGCAACTCGGTCAATTACCCAACATACCAATATCATTGCTTGCTCAGAACCCACGACTAACTCCAGATTATAGACCCTATCGGTAAGGTTAGCTGGCTACGTCTTTACAGGGAATCGTTCGACTGGTATCCACTTAACCATGGGTGTTGGAGCAAGAAAAAGTCCGAGTCAAAATTGACATACCCCTCGACACCCCCGCCCCCCTGAGGAATCTCCATTACGATGATGCCAGTAACTCACGGATACTTTAGTTTCGCACCTATATTTACAGCCTAACATCTTGTTAACTTAGAAACACAACTTAAATATCCTTTGGTCAAATTGAATTTCCGATCCCTAAATTTAAAAAAATTTGGCGAACTGCAGACTTTTGCTTATCTTTTACCATCTGAAAGTTATACCATAGGTTCATCACAATGTGTAAGACCCTTGGAAGTGGCTAATGTGTTGCAAAACATGACCAGCTAATTGAGTGATCGATAGTGAATGCTCGGTTGAAGACTAATAGGCATTTTCAAACGTCCGGTTTGGATCGTGAGATTCTGTTTGTCATCCACACTATAAGTCCTAAGTCATTGCAGCAAGATATTTGAGTACACCGCGAGTACTCCGAATGAATGTTGACGGGATTGTTATCCCAAATTAGGATTGTGGTTACCATTATTTCACTCAAGCAGCGACATCATGGTAATCGTTTGCCAAGCATTTGTTCGAAATATAGATACAAAACGTATGGCGTCACAATTTCGGAGATCAGCTTGACCAGTTTATAAGCTGACGCTTCGACAAATTGAAATCGGGCAGCCTAATAGAGATCAAAAGTCAACAGCTTACCTACACCATAGCTCTATTTATGTCATTTCGAAGAGATTCACGAACAGCGTAGCTACATAAACTGATATACTGTCCAATATTGTGAGGCAGAAATATGTTGAATAAAATATATTGCTTATATGCTCGCTGTTTCTGCGAAGTGTTTCAAATAAAATACTACCTGATGTTCATCCGCATAATTGCCTTAATCGCCTTATAGCTTATGGTCATAAGAAATGATCTTCTAAAATCGTGTTTATACAAGGCGTTCTACTAAAAAGAATACAAATCCCTTATACTCGAAAGCACTTAACAGACTGTTGTTAAGTATATTTTTCTTCAGGCACCTCGTCTCAAAATACTTACTACTGCTTAGGTTAGACGCAATATAATCTGTCATTTAACAAGTCCTAAAGTGTATGACGTCATATTTAGAACCACTGGGAAGAAGACACCTTTTATGCGGGAAATCTCAATGTAAGGGACTTTGTTATTTAAAGAAACAAGAAGACTATTTTCTTATTCAGGATGCAGATGTGTTCACAGCCTAGACAAGGAAAATATAGAAGTGTTGAGAATTTGTTGAGCATGTTTTCTGGTGAATATGGATCCATATCTCTATATACCGACCACTATATCTAATACAACTGTTCTATAATTGAAGAACCCCAGCCTCGAAATTAAGGTGATATATTCAGTAATGTATTTAAACAAACTGTCTCGTGGGGTGCAATATGTTGAAGCTAACGGATATATATTAAGGAGTTTTTGTGCAATTGCGTGGATCTTGATATAAGTGAAGTAAAATTACCTACATGCATTGTCTATTATTCCAATCATTTGCGCCTAAATACACTTCATGTAATATGTCTTGCAGACTCGTGAATTTCCGCAAAAATACAATCTCTTGTTATTATGCCCCTATATCGAAACGAAACCATTAATTTAACCACTTTGAAGGCCATGCAATGGAAAGCCAAGGAAACATTAACTGGTAGTTTTTACATTTTCCCAACTGCCAAACTATTCCATCGGTTTTGTAATAGTATGTATTGTGTATAAAACAGCTATTGTGGCAATAGTTAACAGTTTGTAGTAAAGTGGTTGAGATTAGGAGAGGATCGTTCTACTTAGGTATAATATCTTGGATTCAAAAGACTTTTCCCGCAGACTAACAAATCATAGTGGTAGAGATGAGGTAATATTCTTGACGTGACGTGTAAATGCTACAAAACAAGACAGTTGAACTATTACGTTAAGTGTCAGCGACTAACATATATAGCGATCTGAATGAAATACACAAATGAGATTTAGCCAAAATAATTTTGTTCAGGAAAATATCGGTTAATATTGGCTTTAAAAAAAACGTTGCTATTTTTCTTCGGTTTGGATATATAGGCGCCCTTGCGACAATCCAGAAAATCCTTTCCCTCACAACACATACCAACTTAAGATTAGTCCATGTAAAGCCATTTAATTTATGAATGAAAACATGGAGCGGTCACTTTACAAACTGTCCTTTGATTGTTAATAATGCATGCCTCGACAGCAGCACATCCAATATGGAGCCTTGCATTGTCAATGCATCTTCCGTTCTGTTATGCCTGACAGATCTTGTTGGATGTCGACATTCATAAAAAGCACATGTAATTGTCGCCTGCAGCATTGGATGGCTTAAATTTAATATGACACATGGTTAATTGTAGTTCAAGATAATAACAAGAAGATAAAATTATTACATCCTCTTTATCAGCAAAGTAAAAACTAAATCATTCTATCTTTTATTTAAATACTTTTGATTGGTGAGCAAGAGCAGTATAGCACCGCAGGCGGTTTATTATCGCAATCGCATCTTACATACATTGAAACAGAATGGAAGATGCTTTATTTAGTTTTAGCAGTTCATATGATGACTATATTGCGTGCAAAAACCAATTTTTTGCAACGAGTTTGGCTCCCTCGGCGGTTTGATTAGCAAAAAATATAGCACAGACATTAACGTAGAAAAGCATTAAGAAAACTCGATGAATAATTTTTGTTTCTCGAAATGGGCGCAGTCTAGCAAAGAAATTGTCCATAAAAGTGCACACACAAACTAACGGTGGTTGCTGCAACGTCCGCTAATCGTCCAAGGTTCTGAGTGCAGCGTTTATTGATCCTTGAATACAGGATTGATATGCAAACCATATTGTAGGACCTTGTCGGATATATTTTGCCGACAACGAATTCGATGAACAACTCGAAGTGGTGTCGGTCAACCAGAATGAAAATATGCATTAAAATATGCAGACATGATTAAGTGACTATCATATATTCTTGCAGATTAAACATTACTATTATGCTCAAGGCTTTTTGAGGAGAATATCCCAATGGCGGTTATACTCCATGTGACAATTATTGTGTTGGGTAATGTTGTTTTAGCGCACATTAAACTACAATTGTAATATTGTGTACATTATATTGGTTGTTTTGCAAACGAATCAATACAAGCTGAAATGATCACCGTATTGCAGAAGTTTGAGACCAAAAGGCAATGTAGTATTGTGATTTAAAGTAGTTACAAAATACGCACATATGACTTTGAACACATGATTTAGACATAGGTTTTAAACGCAACTTAACCTCAGTGTGTCATATTCGTAAATGTTTAAGAGCGATGTACTGAGCTTGGGCGAACACGGAAATTTCAAACGTATAAATAGTTCCCTCGAAATAACCCGGTAGAAAACCGTGTGGCCCCCGCACGACTGCCAGCTTCAAAACTCATCGAGATATTTAACATATACTTTAATATGCAGTTTTGATTGCAATATACCCTCCCAAATAGGATCGAGTCTGATAATATATTGTTTCAACCACCATTGTGACGCTAACATATTTAATCTACTCGCTGACGTCAATGACCAACTAATTGTGAAGTAAATAGCAAATATTGTATACCGTTAATGCAGATTGATAACAATCATATGGCATACAGCAGCAAGATATTGACAAATGACCGACGCAAATCAACTCAATAAGCCACGCATATTGCACATTTTATTGCAATTATATGCTGCATACACCAGTTGTTTGTTCATAGTTGCAGTCGTTCCCCCATGGGTTTAGTCGCTTTCGCATATGAGGTTCACAAAACAACTAATAAAAGTCGGAAGTTTAAGTTCTAAATCACCATCAACAAAACCCTGGATGCACATTATGGCAGCTAGGATATTAATATAACGGCGATTCGAAAGAGTGTTTAACATGATATCTAAAAGAAGGTCTTGGAGAGGCAGCTTGATGGAGTATGGTTACCAAAACGTATTGCATTCGCTTGTCAATTGTGTGGCCGACGTCTCTCAGCGGAATATGTCCAGTAGGATGATGTAACAATTACACTATAATCACCATTTGACGTTATTCCGTGGATTAAAAGTGACATCAGGTCATGTGTATTATTTCATGCCATATTTTTTTCAGGATCTGACTAGCAGTGGAAAAATGCATACTCAATGCGCTTAGTTGCTAACGTTTATGAAGACAGACTTGTAACGCAGCATATCTAAGCCGAGGTAGCGAGTCGATGCAATGTTCATATTAGCGACTATAATTTACATTTATTCATCACTAAGCGCATGACAATTTGGGCAAACCTGTGCATTGAGTTATTTTGTGAAACATACGAAATTTGTGTTAGTTCTGCCCGAAAGGGGAATTTCTTTAAAAATGAAAGCATAACCGTAACGTATCTAACGACATGTGCATAACACAACTTACGTTAATTCGCATGAGAACCACCATTTTAGCATCATTGAACCGATTACAAACCATTCACGTCAGCAAGAGCACAGAAATTGTTGAACACCTGCCAAGTAACAGAGTTAAATTCATGCGAATGAATACCCTTGACAAGGTAATTTGGCGTAGCCTAATACCTTACGGTGGAGCGACTGGTGATCAAGGTGCCATATCAGGTACAAATCGCACGATGCGTTAAACATTGTAGCTGTTTTCTGACACTATTTGCTATCTATAGCATATCTTTGGTATGAACTGCAGTTAATCAGATCATCGAACAGCATAAAATTATCCTGGATCCTTTGGAAAGCACATTGGTATAGGTACTTATATTAACATGGGAAAAGCAGATTCGTTAATAGGATTGCTTACGATATTTTTTGTTGACTAGTAGTAGCATGAGATAGATAAACAAAAAATCGGCAAAGATTAATAATGAAATGAATCTGCAAAAAATCAAGATTAACATCTTCAAGCATGAATAACGCTACTAAAACCAGAACCTTAATGTTTGAACTGGCTTTAAACTTATATCTATCCCTGACATATCATGTTTTCATCTTAAATCTGATCCATAATCCGGCATTGATCGAGTAACTCCAAGAATCACAGCTTTATATAATGCAGGTAACCCTTCACTGCCCCTGGGTTGGAACTTATTTCATTATCGTTCATCCATCTATCTCATTACGCATGCGTATTTCAATTTTTGCAATCGAGAATGCAGCTGGCTGTCCCCGCCCTACAGCAGCCTCTCCGAGCTCCTTATTCTTTCACTTCGACACAACCCGATTATTTATTTATGCGCATACATAACATTAACAAGATATAAAGATGTTCTTATCATTAGGCAATTTTGTCGTAAATCTCCGTGAATGCACAAGAAAGGTACCATAATTTCACAACTGTTAGTTTTGACATCAAAGAGGTCGTTGGGTAATCCGATTCACTGTCGGACCTCAATATTTGGATCAGAATTATAAGACAAAGTGGTGCAAGCCCGGATTCTAACCAACCGATTGATTTAAGTCTGAAAGATAAAATGAGCTTGCGATCATGCCACGTATGTACAGTGAAGTTCAAATAAGACCCCTTCACAAATTCATATTTTATATAGCTTTCGAGGCAGATCCAGTTATCCGCTGTGCTTCGCTAATTACAGGTAAGCACTCCAAAAACCCATAAACCTATGTTATTAGCAGACTAATGCTAAGAGCCACAGCTTATAGTTGAGTGCCAGGATCTGTTTTGCCTCTAACGGCTGGTCCATCTCTAGATATTGTATTATATATAGCATACCCTATAAATGTCAGCGCTGGGAAGGCTTTCAATGTTTTCCTTGATGCTAGGAACGAAACGTATCTTGTGTGTCTGATGTAATGAATTTCCACGTAGGAAACCACCGAGATAATATTGGGTATATGAAAGAGATAAGTTTATTGTAGCTAGCCATTAAACCTTTTGACATGCAAGATCCTAGACGTATCGCTGATATCGATAGTATGCTGATCATTTTTTTTTATTTCCAGAAGCATTGTTTATCTAGTCATTCGCAGTCACGATGCTGAAATAAAACTTAATTTAGGATATGTATGCTTATACACATCAATATCCTTATCCTCAGTACGGTGCTTGATTTGCGACCCTACATCCTTTAGCGGGGGATTCGGCCTTATTATTTCACCTTGATATGAGATACGGCGCCTAATAGAGATGCAGTAGCGTCACGTTGAAGTTGATAACTTTGATTACACACTTTAGCTCCTTTCATATATCTTAAGTATCGGTTGGATTCTTGACGAGCCCAGGGAATCGGTTTGGGTTGTTAATAGTGCATAAAATATATGCAGATCAATATAAATGTGTGGCCTTATTTCTGTGATAACCTAAATGGCAACATTCTAATATCTAAAACGTTGTTAAAGCATGCTATCATCCACAACATTGCAACAGACGCATGAAAATGAAAAACGAATATTCTCGATTTTTCTACACATGCATTTATAATGGTGACATAAGACCGTTATAAATCGCAGATTTGAATCGCCTAAAACGTGGATGGTGTAGGATATTTCTTATTTGAATGGCGGTTTCTTGTCAGTAAACAAGCAACGACGTTTATATTTTGGTTTAAACTTCCAGCCAAATTATTACTTGATAACTGTAGAGCATATTGCTGCCCCGTTCTAATGTTTACACGAGGTCATATACGTATGTAAGTTGGTATAATAATGGATATGCCATTATCCCTGCAAAAAATAGCAGCGGCAAGCTTTGCTAAAGAATTCAAATTACATTCTTTGATTAGATAGTTTGATCGGCCAGAAATGAGTTCCGATTATCATGCAAATACATACAGAGGGTGTCCTTGTCATTATAGGCGTCGGCGTATGAATGATTTTATCGTCATTTACTGCCATTAAATTATGTGTTGGTCTTCATTTGCAAAGTCTGCACGTGAACTTTCTACCACAAATGCTTCACGCCGTGAACTGCTTTTCAGTAGTATAATTGTCTGGGATAAATATAGTCCGTTGATATTGGTTGCGCAATATTGTAAAGATACACGTGAGTATAATAGGATATCAGAAAGTCTCACCGACCTATGTAAATGTTTACGTAATGTCACAAACAGCTTAGATCAATGTGTCGTGCTAATTGCCCATGTAAAGGCTGTTACATCGTACGGCTCAGAATTATGCATCGTTCGACGTTATCTGCAGGTAAATTCTCACAATATTGGCGTCTCTTGGCAATACATGGCGGAACGCATAAGATAGCCGAGCGTGCCGGTGCTGTTCTAGTTAATCTCAACACCATGTCCGATCAAGTTACTGAATAGTTTCAACACCAACGATACCGAAGCTGCAATGTATGCAATGTCACTGATAATCGTAGACACATAAGATACGGCCGATGTCGAATAGCTTAAACGAAACAGGGGCACTCTTCATTGATCAACGCAATGGACATGTCCCATTTCTGATGGCTAATTGGCATGTTAACTGTATTCAGAAAACTTTCGGAGTTCACGACACTAGTAAGAATTTGCAACACACCACAATATACGGAAGCCTCTTCCGCCTGCAATGTCCTTGTTTTGCGTTCATCTCCGGCTCAACCTCGAATCATATGCAGACGTTAACGCACCTCAGGCCCGCCCTGGTATGTCTGAAGCACGTACTTTGATTGTATAAAAGAACGATGGAACCAGCCATTCTAGTTCTACACCAACGGATATTTTAAACTAGTGTATAACCATAGTAGTGCATCAAAGCCAAAATGTATATTGGTTAACCCTATCGAAAACAGTTCGTCCCTAACAGCGTCCGCGCAGTTTACGAACCTCGATCTTTCATATCCGAACTGTGGATGGAAGTTATAGACAAATAAATAGTGAGGATAGTGGCCTGGGGTCGACATTATAAACTTTTGGCATGTCAGGGGCATGTGAAGGTCTCGTAAAAAGAGTTTAAAGCTACGCTAAGCTGCGTGACGATTATGAAATTACACGATAAACACCCGCGTCATCAGACGACGATTACGCGAAATCAACAAAAGCACATGGGACTGGTGATCCAACGTCTTGGGACTCGGCGGTTGTTAAAGATATGGAGTCATCTGATTGGTGGAGGCGTCAACAGTTCCAAATGAAACAGAGATTTCCACGTGGTTTTAAGAGACGCAATGGCAATACGCCTTGGCTGACAGGTGGCGCCTTCACATATTTCCTTGGGCCGATGGCGTGAGTGAGCTCTCCTAGCGAAGCTATAAAATCTTTTTTGCATAAATGCGCACAGAGCGAATTCAAATGTACACTGCGCATAAACACCCGTTTTTGTATGCCCGTAGATGCTACATTTTAACAGATCTAAGTCAACAAGAAATAGAGATTCATAAATGAGGCTTTGCGTTGAATGAGATGTAGACGCACACTATCATATGTAGTTGCATCGAGACATAATGCATTATGTGGACATAAGCGCTCGTGGGTTAGCTCTCGTGAGTCAGCACTCAGTGTTAGCACTCGTGGGCAAGCGCTCTATCGCCCACAGCAACTCTTCGTCCGTTCGCATATTAATGTATATATCACAATAAACGTCCGGTGCACCGTGCTATAACGTACCACAAATTATCATCGCAACATTGCTTGTCACTATAGATAGTGAATGCGTAGCAAAATAAATCCAACCTAGCTTCCGCTTAGCACCATGACATTATGCATTGAGGCGATTTCAGAATGTTGTTTAATACTTTGCGCTGCAGAGCATCATATACGTCACGCGGTTCATAATCTCTAATATGGTGATGTGGAATAATTTGCATTTAAATATTCGACTGAGTTTAAAATTATAATACTGAAATTATGATTTTTGGCTGTAATTCATCTATCTACGACACTGAATAACGCTACAAAACGCTACTAATGGTTCATAATTATCACATCTATAACAAATGCAATTTGCTCTATAACAAATGCAATTTGCTTATTCTAATCAATGCTGAATGAAAATGCTGAAAGAAAATGATTTGAAATATGGATATTTCGCAAATATATATATATATAATATATATATATATATATATATATATATATATATAGATATATATATATATATATATATATATATATATATATATATATATATATATATATATATATATATATATATATATATATATATATATATATATATATATATATATATATATATTGATAAGACAATTCAATTAGAGGCATCACGAGGTCACCTGTCGTGTCAATCTATGCATTAAGTAGGATAGCAAAAGTTATCACTGTTGATGCAATATAAATCGTTTGTCATATCTTCTATAGTATAACGCGCGATATTCTTTAATTTTGTAGTGCAAAAAAAGACAGTGTCTCGCATTATTCATGACGACTGCATATGGTAAATTACGCAACACTATTGAAAAACATAGCTGTAGCATAATTGAATGTAGGTCGATGTTCGAAAAGGATACGTCAATGGTCTTATATCATGATAACACGAATCCGTACGCAAGGTTATCTTGATGTTTCGGGAATAACGTAATAACTATTATAACATGGTATGATTCCAATAACGGAAGTATTCCAACTGCCTTGGACTACTACCGGTGTTATTATGCAGCAGCGATCGAAGGAACCAGAGTTATCTTATTCCTGAAATGCTTCTCAATTATGCCTTTTGGATACAATACTCAATAAGATGAATGTAGCAAAATCTACCGCTCACATATATGGCATTCTTATGAAAAAAATTCTTGTTTTATGATTGTGATGCAAAAGAAACTGTTGATAGTAAATTGACGTAGTTTGACATATGTGCGAGTGTTTTATGACATGTAAAGCACCGATCACTATGGAATGTGATTCTGATAGAACAGTGTCAAAATACGGATATTCGCTACTAAACATAAGTCAGTGAAGAAACTTATAGACGTATGTGACATGCATGAAATGATATTCATGGATCGATTGCAATACAAACACATCGTTACACATCTGCACATCCTCGCATGGCATTCGCATCATGACCGAAACAAATGACAACATCTGTGTTAAAATCCCGAGTACGGTAGCGGGACTTCTTGATTGCTGTTGGTAACTTGATATGGATGCAAACAAACTTATTGGATGGCATATGTTTTTAGACCTTTTATGCTGGCTGGTCCTGACCAGGTCTGCATAAAAATCAGTTGGAAAAAGTAACTACTACCGTAACTCTTACGTCAGTGCAGTACATACAACTAGGAGGCAAACGGAAGCAACGTAACAATTACTGCCCGTATATGAAGGAGCTTGGGGGTTATCCCTGAAACCTATTCTACGCTACCATTCTGGGTTGCAGAAAAAATTAATGCCTGAAATATGCCAAGTTGAAGGTGATAGGCCATGATATACCACTAGTTGTTCTGGAGCATAGTTCCCAATTCCAAGTAATTTGAATAAATGCAATAGAACTTGGATGTGATAAATAAAAGAGCCAATTCCCAGTTAGGATTAATGGTTTATTATGCGATAAAGTGAAACTATCGAAGATGCAATTGCACTTCGGTTTCATGGCTGACAGTCCACAAAAGTCGGCGTTAACTTAGCATAATGCATCTTCGATTACAACGATGTGAGGTAAACTTGAGATGAAAAGATCTGTGCTTTTTATAACTAGCTCTAAACCTTCGACTTTTCACAAGGCAGAATTATGGCACCATAAATTACCCATCGTTTCTATATCTCTATGACAAACGAGCAATGAACATGTACAAGCCGTCTTGTGAATTACTGTCTGAAAGTCGTAGAATATAAAACGCTGAGGTAGGATGAGATTTTTCGATAGTAGGGTGAGCGTATCGAAAAATTACTAATTGCTGTGTATGTTCAAGTGTATTATTTGAACGCCTTTAATTTAACTATGACACCACAAGACATCATTATATCTATGGCATTTACCAAGTGTACCTTATCTTTGAAGAAACTCTTTATACGTGCCTGATGCTTTATTACCTGGTATAATGCGTGAGCGTCACCATTTCTTGTCGATGACATAGTCTTAATGGTTTCCAGTATTCCGTATTAATTCATATCTTCATGCCAATTTTGACAAGATGTGTTAACAACCGACACGGTTAGCAGTAATTGCCATGCATGCTGGTGTCAAACAAGACAGAGCCCTGAATTGCGTTTGACCATCAGCTCATTTATGCGACCAACAGCGCGAGCCTTTTCCGAACACCGTTTTACGAGTCAGCTGTTTATCCTTGTACTGTGCGGTACATTTGCTGTCATATTTGACTGATGAAGCTTTTTATATGTGCAAACACGTTTCATGGAACTATCCTGCTTCATATATGTCAAATTACGCCTATTCTGTCTTGTGTATTATGGTTTTCTTGCATATATTTCGGTTCGATAGCCCTCACCGCACATAGCGGAGAATCAACACATATAGTAAGGTCGTCATAAATATTTCTTGTTATTTGTTATGTCCAACTCATGTTTCCTATATCTAAATCCTCTAAAGAACCAAACGCGGATGGCAAAAAACAAATGCAATTACCACGCCATTGGGTGGATATCTTGTTCGCTCATCAGTTTGTTATCTTATGTTATCGTGGCCTTCAAAACCTAGTGATTTGTAACATTTCTAAGAACCACAAATGCACTTCGAAAGACATTACGTCAAGGAATCTAACAAATTCATATATCTTACATATAACAAGCAGCCGGTGCATATCCCTTGCATCAGCCTCATCCGACAACTCATGTATTACACGCGGATATCACATCACTTTTCTGCATTTTGTTTCTGGCAAGAATTTGGGAGAGGTAACGCAGTTTGTATAACTGGCATTAGCTCTACACAGCATCACATGAAAGCAGTGCATCATCCATTGCAGCAATTGTGAATATTGTCATGGTCGCCTTAATACATCTCAGACGCAAGATTTAACCTGAAAATGTAATATTTCACATGTCGTCGTGTAGCACCTTAATTGACTGCTATTGCTAACAAACCGAGTCAATGTACTAAGACGTCATACTTATGTAGTTTTTCAAACAGTTAATCATCGCTTTTTCTATTACGACATGCTTAAGTTAATTACTCACCAATAATTGCTCCCAGTATGGAATGATAAGAGTAGCTCGGTATTTTCCCACTAGACTTAATAACCCATATAATCTGAAAAATAACGCCATAAAGAAAAACAGATAAGATAATCATTTGCGATTCAATTTAATTTATGATACGCAGCAAAACATATTTGTCATTCAAAATACAATATTTGTGCTAGTTAGCTTAGATGCTTCTTATATATATATATATATATATATATATATATATATATATATATATATATATATATATATATATATATATATATATATATATATATGACAATATATATATATATATATATATATATATATATATATATTTATATATATATATATATTATATGACAATGATTAAGCATGATAATGGCAACACTAGAACCACTATTGGTAAATTGTAACATCAACACCTATATATCAAATGTATATGCATAACAACTGATTGGCATACTCGTTTAATGAACTCACTGCTTGAAAAGTTATATTGTTTGTTAAATTAAATGCCAGATTTCGTCCTTTGTTAGCTTAATCGTATAAATCATCGTATTCCACTCATGGCGCATTAATTAAACGAAAGCAAAACCAGCACTGCGGAATCTATATGGTTTATATTTTGTAGGATGAGTGCCACGGATATGTTGCATAATTTGAACGATCTGTCATGATATAAATAATGATGTATTGAGGCAATCGTAACTATTAAAATTTCTTTTCATAGTTCAGATTGCTCGTGATTGCTAATTATCGATAAAATCTTATTCAGCATATGCCTATGTATTATAGTGTACGACCCCATAAGGCGTGTCTTACGATATGCTATCGACAACGCAGAGCTCTAAGCGATCCCTTTGTAAAAAAAGGACGCATTCTTAATCACTGTCTGATATTTGCAATAACTACAAAGCGACAAAATCCTATGTGTTCAACACCTGTACAAATTCAACAAGAAACCAAAGGACATAACTATGCCAATAACCATGATGATGATGATGATGATGATGATGATGATGATGATGTTTATGATGCCGATGCCAATAAGAACATTAATGGGAGCGCAATACGACTGCGCGACGATTTAATATACAACGCACGTTGACCTACTGCGTTTATATAAAAGAAAAGCAATAACTTCGTGTAGACAGATTTTTTTAATATAACATACTAAAGCAGCACCTTACTATAGCAAATATTTCAATGAAGTCTGCATTGCAACTTGTATAAGTACAAAGGTCACATATATACTAAATTGTCTACGTAACTTGAATGGCTGATAAATGAAAGCATTATTAGGGAGATCTACTGGATTAAAAATACCGAGCTAGTGCTATGTGGTATCTACACTCTTCTGATCGTGTCTAATACCCCGACTCAAACGCGCATGGTTCTATTGCAGCATTAGGTAATAACAATAGACTATAACAGTTTGGAGATTTTCTGGTGAAGAGATGTTTCTAAGGCAAAAGATTTTTATTCGGTCAGCACTTACAGAGAGAGTTTTATTCAACCAGAACAGCAGCTAATTTTAGCATGGAGCCATGAAATACTTAATTGGTACTTCAAAGGCTGACACGCATTTATCAAAGCACATATTAAGCGTCAACTTTTACTGAATGTCAACAGTTAATATTTTCTGGGAGACCATGCCAAGTGAGTTGGCTTCTAGTTGCAAACAATACCCTTGAGTAATAGGCGGTTAAGGAAGAAGGTGGAGGGACAGGATGAGGGCATGCATAAACGTTGTTCATCATATGCTTAGCGTAGATCTTTCCTTTACAGCAATTTCTGACTTTGTTGTGAAAGCCTGTTATATTTCAACTTTTTCCGAATAGCTGAAACCGGAAGAATTATAAATTTGATATATAGGTGTTGATGTTACAATTTACCAATAGCGGTTCTAATATTGCCATTATTACGCTTAAAATATCAATCGTGACACTTAATTCACAATTAAAATTAATGGGTTACCATAGGGACGTGCAAGTGCCATATACAGATGTTTATTGAAAGTAATATGTTCCATGTCAGTCGTAAGCAGTCAATACTTCTAGAATGACCTACGGTAATGTAGTGGTTTTCTGAACATCACATCTGACAAAGCCATCAATTAGATGCTTTTTCTGTCGAGTCACTAGCAAGGTATTATATTACAGCGTGCTTGTTGATTATTTGCGCCTCGAACGCCTTAATTTTGAGTTTTAAGAGGGACTAACGATTGTGTAATGGAGAAGGCCTTAGGGACGTTCTAATTTGCGAGTTAAAAAAGTCGATTCCATAAAAGCTATGTATGAACATCGCCAAGAAATACGCATTAACAATTCACCCATATGATGTTTCGACTGTTTCGAGCTGTTAATCAAGTAATGTTTTGAAATAACTTCATCGTTTATGACAGATCGAAATTACACTAATTTGAAGCGACAAAACCGACGTGACCCGTAGATTAATCTACCACCAGTTAACATGGCGTACTGACATCGGCGTACATTCATTGATTTAATTTAATTCAGGAAAATCATTCCGGAGGGATATATCATTATTATTATTGTCATTATTGTTTGTTTGTTAATATCTATATCATTTCATAATAGGTGTATTAATCAAAATTCTATTGCGCTGCATATATATCAAATATTATGCAAAAGGACAATTTAAGAATCCATTTAATTTTGTATGCGTTTCTTAAAATATGTTTCTTGAAAGTACGCAGTTCATCTATTTTGCGAATGTCAAACAACAGTGAATTTCTCTGATTTTACGAATATTCTTCAAAACATACACGACCTGACAGTTTTTGAAAATCATTAATAACGTGTTTGATCGTAAGTGACGGGCCGAATTGTAGGACACGACGTGGTTGCATGGGTATGAGGACGCCATGTTTTTTTGAAGAGTGAATTCAAGCAAAAGGATATAATAGCATATTCGGGCTCTCCTTAGTAGCCAGTGTAAGCTTCGCAGCACATGTCTAATATGTGCACGTCGTAAACATCTGGCTATATTTCGCGCTGCGTTGTTCTATATACTATGTAGTTTGTGCTGCAAACTGTCAAACACACCAGCAGGCAACACATTCCATTAGGCGAGTTGTGTTAACAGCTTACGAGATGGTTTTAGCAGCATGAACATATAAAAGCTTTAGCATGCTTCCTAAGCGAGCCAGGAGGAAATTCCACGTTTGCATCACATTGTTTGCGTGTTTTAATATGTGTCAGTGCGATCACAAAACACCATAAATTGCCTGCACTGGGCAACACATCATCACAGCAATAAGTAAAACATTCGTATGATGTTCTATGATGTATTTAATAACATCAACAATATCTTCTCCTAATTCAATATGAGCATGTTTTTTGCCATCCTAACGCAGATGTCCAGGAGCATATGACTTCTTTGCTCGCTGCTCCGACAAAGTGCATACAAACAGCATGAACATGGCAGTCTACCGACTAGTACTGATGTTTCAAACTGCCTTCTACAATACTTTATATATGAAAATCACATTTGATATGGACCGGACATCTTTCATGAGTTCAGGGTCCAATGGGACAGTCCCACAGAATAGTGACAATTGTTCTTTTGATAAAACTGATTGGGTCACCAGTATACAATATCAAAAGAACACACACTGTTTAGGAGCCACATTGGTATTGGATCGCTGGATCAATCCATTTTACGAAAAAGCTTTCGTCACAACACGATAAGCCAAAATAATTGCATCATTCTTATTGGGGCTATCATCATCATTATCACAGTCATTAACTTGTTCATCAATAGCATCCCGCAGTCCTACTCAACATCACTGCATATTGTTAACTGGGTGTTGAATTGGTTAGCTTCGTATATGGTGAATTTAAGAACATGCCTTCTTATTAAGGTAAAAATTGAAACATATCTTGGGGCTTTATTATATACTACTTACATCCACTTGCAGAGAAAGCTAATATCAAGCGCACTTCCATTGTCCTTTACCTAAAAAAAACAAGCACAAATTTTGTAAATGTTCGCATTTTGTAATTCATACATATCCGTAGCCGAGCCAAAGATCAGATCAAGATTATATAATTTGAACGGCTCCAATGATTAGTATTGAATAGGCTGGGACAGATCTGTCTTAGAAATGTTGTAAGAAACAGTCTACTGTAAGTTACATTGAATCATTTCGCTCATACCTCTAGCCACTGAAAGACTAATTCTCTTTGTAACGGCTTTAAAACAATCAGGCACAAACGGTAGCACCAATGTTTAATTTGTGGCAAACTAAGCCGTCATATACTATATTTGTAGAGCCGCTATCCTGTATAAAGTAAGGTGTGAAGCTAACGTTGACAAACAATTTTATCCTTTGTATCCGTAATTTCTCTTGTTGATATTTGAGTCGTGACTGATTCAAAATTATTAGCAGGTTGATAATTTCGGTCGTTGTTAACGTAACTTTAGCCAAGCCGATGCTAAACAGGCGACTTCGCGGTAATCCTACGACCTATCGTGTATCTATTCGAAATGGTCATTTGCGTTTCATTTTGGCTAGACCTATACTTGTGATCACCTAACACGCGTAGACGGGAGGCGATGCTGATCAATCACAAACGCTATGGGCTTTTGGGGCTACTGTTGCCGCTGCTCTTTTCATGCCTGGACGGTCAGATAAACTGATTTCCATATATTTGGACAGGATCACTACGTGAAACTCTTACCCATACGGTTACTTACTTATTAGTGCAATAAGATGGTGCTGTCAGTTATAAAGATAGGTAAATGTTAACATAAAATAATGATTTTTTGCCTATAAGCGGGAATTCAATCAATACAATTGGTGGCCAGCCCTCAATACAATACCATACAATCAATTTAATATCAAATAGAACGGTTTGCCAAGGTAGGTTACACTGAATATGAGCTTTCAACTAAACGAATAATACTCAAGTCAAACTTAATGCCTGGTAAATCACTCTCGCTGTAACTAATACTGTTCTTTGAAAATTGCTTACAGGGCTTACAGAAAATGCATCTTAGCTAACAAAAAGACCGATTTAATGTCAACAGTTTCGAATACGTTGCAAACTTTGCACCTCTGCATTTTGGCAATACAAAACTTGAAATTGCCAAGTTAAGAATATGGTCGCTTTTATAGCATGGACGCCAATTAAGCTAAATGCACGATAACGCATTTAAACAACACAATGACTTTTCGTTTAGACTCTAAACCAGCAAGGCTATATATATCACTAAAGGGCCGCAGTTATGTTGCCAAAAACAAATATGAATTACGACATTACTAGGTACCGCGTATACGTCGATGAAAAGCACATGAATACGTCATGAAGCTAGATGTTATAAGAAATCAAGTTGCGCAAATCCTCTCGATAACCCCCGAAGAAAGGCAATACCAGCTAGCTAGAACATAAAGTGCTATCACGTCATTGAGATTGCCCCTCTGAGAAAAATGTAACATTTTAAATTGCGTGTAATGTGATCCTCGCGTGACTCAAATGAGACCTGATTTTTTTATCGCATCAAACGTACTTGAATTATCATATAAATTATTTAGCATAGACAGTGAATGTGTGTGGTAAGCTGTTGTTTATCATGCACGCTCTATACACTTTTTTATCAATGAGTATTTGTCTTCGAATGATATCATTGTTAGCAGCAATATCAATCATTCCATTACAATTGTGCTACCACTGTAGTACAGAACTTCACTGTGGCTTTATATGTCCATATTTTTCGGATAGCTTTCCGTGTAGCCCTACTATAGTAACATTCGCTTTGCACATTTTAAGATTTGTTATGAAAATAAACATAATTGAGTAACAATGATAGTTTACACTCATTATATACCAGTCAAATGCATGATGCACATATATCGCTCTGGCACATCGAGTTTTAAATCTCTTCTATAAGAACCATAGACATATCTGATTATAATAATAACTCTTATATTGCCTATCGACCTCGAAACACCAGTTACAAAGCCGAATTTGTGCCTAACAGCCTAGCATCGAAACAAAGACGCGAGCTGAAAGTGATATCTTAGTTCATGGAAGCCATCATACATGTATAACATTCCAAGCTCAGTAGAAGAGGCGTCTCCCATCAAATATCGCTTTTAAGTATATGACTACAGATGCAGTTAGTAATTGCTAAATTGAGTTTTCCGTCCAACTACCACACCCTATCTGTATCATAAGCAATAGTGATTATACTCAATATATGATATTTTTTACTAACAAGCCGGGCATACGTCGACATATCTAAGAGGTGAGTATTAACTTAGCCACTACATTCATAATTCCAAGCATACTTTAATAAGCTCATATGACCCATGCAGCTTAGTTATGTGCATGTGTCTGCCACTTGAACTTGGCATTATCTAGGTGTGACTTTAATCTAATAAGACAATAATATGTCTACATCTTGCTCTTATACCACTCACAGTTAACTATCTATAACATGCGCATAGTTTAATTTGCCCATGGCGCTACAATATCTGAATCCATCTACAGTTTCAGCCTCACCATTTTGACAAAGAAAGCCGTATTGTAGAGAGATTGAAATAGAAATGTTATGGCTTCAATAAGCGCCGATCTTGACTGTTTATGACCTTTGTTCTGATTGTGGCAATGTTGGTATTACCAGAGAGCCACGGATAAAGTAAAACAAGATCTCTTCATAATTTAATAAAGGTTGGTTGTTAGCCTACGCATCAATCCATGAGCCATTTTTGCAAAGAAATGTCCCCACATTCAATGAACAATAGTATTTTCTAAGGTATAGTTTGTACATCGTCAAACGTACGTGCTCGATACAATAAGCATAGTGGCAAGCTGTTGAACGTTCAAAGTTCTCAATGGTAAAACATTAAAACTTCTAATACAAATTCAAACAATGCATTGCGCACGGAAGAGAAACCTAAATATTACCATAATTGTTCCTCACAAGCACACCTTAGTTTGCTTACAAGATCGCCATATTATGTAATGATAGACGTAACAACATGTCATTTTGAATTCAGGCTAGGATCCCTATCTTGTCTGCATAGCCGAATCTCGAGGCGTGATGAAAGAGACGGGTACTTTTCTTAATGAATCCATTCAATGAAGACTCAACCGATATGTAACTCGCCGATCCCTGAGAAAGTCATCAATACATACACAGAGCAATATTGGTTAAATAATTCGTCTTGTTTGACACTCATGCGCCGGTACAATCTTCGTCTGGTCTATATATGTACATGATAATGAATAGTCGACATTAAGGTTCCCATATCATACATTTCCGGCATAAATACAAATACAAAACAAGATTAACCCCATCGGAGACGGTGATCCACAATCAAATAACTGAGTGCAAACAAACTACGATCGAGGATAACTTTCAAGAAAAGTTAGAACGATGGTCGACTCTATTTGAGCTCTAGTTCAGAATGTCATTAGGTTTAGGTTCTTATGGCAGTTAAATGGACTAAAAAACGATAAAAAAAATTTCTCAACTCACTCGTGATGATTCATGGCTTGTAGCACAGATTCATTCATGTATTAAAAGCAATATTACACAACATATATTTTTCATTCGATTTGAATGATAATTCCAAGGTGTTTTTTGCAGACGTGGTCATTTTAAACGACCACTAACAATCACGTAGCCGAACCTCGTATCAAGTCATTAAGGGAAATTCGCAATTTATTATGCTCGTGTGTGCCTCTTGGGACGTTTTGCAGACGTGGGTAGATAAGGAGGGAGTTTTCATCACCCAAAGTGCTATAACACTATCTCTGCAGATATCCGATAACTGATGAATAGCTGGTTATTGACAGCTTATAATAAATGAATAAGTTTATTGGCTGCCATCGCCATGATAACACATTACAGTGTAAATGTTTGGTTTGTCCAACGTTTCCTGCATCAACGTATTTTATCGATCTAATATTTGGTCTCAATGTAAAAGCTGACCAATAATTGTAGATTTTGACTTGGTGGCTGAATTTAGTCACTGCATGCATCGATAATAGGTTATAGGAAAGTAAGGGTATAGTTAAAGATTACAAAATACAATTTGGATAACACAACAGCCCTGGTTGATTTATCGTGCGATGTGTTGGTCAATAAGTGCGGACATTGGCAGAACCAATTTATGGCTTAGTTAGCATCATCTTATTTGGATAATTACAGAACAAAGATGCAACAATTTTTGCTTTCTTTTTCAAACCCAAGGCCATGTCGAGCAGTTATGGGGAGTTTTGTTCGCTTTTAGTAAATTAGGATATCCTCATATGCTACAGTAGTACTTGCCTAAATCCCCACCCCCTATTTGATTGCATTCAGTGCTCTTAACCATCCATTGTGGTCCAGCGTTGCAAGATATTGCGTCTCAAACCATTCATTTCAATAATAGCGATCAAACATTTGCTTATGATTTTTTCAACGACGCCCAGTTTCCCCAACAGCGCCATATGCATCACGCCACATGCACACCTGCCAATCGACAGATGTCGGCAGTAACTAAATCACTTTCATTATGTCAACTGCATTCGAAGCCTTCGTTTATTTCTTTTCGTTATAGTCCATATATAGTCATGTGCCAGTGCTTACTTGGGCTGGTCTCATTCAGCCACTGTGAGTGCACTCAGGATAAACTTCAGGCAGTTGCTCGATGCATAATTATTAATTATATCCGTATTAAGTTAAACAAGGAGTTATGTGTGTATGCGAGCAAGCTGCATATTTATCAATTTTGTACCTACTTTACATATTATCCTAATTGCCAATAAACGAATTGGCTTGCATCATTTAGGTCATTCATCATTTTTACTACCGCTGTGTTTGCCAACCTTCATCATGGGAAAATATTTTCTTTAGAAGCCATCGTCTCATTTATTAATTTCTGTGGCAACTTTTTGCGTATGGTTTGAATATAGCCGAGGATGTCTCCATGTGTTCGTTTGTACCTTCATAAATTGCCCTTTAACTAGAAATTATAGCTGCTGGTCATTTAACCGCAGAAGTATTGCTAAACGTTATATATAACGACATGCCAACACAGCTATCCTGATTATTTGTTGTAAGCTAGGCAGTGGGGAAGCATAATTGGTCCCTGACAAGTTGGTAAGCTTTGATAAATACACTTGCATCTCGCTGACTGCATTGTACATCGTGTGACATATGATGCAGATGATGATATTCAGACAGTTCGTGTATCTGATATTCATATTGTACATTATTTGCTTGCATTCAAAATAAAGCTTACTACTAATATGGTCACATACTTACGTGCTAGGTCACTAGATTGGTCAGCACACTAATGTAGCTTAGGCTGACACAGATGTTCTGAGCCTGCCTGCATTTCTTGTCATTTAGCATTGTCTGTCGATGGATGCATTGCCATCTCAATACACTATGATAAATGAAGTCAGAATGTGTAAATTGCCATTGACATTTTATGTCAATAAAACCAGCTTTATTTATAGAGGATGTAAAAAAACCAGGCTGAAGTCGCTCATATCTAAGAACGAAGAGGTTCGATCGGGGCTAGATAGTATATGTTACATACATATTTGGATTTTATCTTAGGGGCAACCTCGCGAAACATGATGAAAATGTTATGGCGCACAGAGACGTAAGTATCGCCAGAAGCGTATGCTAGCTGACATAATGCATCTCACATGTTCCTCATATCAGTGGCGTACCCCTGTATTGAATGACTGATATTGTAACAGAAATTAGTGCTGAACTAGCTTTTGTCAACATAAATATTATGCTTACATTTAGGTTTTACCACTGTACTTGTCTATCAAAGCTGATAAAATACCGACAATTGTCAGTTGGAAGAGTTTATTCATGATGTTACAAATAATGAATTGATATAACACTGCATCGTGCGATATGATAAAAGAGATGGCAAAAATCATCGTTTTAACCAAACAATTAGAGGGAGAGCCGTTACTGACCAATATGAATGCTAAGTAAATGGACAACAAAATACTATGTTATTAAATCATCAATATAAGTTACCAAGTGTTCATATCGTTTTAAAATAATCCTGGCTCCTTGCCGAAATGTGTTAAATCTATCCGTTACCTTAACCTTGCGGTGCTATAGCAAAATTTTCCAACAGTCATTGTGGTCTTTCCCGTTTATCGGGTAATTGCACTGTAAAAATGCACTTACCGTTTCCATGTTTCGGGTGACAGCGATATTTATATTCAATTATCTTTCTGATGTTGTGATCAGGAACACAAACCCAAAAATAACGGCCAAGTAATCACTGATAAATTTCATAAAACCCAGAGGGATCAAAACATCATTTCCATTATCGCGCGATGATTACTTCTAAGGATCCATGGTTTGGATCGAAATGACTGGACCAACGAGACAACATCGAGTGCTGCTATGCAGAATGTTTATTTGATAATCAATAGAGGCTGTGAAAGTACCACTGGTATAATGTTATTATTCGAAAATGCAACTTTGAACGTCACTAATTGGGCGATTCACGAGAATACCACAACAAACATTGTTTTATGGACCTTGCTGTTTGACAAATAACGCGGAATATCGCCAGCGCATGGGCGTCTATCTGTGATAGCTATCCGAAACGGTGTCTTTAGGCTGTTTGTAAAAAGTAAGGCACACTAATACTCTCAACCCTTGTTGTTATAACAAATACTAATTTAAGATGCATATAATTAAATTGGTTTTATGGTGGTGATCATGTGTTATTGAAGCGATTGATCCGCAGGCTTCTTATTTCCGTAGTTTAGCAGTGTCTGTAATCATAGCGTTTGTTTATGTCATAGTGTTTGGCGGTCTCTCGGCCTTATCTTGTACATGCGATATGTTGCTTATCGGCTTGCCGCCCTGCTAGGATGTCACCTGACTTCTAATTACTGCAGTTGCCGATAGGGGCGATCATCACTTCCTTTCTCCTTGTGACTGTCGCCATCTTAGCTCGCACGATTTTTTATTCCCTAGCCCACCCACCCAATGTTTTAATTCTTGTTGTATCATTTTCTAATGTAATACCTTTTTCTTGTAGTGGTGGTTGTCTTCTCCCCACCTTTGCTGTGTGCGATGTATGTAGTTCACCTTATTATATATATATGCACCTGGCTTCTAATAAATAAGCCCATTTATCAACTCTATATGTCTTAAATCCCACAGCAAACTAGCTGCAAGGTTTTTGATTACTCTCACAAACTTATTCATTTTATTTTATTACTATATAACCACCCAACATAAATACAAATTATATTGTCAAATATCTTTTTTCTTCAATATCCCCCGCAAGATGTGTTTAATAGAATACTCCGCGTATGTACGAATGACCGCATACAAAGAACAAGTGTTTCGGCTGGTTAAAAAATATTTGCAGTGAAATTTACCAACATGTGCCACTATTTCCCATCTGCATGCGGTGGTTTACGCACATAAGCGACATCAGATGCCGTACAAGAGTGAGATGGTGAAAATTGTCCGAGGTCATGGAATTATCCGAGGAGCAGGTGTCAAATCAATGACGTATTTGTCTCGGTATCGTTGATGTTTGGCATCAGTTACAGTAGCCAACCATAACCGTGATGGCAGCAGCACGGGGACGGAATCGTTTGGAAGATTAATATACCATCCTGCTGGGTCTTTTGAATTGAACGAATGCAAGATGTTTATTGGTGCATATATCAAATACCACTATGATTGTAGAATACTAAGCTTGCATTTGAGTTCAGTGAGCTGGCTGACACGATCATGCCTGGTTAGCTCTACCATAGAGCAACAACGCCATAGAAAAAGCTGTAGCAATAGTTCTGTAGCAATTCAATGTGCCTGCTGGCTCAGGTTCAGAGTAATTCACCATTTTTAGGACGGCGTGTTTTGTATAGTTTCTTTTTCATTATCTTTACCGACTAGTCAAAATGGATTTTTGTGTACTGCTTTTTAGCAAATAAATACATTTTAATATCAAGTTTAGTCAAAACTGTTTAGTTCGTATGTTATGAGGATAGTGTAAGCGATAAATCGAGATTTCCAATAAAGTTTGCAAGATAAGGTGTGGCGCTTATGTAAAGAATGCATACTTGTCGACAGGTGCTGTTGCTGTAGGTGATGCAAATACTGCTTATATATGGTAATAATGATGCGTTTGGCGTAAGAACATATGTCGATATATGTAGGTGCTTAAGTTTGAGCCATACACGCTTGACAAGTATATACATTTTTGTTTGTACGGCAAAAAGAACTTTTCAACTTGCTTTGTTTGTATTAATGTGAGCTCCTTTTCCGACCTTTGATGTTTGGACCAATCTAGTGTTTATTAAATCGACCACCATCCGCCAGCATGCTATAATTACAATGACAATTTCGCTTCCATTTGACTAAACATGCTCGAGGTCTATGTTGTTTAAATTGATAGCGGTTGAGCATTAACAAGTCTAGGGATATTTATTCGTTGTTATGATGTCATGTTCGCATAATGTCTGAGCGGATTATGGTGCGTATGACCGCCTATTAGGGTAAGAGAATATTTGGCTCCCCATAATTGAATAACACGCGGCTAAAATGTCATTCATTCCATACAGTATGACAATATATATATATATATATATATATATATAATTGAATACTTTGTCTTCGCCGGCATACAGAACGAATATACTAAAGAAAGAAGGGATGTGTCTTCCATACAGAACGAACCGACTAAAAAAAATCTGGCATGTTGGCATGCAAATTTGGAATGAACACGGGTCGCCATGATATGGAAAGCCAATTTTAGCCGGCATAGGCATGATACAATATAAATGCCATTACGACCAACGAGTCATGCCAATTATTCGTTGCAGTAAATCAGTACGTTGCTGTCCTCTTCTTCGTTAATATAAAGCGCCGCCGCAAAGCGTCGTGTTTGTTATGCTTTGGGTGTGAACAATGAGCTAACAACACCGAGCGATAAAACTCTAAACCCAATAGCTATCGCAACACATTGCAATAAAACCTGTTATATATTGTTAATGGTAACAGATGGTAGATCAATCTAAGAGTGCCTGAACAGACAATTTGCGGCTGTATTGCAATCGACCAGAAGAGGATTCGCATTATCAAACTCGGTGAAATGCACTGCCAATGATGCTAATTGGGTATTCCTTCCATGTATCAATATTTTGTCTATATATATATATGTAAATAAATACATATCTATGGATACATATGTATTCTGTTACCCATATTTTTACATTGCTAAATATACTTATACATATGTATATACGTAGATACATAACGATATATCGAACAACATATATGTATATATGAATATATATATATAAAAATATATATATATATATATATATATATATGAATATATATTATAAATACAAATATATGTATATAAAAGCATAGAAAAAATATATATATACTTACGTTTTATATCTATTTATATATATGTAAATATAAATATATATACATATACATTTATACTTATTTATATACATATATATATATGTAAATATATATATATATATATATATATATATATATATGTATATATACATATATATATATATATTTATATGTATATGTATATATATTTATATATATATACATATATATATATAAATAAAAAACATATATATATATATATATCCATAAATAATCGTTCATATTTATATAAATATATATAGTTACATATATATTCTGTTTTTCCATTTATATACATCGCTCATTTACTACTATATATGTAGATATAGATATATATATATATAACGATAGATATACTAATATATATGTATATATATATATATATATATATATTTATATATATATATTTATATATTTATATTAAAAGTTATAATTATATATATATATAAACATATATATACACATCGTTATATATCTATATATATATATATCTATATATATGCATATATATATACATTTATAAATTAGAATATTTGGTTCCCCATAATTGAATAACACGCGGCTAAAATGTCATTCATTCCATACAGTATGACAAGTATATATATATATATATTGAATACTTTGTCTTCGCCGGCATACAGAACGAACCGACTAAAAAAAGAAGGGATGTGGCCCAATTACTTATCTGGCATGTTATGCAAATTTGGAATGAACACGGGTCGCCATGATATGGAGAGCCAATTATAGACGGCATAGGCATGATATAATATAAATGCTATTAGGACCCACGAGTCATGCCAATTATTCGTTGCAGTAAATCAGTACGTTGCTGTCCTCTTCTTCGTTAATGTAAAGCGCCGCCGCAAAGCGTCGTGTTTGTTATGATTTGGGTGTGAACAATGAGCTAACAACACCGAGCGATAAAACTCTAAACCCAATAGCTATCGCCACACATTGCAACAAAACCTGTTATATATTGTTAATGGTACCAGATGGTAGATCATTCTAACAGTGCCTGAACGGACAATTTCCGGCTGTATGGCAATCGACCAGAAGAGGATTCGCATTATCAAACTCGGTGAAATCATTGCCAATGATGCTAATTGGGTATACCTTCCACGTATCAATATGTTGTCTATATATATATATATATATGTAAATAAATACATATCTATAGATACATATGTATTCTGTTACCCATATTTTTACATTGCTAAATATACTTATACATATGTATATATGTAATTTGCATAACGATATATCGAACAAGATATATGTATATATAATATATATATATATAAAAATATATATATATATATATATATATAGGGATTATACATGAATTATAAATCTACATACACCTTAGTTTTCAAACATATGTGAAAAGCATAGAAAGATATATATATATACTTACGTATTTATAAATTACATATCTATTTATATATATGTAAATAAATATATAGATACATATACATTGGATCTGTACTTATACTAATCTGTAGGCAAGATAATAGATGTATATATATATAAATTCTATATAAATATATTTTATATATATATGGTGTATATACGATATTATACTATATATATAGGATATTATATATATAGCACCGCGATGTATTTTTATATATATATATATATAGCATTAGGTACTATTGGCTTAAATAAACATATCAGCTTATTTATATCACAGATAATAAAACATATTTATATATATATATATAGTTACATATGTATTCTGTTTTCCATATATATACATCGCTCATTTTACATATTGTAACATGTAGATATATATAATCTTTACGTGCATATATATATGATATATATATATATATATATATATATTTATATATATATATATATATATATATTGATAGATCAAACTAATATATATGGGATATATATATATATATATATATATTGTTTTATATATAGATATTTATATATTTATATATAAAGTTATAATTATACCCAATTACTTTTGCAGCTCGGACCCATGACATCTATGTAATTTTGCAATGCTTTATAACGAAAAGGGCAGATTTGATTATTGTTAATATGAAAATTTTCTTGAAGAATACATCTAAGGTAATCACAAATTAGAAATCTACTTGTACCTTAGTTTTCAAACATATGTGTGTGCAGGGAATACGATGTACAAAACCGATTCTGTTCTCTCTCATATGTATGTAATATTATCGCCTACTGATCTGTAAGCTGACTGCAATCCTGTAGGCACTGCTTTGAAGACAAATGGCATTATTGTCAAATTCTTACCTTTTATGTGAGCCCATCTTCGATATTACTTTGTTTTGAGGCAAATAGCACCGCGAATTTTACACGGCATGTTATCTGTAGCATTAGGTACTAAATTGGCTTAAATGAGTTGCACTCAGCTTATTTGTAGCACAGATAATAAAACATCATGACAGTTGGAGAGTTCTCTAAACTGTATTTGTATTAACTTCCGTATTCATTTGTCATGGCTGGCTTGTAACTGGTTCCCAAATTAATCTTTACGTGCATGCATTGATATAACGGTCGTTCGTTTCGCCCCTTCACATAGAAGCAATGGTATTGAAGACTGTCGACGTTGGGATTTTTTATTACAGTAGTGAATCGTTTTATGGTGCATCCATCAACCAGAATTAAGAACAATGGCTAACCGAAGCCATTATACGTGATGCCAGCGAACGTCGGCATGGTCGTTTTGGAGCTGCGCGTTGTTTAATATTTTTGATAAGACAATTAATGAATCTATAAACTGTTATAGTGTCTTCACAACGCTCCAATTGTAAGGTATGTTATTCGAGCTGCTTCGCGAAAATGTAGCCTGAGTTTTATAGGGCAAAGAATTTTGTTAATGAAATCGTAAAATTCATATATGCGTAATTCTCTCTTATGACAACGGGTTGGTGTCGAATAACTGACACAAATAATGTGAGATCAAGGAACAACATCACACATTAATCTATATCCGTCCCCGTTGTGATTACTTATCGATCCTGAAAGTGAAGCAAATCCCCTGCTTTGTTTATCTTTATATCTTATTCAAACGAAAGCTGACCCTTTTCGTTCGGGATTGGTTTTTGAATTGATAATCACGAGAGGCCTGGTTTACAATCAATGAGGCATCCAAGCCGGCAAGAATTAAGCAGCACACACAATCAATCTCTAATTTCTTTCTTGGCTTCTATGATACTTTGGTTGAGCACGACATTGATATCATGTCATGATTAGCCCTAATGAGTGACATTTATTAACGAAGCCCGGAACTGCAAAAAATCAATGGTTAGTCTGATTGAGTACAGTTAACACCTACGAACTAAACCTTGATTCCTGGTATCACGTAGTAGCAAGCCCAATGTGACCTGCTAATCTGGCTTGATTAAAGCAGCGTACACATCCAGCCGTCATGTGATACTTTTTTGCGATACTTTTGGTGAGGCCTGTTATGATCATGACTCATTGTTTGAGTTCAGTGCGATGCACAGCGTCATGAGGCATAAATTGACGTAATGTGCCAACACTTCCTAAGAACCGAGACACTATAAGAAACATTCTCCTGTTACCTATGATTCAGCTTTATGATCATGTTAGCACTAATATCAATTGATCCAAGCCAGAATGAAACCCCGAATCAAATGTTATGTGAAGAAATGGCATTTGCTAGTTAAGTGTTTTCCGCGTGAAAATGACTATTGGTGGAGTCGGGCGGATAAATATAATGTGTCTACTTAACCTTTAGTAGTTTACAGGACATTACTGCTGATATGATTTTGCAAAGCATCATTAAACATAACGATTTCTAAAGTCATAATTGTCTGTTTATAATGCAGGATGCTATAGGTGTTCATTCCAAAATGTCTTGTGACGTAGGTATGGTTCTCTTGTTGACGTATTCACTGCGTAAAGAACTATTGTATCTGGGACCTGAATCGTCACGAACTCTATATGCTGCACTTATTTGATTTGCCCAACATGAAGCTTACTCATAGTCCCGAAATAGCCCTTTGCTCCACTGTTTCATATTGTCACAAAGGATCATATTAACGCATAATGCCCTACTTAAAGGCTCTACTTAACAGACAACGCACACTGAAATCCATCAAATGTAGAAACGAGGCAGAAAGTGTTAGCTTATTCATTTAAGGCTATGGATGTGCAGACATTGAACTTTAGATCAGCCAGAAGTTGTGCAGGACTATTGGCGTAAGTTCCTTACACGATGCATTTTAACACTTGGTCCGTCCGTGAGTGCGTCATAGCTGATCATGCTGCTGGGATAATGTACTGTGCACGCCGTTATATGTCCCCAGAAGGTTAATTATTTGCATCATTCATTTAGCCCCACAAAGTTTGCATATGTTGCTATATAGCGATATGTACCGTGTCTGTGGGTCATAAGCGGCATCTAACCACCCTACTACTAATCATCATTCAATATGTACTAAAAGTTTACCGGGAAGATTGTTGAGTAGCTGACAGTCTCTAGATTGCGCCAACTCCCGATATCTAATACTTATCGTCAAATTAGTAGTATTAGGTCAAATATTGTAATTATAACCTTTAGCATAAAAATCATTTTTATTTAATGTGATAAACCATGTTCTATGTAGTTTGTAGGCGTTTCGGTCGATAAATATATGCTAGAATGAAGGGAATATAGTTCGCGCAGTTGTGCATGAATTGTTTAAGCCGCGAAATATTGGCGGACAGATTTATTTGAGGACCATTCATTCAGTGATGAGAGATAATTATTTATGAGATGAAAAATCTCAGCTTTGGTTCATCAATCATTAAAATTTAGAAAGGAATAAATATAGCGTTTGATATTGATAATGTTCTTGGTTTGTTTTATGACGGAGCAAGGTAAGCAACCAAACCAAACTGATAGTGTAGTGAATCCATGAGATCCATAATGCGTCCAAATACACCCAAATTAACCGCAGTGCACCAAGAACAATGCTTATGATAGTATATGGCATTTGAGGTTCCTTGCAAATGCACGTAAGACATGCAATATTCCCCATTCCAATCATTTCCCGTCCTCTAGTATTGCATTATTAGTGGCACAAAATTTAGATTCCTAGTTCGTGTATCTGCCTTAATGTTCCAATTTTCTCTGTTCTGTGGTTTCTAGCAAAACTAAGGCTGATCTACTGCTGCCCAAGCGTGTTAGATTTACACTTCCGTAATCTTATTGGTTAGCTCTAGCTACTGGCAAGAGATGAGTGGTGACAAAACAGTGCCTAGATTACCCAACAGGTTAAGAACGATTGACAAACGTATTAAGTTGACCTGGGTCTTTTCCCCAGTACTGTCATTAGAATTTTACTGTTTATGTCCCGACGACTTATCCCTCTTAAAAACAAAAGGAAGGTTATCGATCCATCGATTGCTCAGCGATGCAAATGCAGGTAACCGCCAGCGGCAGGTTGAGTGCTTGCAATGAATCCTTTTGTATCCTTGATGATAAATGCGTTTTCATTAAAGTGCTGGGCGATAACGTCCATGATGTTCACTGTTAATGTATGGGACACGGAAGCGATGTTACGTTTTGGTGCAATTATCAACCCTGGTATGAAAAAGGAATTAGGTTATCATTTTGGCCATCTGTGTCTTCAAGGGTCCAATTGACTCGTACTTTTCAGCCGATACAGCCATCAAAAGGCGAGCTTTATGTGAACTACTAATAATCAGCTTGCACGGGATGCTTAAAGCCGACATGTCAAAATAGATTTTTGAATGAATTTTCAGATATGGGACACGAGCATTATAAATCAGCAACGCATAAACTTACTTTAATATTCGCGTTTCGTTAATTGCTTGGGAAGAAACACAATGATCACAGCGCAAAATAAATGCCGCTAAATAAACAAAGCCGGAATCTCCAATTCCGACCAATGCCATCTTAGTTTGACTGACCAGTTTACTTAAGCCCATTTCCCCCTTCCGCACGTGACTGCATTGTTTAAGGTGTCAATCACAGTATGACGAGTAATATGTAGATAGTGTAACAACCTTAGCAAGGATGGGGAGGAGAGGGGGGGGGAGAAGAGGCAGAAATGGATGGATTTGGCCGGATTGCCTTAGGAAAGATGACCCTACTTAACTCTGCGTATAGACGGAATTATTAATCAAACTCACGTTACAGAACATTATATTTTAAAACAAAAATCTATGGCTTGCAAAATCTAGCAGAATATATCTTGACAATACATATCTAGTATTTGCACCGAGCAAGGCTTTCCAGCACAATCTACTTAATATAGTGCCAAGAATGATTCTTTTAGCTTGAGTGATTTGCAGGAGCTAACAAATACTTTCAAGAACTCACCCTCTGCACACGTTAATACTACATGTGTCATTAATCTTCGCCTTGGTTACTTCTCCCCAAGGATATATTGTTGACATAATGTACTTGTTCACGCATTATTAGACGATTTAATATGAACATATGGTGTATAATAATTTATCTGGGCTTGATATGCATTACATAACGGTTTCCAGCAATAAAAAATGCACGATGATTTGGACGACTGCTGCAGCCTTACGCAGCTGTGTTTTCTGTATATGTTGTATTTGCTGTATCCCAAGGCCATCGATTATTGAACATAATAAAGCAGCCTTACTACTTTTGGTATTCCAAACCTCAGTGTACAATTTGATATTAACGCAATATAACATATCTTTAATCTATGCATTCCCAGCCATAAACGTGAAACTAGATTACAGTTAATTGTTCAATTAACTGTCTCGCAATAACGGCATTTAGGGCAAGTTTCAAAAAGGTCATTGTTGAGTACATATATAACGTCCAACCAGGCTTACAAGAAAATAATGCTCCGCCAATAATGAGCACAAGTGATTTGCTAAGAGTTTTGGGCAAAATAGCATGACATACATATGTTTGCATATTGCAGTGGCAACTCATATTAAATGCCTGACTGTTAAGGGCAATAGAGACGGGTAAGCAAATACACAACCTAATTGTCATGAGAACATATTTGTGATCCTGTTGCCCTGAGCAAAGTGAAAGTCCTATACGACATATATAAAGTAAAGGGTTAGAAAATGTAAGGAGAGAATCACAGTTATGACGCAATCACAATATATCTTTTACAGCCATAACAAGCACACGTCTGCCATAACAAGCACATGTCTGCTGTCATGTTACAGTGATAAAATATCTGGCAGGCAATTTGTTTAAGAGAAGAAGTCAGAGAACAGTGGAATTTCATACGTACTCAAGCCATATATATGCGAGGGTTGAATGGTATGCATAATTTACGAGCGTATATAACACAGAAATCGGTGTCGAATACATTGTCTGTCTTACACTACATGTATGCTAGAGTTTGTGGACCAGGAGCCCATGTTTATATATAGCATTGTCTTATTTGTAGAATTTCTGTGAACTTGTAAGATTACAAAATGTTGGATAATAATAGAGGTAGCAATATCAAACAACCCGCGAGCACATGAAGGTGCGTATGCATGTCAATCATATTATTCCATATCATCGCAACCTCAAGCTGCGCATACTGTTGTTTTGCCATATCAATAAATGTAAACCGTTTGTCTGCTGCTTAACATACGCCATTGGGTAATATTAGCTTTGAAAAAGAGGAAATAGGGATTGCGCAGTCACAGTGTTTGCACACTTTATTACATTTGGCAGACATAGAATAATTGCCCAGAGGACCAGCTGGCAATCTAATAGAATAATTGATGGCTTATTAGTACGGATTTAAAGGTAGTTCAGGGCACATCTCCTTTGGTTCAATAAAATAACGCTGCCACTTGTATCGTAATAACGCCAATAGCTACAGCAGTGGAGGGGTTATGTATCTACGTCATAGTCTGTTGAAATTGCAATGTTTAGATGGTTAGAATCGAGCAATAACACACAGGCATTTCTCTTAGTTTATGACGAAAAGGCCAATATATAGCAAATCTGCTCTGAGGAGATTGGTAAGGAGGGTAATTTTTTACAAACTACAACAAAACAAGTTGGTATTAGAGAACATATATTAAAAGTACCGAAATGATTAAGCTGAAGACATTTTCATGCATCGCTGTCATTTGCGGTAGGCTATAGTCTTAAGTTACAAAATTATCGATAACTTGATAACAATTGGAACGTCGGCCGCGTTAACATGCGGAAACAGCATTTGGAGAGTAACATACTTACCCATAAAAGTTAACAAATGAAGAATAACATTCCGTGACGTCCAATATGAAATGTTTTTTATTCCGAGTTTTGATTTTGCAAGGTATTGCCGTGACTAATTAGATAACCGTGTATTATGTTTAATTATTGCTATACTTAACGGATCGGTTTTATAGGACGAATCTTGGTGTCAACTGTAACAAGTATTGGAACAATCTCAAAATTATGCTTGTACGTGCTAAATTTACCTGCATGGAGGAACTGAGTGTGCAATTTTTATCATTGTCCGATTGCGTGTTGAGTGCTTTTAGAGCAGCTGGCAGAAATGTAAAGCAAACATTTCAATGTCTATGAGCATTAGCAGGATCCTCTTGTAGCCAGAAACTGACTGTTTTCTTGAGTGGCATAAAGCCTCGGGGGTTGAAGATATGGAGTGTCATATTTGCAATATTGAATCGTAAGTGCATGACTTTGAACGGACAAGACCGTTTTCATACACATTATTCTAAATATGGCTCGATTGATTATCTGGCAAACACAAAAACGAGAAGATGACGAATGCGTCAAGCAAACATATAGGCTTACAAATCCAAAAATAACGCCTGCTGTGTGTCTACTGGTTAACGTAAAATGTAATCAACACTATTGGAGAGACAAGATTGCGTATCCATTCACATTTTCTTTATTATCCAAATACGGGCGTCACTAAGGTAACGCAATAACAACTAAGATCATTAAAAAGCGTGCCTTGACTGATGTTAAGCAGGTATCGTGCTATAAGCAATGCTAATAACTTTTCAATAGAACTTAGTTGGTAAGTCACACCTGGGCGTAATTATGTAACGTTGACTCAAGTAATATTATATGCTCATCGAGGGGTCAATATTGGTTATGCTTAATAAAGGCATTTTGTAATGTGGAATGGACGCCTTACCTTGATGACTATCGAAGAGGAGGATTTTCGGGAGCGCGAATACAACCGTTCATTCCGAGCAATACTTCATGTGTTCTTAAAAAACATAGTTCTCTTGCTTACGCATCGTATTGCATTGGTGTTACAACATAGTTATGACAGGTGATATAGGAAAATTGGCAGTTTAATAATCAACATATATTTGGTCGATCTGCACCTCACCAAACCGTTATGTTACAGGTGCAATGGTAGCAGAAAATGTAATCGATGATTAAATGTGTCTTGCATTACACTTCACCGCAGCCTAGCAAGATAGGTAGGATTTAAATATCCGACTTCAGTCGGCGCATCAACTCATTAACAATTTGCCTCGTAATGTGATTAAAAAAGAGGAAATTACAATCACGATAATAATAATAAGGCTGTCTAAATTTAACTGCTACATATCAGCGAGTCATCATGAAATGGTATAGGTCGTGCATTGCGACCACATCAATGGCAATCATTAGATTGATTAATATGGGTAATACGGTTTAAATGTCGCGTAATCACGAGTGAGTTTATGTCAATTTAAACGAACAAAGCTTTGATCACTTGCTTGAATAAAGATCACTTGTACAGCACAGTTAGCACAACAATGGTCCAAAGTTTACCCAGAGTACCAAGCCTCTATATACTTCGTATTTTAGTCGGATATAATCTCTTGCTACCCTGTGTGTAAGTTACGGATCTGCATCGGCTGCCCTTGACATTATGCAAAAACATTGCAGAATTCCAAATCAGCACGATATTTATGATTCGTTAGGTGTGTCAGTAAATTCAGACGACATTGTCCAGAAGGCGTGGCACCATTATTGGCATATTTAGTGATGGCACGCAACTTGCAGCGGTTGAGACATTTACATATATACCTATCATGAACGCCAGTTTTACCAGCTAAATAAAACAAGGATTGTTCTTTGGTATGAACCCATGCGGTGTAATGAACCCAAGATGGATCAATTATCAAGCATTTATTTGGTGTTTCCATTTGTTTAAAAAACCTGTGTAGCTCATCAATCGTAAGTTAATAACAAGAAAGGGCACAAGTCTTGCTTCGCAGACCCCCAAATACTGCAATAATAATAGCGAATGGGTACTTCCTATTTATATCACTCAATCTGGCCTTGCACATGCGCTAGAAAAGACATTGCACATATATTGGCTATAGTACACGCGCGATCGGTCGGTCATTTTTTTATTCAGGTTTGTTAGATTTATAGTAATGTGCAGTGCAGACGCCAACCAAAACGCGGCTTGGCACGAATCACATGGTCGCTTCAAGCTCCTCGCCCCGCGAATTGATCCTTAATGCAGGTGGTGAACCATACTATGTTTATATAATCCCGCTACAAAAACAGGCGCTGCCAAAATAATCATGCGACGCCGAAAGGATGAAGAGTAAGTAGAGTGTTAAACGCCTTGATTCACATCAAGTTGTCTCGTTATAGCATATGGTGCATGTGGAGCAGTATGCAATAGCGTCAAAGGACCAGTCATTCGGCCTTTTCATTTCAAATGAAAGACTTCTAAAAACAGTCGCGAGGAGATTTATAGCGGAATTAACATTCGATAAAGTGCACTGCATATGCGGGACGATTGTCATTGTTGCATTCACTTGGGTAGCAATGCCAGCGTATCAATATTACGTGACAAAATAGACATATGTGTCTTTGTTGATTGCTTATATCAATACAATTATTATTGGCGCTTTAACCCCCAGTTACCATACAATTGAATATCTTCATCATCGACCAAGAAGATATGGCGGCGCATCCAGAGTCCGGAAAGACTCATTTAACGTCAATGATTCGCAAATATTCAGCACTTTTGAGAGCGTTAATCATGGAAATAGAATTCAATGATATATGTATGATTAATTGTTAGACAAACGAGTAGCCAATAGTCTGGAATGTTTGTTTGGCAGATAATATAACTCGCTGTCTCAATAACAGTCATGAATTTAAAAAGAGTACATATACCATTGAAAAGTTGCTTTAGGTTCGTGATGCCACAACTGATTTTAACGACGTTAATGTTTTACTAACATTACTCAAATCTAACCGAGTACAAGAATGATGGTAAAGAACATCTAAGTAGTTCACTAGTTTCCCCAAATTATTGCGCGTTATTCAAAACGTAAATCGCCTTTGTATGGAGATTACATGACTCATGTTACTAATTTAATGTATTGTTCATTATGCGTTGGATAAGCCTTTTCTGCACTTGAAACGGTTTGTTTGCGACGGACAAGGTACAATCAAACATAAAATGAATTTCAGCAGTGTTTTGACTAAATAAGCCACGTATGGCCAATGTATAGAACATTGTCGCAACGTTCTCTTCACCATTATCTGTATCTTCATATTGTTCAATTATGAAATACGGTCATAATATGTATTTTATTTATCCTCGTCTTAAGTTTGTGATACCGTGAATTTGTTCGTAATGACACAAAAGGTACATTTTAATTCTCATTATAATACAAAGTAATATCAAATCAAACTCTTTCTTGATGTGATACGAAAATGTAGCCATTGCGTAGCTCATTATCTAAGTACTTTCGTGTGTGTGTAGCAACTGCTGAGTATCGTTGCTGCTTTGAGCTTGTTAAACAATGCGCAAATATTATTTTCATCTTCAGTTAATTGTTATAGATTGAAGCAAATCATATATCGATGATAACTAGAGCAGTCCTATCTCTCTGCAGATGTTGATATTATTATGGTGATGTGCAACTTACATACGTTCCCATAATTGGTCCCATGCGATGCGTCCTGTGATAAATATTGCACAGTAAAGCATCTCAGATCAACACAAGCGTCACATAAACTGCCCAAAGCCTTGAACAGAATCGTAATTCTGCTCCACCAGATGTCATTGCAGGCAGTTTACGGCGAACGGCTGACAATGATTGCTACTATAAATGTGAAATACATGCGATACATTCGTTGCAAGAATGGCACGCGTATTGTGTATTGGAGTGTAGCAATAGCCAACGCGTACTATAGAACTATACTTATGTTATATCGCCGGATAAGTCAAATTTATAAATAGCACATTGCCTTTTTTAGAGAGGTGCAACAATTATAGCCGGATTTAGGTAAATTTCATTAAGCGTTTAATATTTGTAAAATGTACTGCGCTTAGAAAACCCATAATCCTCGCATTATCGGGTTCCATCATTTCCTCAGTTATAAAATATCGGCAGGAGAGTCAAAAAAAAACTAAAATAGACGCTTCGAGCCATAAAGTCTAGACCTAACGGATGCATATTTTCCATGGAATCACGAATAGCGTCCTTCTGTTTGAAAAGAAAGGCAGCGTTTTATCTGTTTTAAACTCCATCTAGTTTCTTGCGTATTTCAGAATTGCAAAATCCAGTTTTCCCAGATAGCCATTCGGTTCCTTAAACTAAGCGACTTTCAGTTACCTAATTTCAAAGTTGATTGGTTAGATATAATGGTTTTATGGCTTACATATTATAGTGGAAGTTAATATTTCATAGATTTGATGAATAGCGATTGACTTGGGATACAATGATCGGGGTTTCATGACAGTTTGCGTGCTTAAACATCATTCGTACTTTAATCTACGAGATTCATCGCATAATAATAGATGTCGCCACGGTATGTCACAATGGAAATGCAAATCGATGTAACAACCGGTTTAGGGGTCGGGATTTATCGAAGAGATTAACCACATAATCTGATTCCTTTGCCAAGCTGTCCTTAAATAATGAATGCAAAGACAGTGTGATGATCAAGGATGTCTGTCGTCTATATCATTTACGCTATTGCTTTAAGTTTACTCATCTGCGACGATGGATTTTTCAAACGAACGATCGTAATATATCTATACTAGTTTATATTTGCAATCAGTTTAAGCCATGCGCAATACAAACGAAAATAAAATGCTCGATAACTAAACGATAATGCTCTAAAATATCTCCCACAATTAAAGGTTGTATAAGGCATTCACGCTGCAATCATGGCATGGACATTTTCCACCGACATGCACCATATGCTTCTAGCCGCTTATTCTTTCTACTAGAAAAGACCACCTCATTGCTGGTAACCTCGACTATGAACCGATGTCTATTACAATACCAAATCACAAATAACTGCATAAGATAGCGTTGCTTTAAAAAAGATATTTGCACTGGTTTATGTGCGAGATGAGTGCTGCACAGCTCATTGCGACTCCCCGCGATTATTCTGACTGGCGTCATAATTCAAATGCAAACGATAACGACGCTTAGACATAGTTTATGCGATTTGCTCATGATTCGTGAAAAAGGGATTTCCCAAAAACGGCCACTTGGTTAGACGAACATTTTGTCTTTTCGTTCCTCTTCAAGTCAGAGCAATTATAAATGTACCTTAAAATTGGAAAGAATAAAACGAAAACATTTATTGGTGTGCGTCGCGTCTACGAAGTAATGACGTCAACCACCCAAAATATATGCGCACCGGCGACTACGACAATCATACAAACTGCATGTTTGGATGGATTCTGTCAACAGCGAATTGCTCTCTCACTGTTACGCTGACCTGCGTGGCAAAGCATTTTGCCAAGAACATACATCCTTTTGCCACTTATCATTGTGGCATCTTAACTATGAATCAGCCCGTTAACGTCTATTAACTGATTCTCTTCTGTTGTACACCGCCATCAACTATGTCATAAAGCGCTTGCTCTGTCTAAATTGATAACTTCGGCGACCCTGGCTCTACCAGGGACCCTCGGTTAACTAGGGCACCAACTTAAATTCTGACCTGTGAGAAATATCGGCGTATCGTCGTAGATTCATTTGATTTAATGTCGGTGGTTCGTGTTGAACTGCCCATTCGTATTCTTATTGGGCTAACATTTTATGCATCGGTACACTGTGCCGCGTCAATGGTAGTCATATCGATGGAACAATATCAATGGAAGCGGTAATGAGCCCCCTTTCATTAAGTCATGATGTGCTAATAATATATTGCTAAGTATATTATAGAACTTTGTAAAGTAGCGAAAAACGGGTTTGAATTAGCTATATCAACAACCCAAGAGAGAAATAGCAAACTAGAAAGCGACTTGTATTTTTAAATATGATAACAGAGAGGTCCACATTCAGCAAGTATCCCCTAGTTCTCAACTGATGACGCCATATTATTGGCTAGTAGCGTCGATCTTCTCTTTGACAATATTGAATTCCTCATCTTAATTTTAAACGTATAGGAACATTTAACATAGTTTGTTCAACGAATCGCACCTGAAAGGGCAGTGTCTGTTTCTGAACACTAATAAAATCACAGTCAATGTAAGACGTTTTATATTGCTGGCATAGTTTGCGAACATTGCTATTAAAACATTTTGCTACGCCACATATCAGCGTGTGTTGCTATTACCTATTCGTAAATTCTAAACCATAAGACTATTTGGCTGTGTATTCACTGAATTACTTTCATTAGGTATGTAGGTGCTTTATTTTGCAAGGCTAGCCAGGATTACAAGAATGTGCATTTGCGATTGAAAAAACCCGGATTTTTACTCTTCATGAAGCTAAAACGAGTAATAAATGTATACTTTGAATGGTCAATCTGATCATACACCAGTCGTATATGACATTTAACATTGCTTTTATACAATGGCAGTAATAATCAGTTGACTTACAATTGTTATATTTGATATACTGCGATGTCCGTATTCTGTTTTGACTAATGACAGCATGAATAATCCCAAGATTTTTACTATTGTGTCTGACGATTACGCTTGCCGTGATTGTGCTGCTTTATGGGAATTACAACTCATATCATGAAACATTCACCAACGAGAATGCATCCACTTGTGTGCTTTATGCTTGAGGCGCAATATAAACACCATGAGATTGTATTAAATTTTAACCTATCAATGGTGCATTTAAATGTCATTTTGATTACACTTCAGGTTTACCTCCTACTACCATAAGATTGCCACTGAAAATATGTACTCTTTCTCTTCTAATTAGTAAGATTATATATATGCAGTGACTTGTCGTCATGATCGAACCCGGTTATATTTGTCCTGCTAGGTTACTAATTGACATTGTACAGCTCTTTCGTGGCACAGTAATAGTTGTCAAAGTTCAAAGCAAACCTAGTAGATTTTAGTTGAATTACGTTAACTATTTTGAAGGCATCGTTAACATCAACGAACTATACGCCATTCTCCCAGGAGCTAGTGACCATCATGATTATTATTGTATTGCATAATTTGGGTGCATCGCATTGTCGCAATTATAGCTTTACACGACCCAGTTTCAATGGCGGTAAGTCAGAAGATACGTGCTAGAAGTTATGTGGAAAAGGAAGTAAAACATTGTAACACGTTTAAGTGTTCGAGAGCATACAATCGTGACATAAGGTACATGTGATTGTGAAGAACTACACTTACAGCGGTTTAAGAATTAATAAGCGTGCCATATAAATGCGTGACGTTATACGCTAACATGTGTTTGATTTATTTGATCCATGTGCACATTAGAGCAGTTATGATGCTGATGAAACGTTATGGCTTATTAATTTGTGGCGAACACAATTCATGAACGAAAAAAAGACTTTCAGAGCAGTTGTTACTGATCAAATAGGGTCTCCATTGTACTATCGCTGGGAAAAACTTTGCAAATTGTGGCTGATATATGAGCATTTGGGCATGGACCTGGTAAAATATTTGTTAGTTCATTGTAAATTATAACTTACTTTGTATCATATTGATGTCCGCAGCTTATAACAGAATTGCGGCCTCTGCAAATATGAGAGCAACCGCGCCGCTGACGCGAAATTTGCCGACACACGTGTGTATTGATTTCAAGCAATGTATCTAGACCCGCGCTCAAGTTGTTTTGCAATTTACACACCTTATGGTAATTAGGTGGCTTGCCCCTTTCACAGTGATAGTTTTATTCCCAGAGCCAATGTAATGAAAACCTGAGAGCATTTTTGCTTTGAGCTGTTCTCGGCGGCGCATAAGTTAATTCGCTTACGGCGGAAGTACTCTATACATTTTAAAAGAAAGATAGAGACTAGCGTCTTGCAGGATTGTATACGAGCTACCATATTGCTCCCCGGTAGCCAAATCACATATGTGAAGGTTTTTACTGATTGGCCTGTGCACCGCGGGAAGCGAAAACGATATGTTGGTAAATATAATGAGCATTGCTTACGAGGCCTGGCGTTTTGATGTGCCGATTAAGTTCTATGAGATCAACAATTGTCATAAAGGAACTGATGCTGCTGAGGCAAAGTTTCATCATTGACTTAGACATTATCAAGATCAGTATGTTGCAACATCTCATTCTATATTTAGGACTTCTCTGAACGCCTGCAATGTGGAAAGTATATTTTCAAGCAAAGGAACAGATGTTTAAGGCTGAATGGAATATAAATATATATAAATATATATATATATATATATTTGAGATATATAGATATATATATATATATATATATATATACATATATATATACATATATATATATATTTATATATATATATATATATATATATATATATATATATATATATATATATACATATATATATATATCTATGTAATATATATAGAGATATATAGATATATATATATATATATATATATATATCTATATATCTATATATATATAAATAAATATATATATATATATATATATATATATATATATATATATATATATAAATATATATAAATATATATATATATATAATATATATATATATATATATATATATATATATATATATATAGATATAATATATATATATATATATATTATATTATATATATATATATTATATATATTCATCCAAATACATATGAATATATATATTTGTCAATATTTCAATAGATTTATTATGTATAAATATTTATATATATATATGTTTATATTTATATCAACCTATACCAATAGAAATATATGTATATATGTGTGGATATATGTGTCTATGTATGTATATGATTATGCATATCTACAAATATGTGTATTTAATTATACATATATATATTTTAATGTTTATGTATATAAGGAAATATATAAATTCTTAGATATAAACAGATATAAATATCTTCTTCGGACTTCCTTGCCCTGTCTGTCTAACCGCAAGACAAGAGCTATGTGATTGTCTGCGGTCTGTTTTGCCCTCGATGGCAAAAGAAAATGTCCGTACTTATGTTGAAAAGCCGCCACTCAGAAGCACTTTTCAGCACTTGCGGCAAACTCTTCAGTAACCACGTATGTAATTTATATGCACACAACTACTTGGCGTTGAAGTTAAGTACACGATGCAAACGTTAAACGTATTAACGCACGTCGGAGCTTTGATGTTGCGGTATTGCTTAGGACTTCATGTAATAACAGAGGGTAACAGGTATAACATTCCAGCCACTTACGTTAACAACCAACTCAATCGAGCCATTGACGTCACAAGGCTAATTTCCAAGCACAAGAGTATTAATCCCAAGCAGCGTATATACACCGATGGTGTAGCTGTTTCGACATGTTACCTCGTCCGGATTCTCTGCGCGCTTACGCCTCTTTAGTAACTTTACTGATATTAGCTGCTGTTTATGTTATCCTTTCGTGCAAGCTTCTCGCTGCTCTAGTCGACAGCGTTTTGGCCTGATTGTTTGCTACACATCATGGTTTCGTCCGCCCTTTATATATACATTTATATATATATATATATATATATATATATATATATATATATATATATATATATATATATATATATATATATATATATATATATATATATATATATATATATATTTGTATGTATAAGTTATGTATATATATATATATATATATTTATATGTATATATGTATATATATATATATATATATATATATATATATATATATATATATATATATATATTTATATATATAAATTATATTGCTGACCGATGAGCAAACGTATTTGATGTAATGTGAGCATTAAAAACCAGCATGAGCGTTATGGCCAAATTACGAATTACTAAATTTTCTGCTACATTTTCGACAGCTCCGATATATATCTACATTTTATCTGCAACCCAAGGATTGGGGGTGGCGCAGAATGCTATTTATTTAGCCGACTGCTCGCCAAGACGAGAACACTTTGCTAATATTGATCAGGCGGGTCGTTCGGATGCTTTTGTTCTACTACCCGGCATGACAATCATTGTGCGCTGTATAATATTAAGATTGTGGTAATATTGCATTGAGCACAAATCTGGTATTCTTCTTATTATTTCTTTGCAGTTCACTAGAATGGGTTGATGACGAGTTAATCGGGATTTCGATATAGAAATCGCATTTTGAATTTGCTCTAGGTTTCTCCGTTTGTGAAGATGTGTTTCCCAACCCCATTTTGGTTTATTTATCCATCTTTAGAACTTCACTAAATTCTTACAGGTGATGCTGATATAGCAACACCCCTCCTCCCGCCACCCAACCACCAACCGAATACCGGAAAATCCGATGAAACAATACACACCTAATAGGACAAAATAATACCGCTTTAACTGTGTTATTTTGTCATTCTTCATATATATTTTTGATTATTGATAGCAGTGTTTTATTTAATTTACATAGTTGAACATTCTGGAAATGTTTGCAGCATTGAGAATCTGGTAATATTGCGCTACCAACCTGGTTTTACAATATTTTACTTGTAAGACACATGCCACTCGATATGCACATGTATATATTTATATATGTTGCATGTTGGTGATTAATGAAGCTCGTCTCTGGCTACAGACGTACATAGCTCATGGGGTGAGAGACCGTCGGAGAGGCAACGAGGTAACAGCTTCGCGGCCATTTTGACAGTATTAAGGCAAATCTATGACTAAGTGTAGATCACGTATGCATCCTTACCTTGCAAAATCTGTGATACCATAGAAGAACCCTGATCGATCAAAGGCATGTCAAGTTCTTAATATGTTTGTGCAGGAGAGCTCGTTGAGTAGATGTGACGAAAGTATAAAGTTGTGTACCAATACACTTGTCTTCCAGATATAAGCATGGTAGAGAGAGCGTTGCATCTACTCCAAAAGTGCTACTGCTAATGATGCTTCTTCAAGATGTTGTCTGCAGATATTGATCATAATTACTAACCACAAAACCGACCAAATGTTCGATCAAACTGAGAACGCAAGCAAGCATATGGTGATTTTTTTACTTAGACAAACAATTAAGGTTCTTACGGATTGATATATAATCCACGAGGCTCGAAAATCTTAACTACCCGTTATCCGCGAACTCAAATAATCCTGAGTCAAATAGTATAAATCACCATCAGATTGTGCTCAAAACATATCCACATGCATTTCATAGATTCCCGATGTAATTTCACATATATCCGCATAGAGGTTATACATAAGTGTCAGTTGTTGGGCCAAAAATAAGTCAATTAGTCAACAACATAAATAAAGAGTAATTTTTGAACTCATCTAGTCAGTCGAAGATAAATTGGAAAATGTTTTTGCAATGATCTAAAACACCATTTTGCAGGTGTCAAAAATTCAAAGAAAGGGTTTTCTATTGCAGTTAAAAGAAACAACATGTTTTGGGCTGACAACCGGCTTAGTTTAAGTCAGTCTGTTGATATGCTGCAGCGTTAGAGCACCGTGTCACGGTAAAACGCAACAGTCCCTCTCTTTAGTTGAAATATGTAGGGGAGTGTTGCTTTCCAAAGTCGTGACAATCACTCTACATTTACATTATTTTATTCTCATAATAGAAATATATGAGGTTAATAATGCCTAATGAAAATTTGCAAAATATCAGACCAATATCCTGTAGCGGATGGAAAGCTCTCTGTTAGACGGTAATAGATCCGGTTGTCGGCTGCTTTTCCTGTCATTCCATTAGGAATTCCATTAATTACTGTCTAGCTGGAATCCGGACATAATGACAATCGTTACTTCATGTATTCGCTAGGGCACGGGCCCATTTTCAGTTTTGACTGTCAGATTATCTCCCATCATCGCAAATAACCAGATGCGAAGTTGTCTATTAGCATCACACATAATCATTATGTGACCAATTAAATTTAGCTAAAGCAGACCCATCGAATGTCCATGTTGCAACTTGCGTCGTCATCGAAACGTTGATTCGCAATATCATCTTACCAGATTCCTCAGGCAACCAAGGCTCAAGATTGTTAAACGTACAATGAAGTTTCAGCACAGAACGTTAATTGTTACGCCTTAAAACCTATAGAGCTTGCAGAGCAGTCTACTAAATGCACTGGCATTGTTATTGCGCTCAGAATCTTTTTTTAACCTTGGCATTTTCTGATTCAAAGTAGTTGGCAGCGGTTGCACATCCGTTGTCAAGTATCAAGCGCTTTATTTGTGGGTAATATATCAGTTTGATTGAAGTTAATCCCGCATTTAGTATATTATACGGATTGGGTTGCCATGGTGACTGTCGAGATTACATCCGGGTACCGGAACATTTTTTATATTTTTATTCCATTGACGTACTAGAAATGTCCGATTCATCAGGCTTGGCAGGAGATAGGACGCAATAGAAATATTTCTAGTCTTCCTATTTTTATTTTAGAATATTCGCATATGTTATATCAGTGAAAGTACAACGTATATGTTTATGCATCAACCTCATTTCTCCTCTTTAGAGTCCACCGTGCGGCGTTCATAACGGTGCGCATAGTATGCGGGATATGATTAATTGTGTTCACGTTGTTGCCAACACACAATGAATTATTCTAACAAATCATATACATATTGGCTTAATGTAGTATGCATAGCGGCATATGTAAGATGAAACGTCTATAAAAGTTATTTGTCACACCTGCGAAGCACGTTTACCTACCACTTGTTGTGTACACATTTCGCGTAGATTGACTGATTCGGTAACAATATTAGATATAACGGAAAGATACGACGGTAATATCCTAAATGCGGGATTCACTTCAAGCTGATATATTACCCACACATCGTGAAAAGTAAAGAAAGAACAACGGAGTGAAATGAAATCTAAAATTTAACCCCTTGGTGATTTCATCGACAGATTGTTTTATACGTGTAGAATAAATGTCTCAACTAAATCCGCTTGTTTACAGAAAACACCAGTATACCGGCATCGCGACCAACCTCCACACTAATAATGGTATTCAATAGGTCGCTTCAGTACATCAAAGCTCAATTAAGTTCAAATCCCAAATACAGCGAGGCTAGACCTGAAAACATTACGAACAAAACTATGCGACGCAACTAATATCAGAGAGGTGAGTATAAATCCCTCATCGTCGATGCTGGCAGACGACCAAGAATTGGCGCCAAGCACGCTTTCTTGATTGTAGGTTATTTCCTACCATATAAAACAGCCAGAACGGCAAAAGCGAAACAGCGAGATATGAGCTTTTTCACTAAACATTCAGGTTCCGTAAGGCATAACCATTAGCAGCTCTAAACTAAAGAAGGGTTCGCATATGTAAATGATATAGTTCAACACACGGAGAGGGAAGGCATCAGTGCCGCCCGTGGCAAATGCATCGCCGTTCAACTAACGGGGAGAGGGTATAAGCCGAAGGTACAAAGTCCAGGCTGATTTTGTAAGACTTAAAGGTTTGTTTTAAATGGCGGTCTTGTGCCAGTCAGAAGACAAGCCATACCATTAATCTCAATAGTTTCGAGTAGGCCATTTGTTTGTGTGGCACTGATCTTGTAGCCACGGATGTGTGTCAAGTAAATGCTGCACCTATTGTGCGATCAAGGGACATAATATCACTGATCCACGTCCGTCGCCGTTGTTGTTTAATAACCGCGTTGTCCCTGTTTAGATCCAATGTGGCATGCACAATCGGATTGATCTTAGTAGCGCACACAGTCAAAACGACCAAAACATTCTGTTGAAGCTTTAACCACACCTAGTGATCAATAATTTGATAATCTCACTCTTGAGGTTAACAATTATTGATTACTTATTAATAAAAGCAGTCAATGCCAGTTAACAACTTTCGTAAAATGTGGTCTGCAATCAGATCTAACTCGCTGTGCATACACCTGTTCATATATTTCCTTATATCATTGTTACACATAATGCTGTCAAATTGTTTATTGTCACATTAGCATAATCAACTGTGACGCTCGTACGGACGGACAAAGTGATAAAATGCATCGTTTAAAGATCTGATGGCGAAATAGACCCTCATTATTCTTTCCGTACTTAATTTGGCATGCATGTTGCATGCATGGTTTACCGCGGTATTTAGCGAATATCGGCATGCAACTGTTGGGCTTGTTTTATATATAATTACCTTCGCTAGACACATCTCACCACCCACGAACAATCATCGTTAAATATACACTCATAGTGCACCGAGTACTATTGTAAATACCAGCCAGTTTAGAGTTTGTGTAAATGACAGATCGTTCGTAATTTTTCCTGCACATGCAAGCATAATGTCAAATATTGTAATTGTAATCTTTACCATGTACCATAAAATCCCATTTTATGATGTCATAAATTACGTTTTATGTAGTGGATTGACGCTTTGCTTGATTGATATACGCGCACCTGCTGTATATGTCGCCCATAACGTTTGTGAGCAGAACTATTAGAGGAAAGAATTATCCGTATTCGTGATAGCACATTCAGTAAGTCATGAGGTCCATAATGCGCCTTAATGCGCCATATAATACCATTTGCACTAGTAGTGGTCCCGGTAAGAGTCCATCCGTAGGCTTAAATGTTTGATTAAGCTCATAATAACTGTTTAAACTCAAACTGATATGTGTCAGACCGTATGGATCAGTTACCATTGAAGGCATATATCAAAATAGGTTACACCAGTATGTAGCGCTTCATAGGGCAAATGATAATGTATAGGTTCATGCATGTAATTCTGAAATGCCTCTTTGAAGTTATACTCCGTGATGATAAATCTTCATATTTTTATATCTGAATCAGCACAATTTCTGAGTGCCATGACGTTCAGCAGGTTCGCATTACCCGAAAAATACTCTTTTTTACTTCGTATGACGGGTAATATTCCCCGACCAAAATATCATTCGAATCATTTAGATTCCTAATTTTTGTAAATGCTTTTATACCCATATTGTCAGTGGTTTTGTGGTTTCTTGTGAGAACTAATAATGATATACTGTTGTGCAGACGTGATCAAAGACATTTGCATAATCCTTTCAATTCCAATACTATCGGTTACCCTTAGCTTGTAGCAGGAGTTGAGGGGTTCCATAACGGTTCCATGATTAACGGGCCAAAATACCGGCCATGCATTTAGATTTCGCAAAACTCTGACAATGATCGAATGAAATATCACGTTTATAATCGCTTACATTTGATGACCTATAGCAAACACGTAAATTAGTTTTAGTTCCAAGGAATTACACCGTATAAAGACTGCATCAATATCGATAGCTGAATGCATTGTTCTGAGGTGCAAATGCAGATAAACGGCGGAGTGGTTGCAATGAGCCATTGGTTCCGGTTATTGGTAATATATCCGGCAGAATAATATTTGTTTAAGTAATACTGGGCGATAATGTCCATGGCCTTTACCGCCAATAGAAATGTTAACGGTGCTTGGAAGTGTTGGTACTTGTTTGCACCATAAGTAAAGCGGGTGTGATTCATTGAACCGTACTTTTAACGTAAAGCGAGTTAGCATTAAACAGGCGAATTTCATCTGCAAAGTGCCGGACTTAAATGATTATCCCTTTAGCAGATGTATTAATGATTGTTGTGGAATGATTTCACTGATATGTAACGTATGTATCATGTACCAGCTACTATTGTAATATTAGTACCTTGGTTTCTATTTGATATTTGTTTGAGAGGGAATTTTTGTAACAGATGAACAAATACTTTTTCCAAATATAACAAAAAGCCATGTCAACTTCTGCAAATGCAGTCCCATTTTGACTACCCCCAATTCCCTCTTCCGGACATGATGTCATTGATTAAGTTGTATATCACAATATGGTTATTAGTATGTACATTGCGTATACAGCTGTGGTGGGTAATAGGTTTGGAAAGGGAAGGGATGACTGTGACCGTAGGGCATTTGAAAAGACTTGACGCTCTAATCATTCTGAACAGACTTTGATGATGCAAAATTCAAAACAGATGGGATAAGTCATTAAAATCAATATTGAATACGATTCAAGAAATCTAGGAATAGATAAAGAAATATGGGTGAATTGTGTATTGACAAGGAGACCAATAACGGCTTTTTTAGTATATGTTCGAGCCCAAAGTTAAAAGGCTAATGGTTATCGGATGTCAATTAAAGTATAAACCTACGATTGTCATTAATAACAACTGGGTCGATAGAGCTTATACATTAGGAACATAGTTTTTTTTGTCCGTAAATCGAAAATTTAAAACTTTCAGTATCAATTTGAAAGGCATGATATATATCACTTGTGAAAATTTGCTCCCTAGCTTGCTTTTACACCCAAAAAGCTAATGAACAGTACAAAATATGACTGATATATGCCGTGAAGCCATAATTATACCTTGCTATTCTCGATTTATCATCTTAAAGATCACTGTATGTATTTGATCTATTGGATCAGTTTCTAGTGCTTCATGAACACGTCTGTCTTGCATATTTTAAGCCAATTGTTACGTTTTAGAACAGTTGCTGCATGATATATGAGTTTTAACAAACTAAACCTGGGAAGCATAAACCTTACTTAGGTATGCGTTACATCCCTCTGAAGGTGCACGTTCTCCATAAACAAGAGTCGCAAATCGCGCCATCGAATTCGGTTAATATGAAGCCCTACTTATATCTACTGATGCCTCGGTATGATGTGTTCCATTACTTTGCTATGTACGCTGTAAAGTGTTCCGGCTCGTCCATAGCATTTTCACTGCGGCAAATACTGCTCTGTACAAACATATTACTGCTTTATTTTGCCTTTTGCTTTTTTATGTGTCCAGGTAATTGCGGTACGTATATGTAATAAAATGCCCGATATTACGCTTCAGGTAATAAAACAGGGATACAACCCCATCATTTGCAAAGAGCGGAACAGAAAGCTAATTTCCGAAATACATATTCGAATTTAGTTGTGCTTGCTTGTTTTTTCATAAAGCAGATCATTTAGCGATAGGCACGCAATTACCTTTCTGAATGGATAACCATGACTATCATCCAGGTGACAAATTGTAAAGCTCACGTGATCAAGCGCAACAGAAACCTCATTTCCTACATGCCGTCATGATTACTTTTTAGATTGCTTGTTTGTGACCAAAGGACCGTATTTCGCTTTTCGGTAGAATAATGGACAAAAGCTATTTGCTAAGTATAATTGACAATTTTGCTTGCCATGCATATGCTTTCACAATGCAGTGTAAACTAGTATCAAATGCCTGGCTATTAACCCACAATAACAAGGGCGTTAAAACAATTCCACAACCAGAATCTAAATGCTCACATGTGATCCCGTTTTCGCGTAGCAAAGTGAAACGGCTATAAAACATAATGAAGCATTCTACATTGTCCTGGATTAAGAATATGTAGCTGATGGTCCGTGTAAATAGTTTGGATATTTATCTATATAGATGAATATTCAAGTTCCACTGTTGCTTTCAGCCAAAATGGTAGGTCAGATGTGGCCTCGTTAAAACTACTAGCATTTAATCGGCCACTCACATTGCTCGATTGAAAACCTATGGTTTATATTAATGTCTCAAAATATATTGTCAACTGTCAGTGTTAAACGGTACTGCCTGGCATTTACTAAATTGTTTAACCTATGTACGAAAGAGATCATTCCTGATCGATGTATGTTTTATCGAGGTCTAAGAGCCCGAGTAGCAAGTTAAATACAACAAAGAAGAAATAAGAGCATATTGCAAACTTGTCCTGATGTGCGTTAGATGTAATGTATCTGCTTTTCATTTTGAGAGTATGCTTCTCTTAGAGCTAGTTACATATTCAAGTATTGACCCTTCATCAAATACAGTTCTAGCAACAATGTTTGATTTAAAGCAGTGGAAGTAGATCTGGGAAACTTGGGGTGTTTTGCGTAACCCTGACGATTGTGAGAGGACTTTATTATCCAAAATGTGTTTGTATCCATCGAATCAGATTATGTTGAACTTTTTACCCCTCTGCGCATGTCTTCTTGTCGTAATTTAATTTAAATGTACGTGTCGTAGGTAGAATTGAGTTAAAATGGAACGGCATTTTTCTAACCGCATCGCATATTGACATCCTTGGTAATTTGCGTTCGTTTAAAAACACCGATGCTTTGTGTTGCAATTTAGCTGTGCTGCAGCACATCAAAAAGCTTTTAACAATGCTCTGATTACGATCATCTAGACAAAGCCACCATCTGATTAACGTAATGTCATACAACACATTCTACCTTGTTGAGATACAAATATTGCCGCAGATTGCGACTCGTGTTGATAGAAAATATGATCCGTCTCATCTAGATGGGAGAGTCATAGGCGGTTGGATGTGATGTTAGTCAGGGCCAGTGTGGAGCTGACCAACCAATATTTTTATACATCGATAGCCTGCTGAGCGGGTCACCGAATGGCAATTACATACCGCAAATTGGAATAATTTAACTTCTATGTGCAGCGACATCATCCGGGACAGCGCATCTCTCGTATCTAGAAAGATATTGTACACAGGCCCTGAGGCTTGGTCTCGGTACCTGTAGAACATCTCCCATCTAAAGTCTCTAAGAGGAAGCCAATGATACTCCACTTCGAATAAAACGGGCTCAACTTGCCATTAACTATGCAACCATTTTTATTACCTTCATTACATAAAATATATTAATTGGCCTACGTATATATGATACCTTTGAAAAGTCATGTCCGGAATTAAATAGATTGGTAGCAATCTCAAACGCTCCACCATGGCGTTGCGCGCTTTCCGACGTAAGCCAATCAGTCACAGCCTCATAGCCGGGCCCATGCAATGCACATGGTATTGTTGCACATTCTATTGAATCCTAAAAGTGATCATTCCATAATCGCATTTACTACGAAAGCATACAGCATTGGTACTGTATAGATGCATTGCATTTTAAATGGGCTCTCATCGATTTCTGCTAGAAGAAATTATTCCCGCTCGAGGCAACCAAGGCCCCGAGTTAATAAGTCAATGTGATGTGATTTAAAGGCACTATGATAGAGCACACCGCTGCACGCAGGGAGTGTTACTACATTAAGGGTAAGCCCTCTCAGCATGGTTATTGAGACTTAAGGGTGTGATTGCATAATTCGTTTTGATTATCTAAATGGGTTCTATAAATACCCTTACATTGTGCGACCTGATTAACAATACGTTGCAGCAAATATATTTTTCGAGGGGGATGTCATGCTGCTACATCAACACGCGAGCAGAGTGCGTGAAATAGCTGGACACTTATGACGTAGCATGTGACAACACGTCCACACAATCACTGCTCTCAGTGCTAATCATATTGCAATATTACAACATAAGGCGATTGTTCGCTATCAAACATAGCGATAATAAATAAATAAATATGCGCCGAAACTACAAGCAGGGGGCTCACGCTATGTTCTCTACCAATGTTGTAGGCGTAGTTTTATTCCACCTGGGTACAGGGATAAACATTTGCGCGGGTGAGTTCCGAGTATGATATTTTAAATAGCATTCTCAACTTGCCTTGCCGTGACTTACCCACTTTCATGTGACATTGACTTTTTCCTTGATCAGATATATATGTGCCTATGCTGACACAGTGCACATTCATTTCTATTGTCCATCATTTGCGCAGCATATTATGTAATGCTATGTCGGTGGTTGGATAGTTTTGACAATTATCTATTATTCGCGTATTCATTTATTCTTGTCGTTCCGAAATCATTCACCCTCTAGGTCTCATTTTTATGCGGCCCGCGCTTAATAACCACAATGTGTGTGTGTATCTGACATCCGCTTATGGCCCAAGAACGCCGTCCAAAATCGTCTCTAATCGGGATGCGTCGGGTTGACGGTTCACGTTTCATGCTCGGCTAGAAACGTCTTTATTACGGTGCACTGGCGCTTGTAACACCAATTAGTTTGTTTTAAGAAATTGGTTCGTTTAGCCCTGCCACTCATGATAACTTTATTGATTGAATATACTCCACAGGAAGCCTGGCAACGGAGAACATATATTCGTTTATTTTTGTACCAATATATATAATTATATAGCTACATTCATTTGCGCCATCCAGCTAAGGGTATGGTAGAAAGCCACGGCTGTATACTAAAACACAAATTGCACGTTTTTTATATCTAAATTACCGTTTTTTATAATCTAAATTATTACTGATTGAACGCATACATGGCTCGGAGGTTGAAGAAATGCCATATATACATAAAAACATATCTCCGAGTTTTTTTTCAGCGCAATGCAAATCGATCCTAGTTCTAACCTAATGGACAAATATAATGCCGACACACACCATATTTGAATACACTGACATTATGCTTAGACTAGAATTTAAACGCTTATCATTCGGCGCGCGTATTACAACCTTTTAGAAAACCTCGCAATTGTTTAGCACTAAAATGTTTCATTCATGTTTGATTGAAGTTTACTATGTTCCCCAAGCGACGTTAAAGCACGCTACGTTACTTTTTTGAGGCATTCATTACACCATTGATGGTGACCTGTTCAGTCAATATCTTCCTTCTGATACTGTTGATGTTACCGAAGTCATAACTAATATGACCAATACGATAAACACGCTATATTCGCTCCGATAATTGCATTTTAACTTCGACAAAAGATTTTTAACGACAAATAACGAGGTTGGTAAGAAGCTTACAACGATCAGGGCATAACGGACTGAGCGAGTTGGTACGATTATTGCTTGTAATCTGCACGTCTCTACCACGGTGTACTGGTACTTGTAACACATATAAATTCTTTTTTTGTTCAGTAATTGGTTGTTCTTGTTAAGCCTTGCCACTTATGATAACTTTACTGATTATATATACTCCATTGTTAGCCTGGCAACGGAAAACATATATTCGTTTAATATTGTACCAATATATCTAAATATAGAGCTACATTCAAAAACAAAAAGGCAGCTGTCCCATTTGTTCTATCCAACCAGGGCTATGGTAGAAAGCTACGGCTATATACAAACGCACAAATTGCACATTCTCGATCTCTAATTTATTTCCGGAAACGCTATTCCGAAGTAAAAAGCTCTACTGATTAGACTTGCGTACATTGGCTCAAGTTTTAAAAAATGCCATATACATAAAAAAACGTTTCTCCGAGTTTATCTCCAGTTCAATGCAAATCGATCCTAGTTCGTATCTTATCGAATCACACTATATTTGAATACAATTAAATTCTTATAAGACTAGAACTTGAACGCTTATTGCAATCTTTCAGATGACTTCGCAATTGTTATGCTCTAAAATGTTCCATTCATGTTTAATTGCAGTCAGCTATGTTCGCCAAGCGACATTAACGCACGCTACGTTACCTCTTTGCAGCATTACGTACACCATTGAAGGTGACCTATTCACCGTTGATGTTACCGAAGACATATCTAAGATGACCAATTCCATGAGCACGCTACATTCGCTACTTCATTTGCATTTCAGGTACGACGACAGATTTTTAACAAAAAATCACGCGGCTAGTAGAGAGCTTATTACGATCAGGGCATAACTGACAGAGAGACTATACACATATATTGTTCGTAATCTGCACGTTTTAGGATGGGAATACGCACCATGTTAAGTAACAGATGTCGATATTAATAGGATGGTAAAATTTTTTGTAAAAACAACTAATGTGTTATTTTTGTCGGAGAACAGATTGCTGGTCCCCATAAGCGCCGGTTTAAACTGGCAATTATATTGATCCTTTGCAAGGCGCTACCTGGTCTTGCTTATTTGGCTAATAAGGGAGTACACGAACCTGCACACTTAGTTTATGTACGGGGCTTACTCACATGCATAACGAAAACAGCGCCCACATTATGGACAATAACATGCTTACAGGACACATGTGCATGCCTACAATATCAATATGATATTTCTTATTAGTAGCATTGCATATTGACAATTGCAACATTGATCTGAACCGGCTTAAATATCCGAGACGAAATGGTTGGAACTAGGTAATTACTTGACCAATGCAGCATACACCATCAGATCTTATTAATAGCATATCCTGGGGTCGGGTGAAGTGTTATATTATTACGCTACAGGAATCTCACATGGAATAAGCGAAAACAGCTACGATGGCTGCCCTTGAAATGGCAAACAGAACATATGCCGCCAATCATGTTAATGATTGTTGAAATTTTCTCTAGGTGAATTATCCATATCGTTAACACACATGCTTTTAATATTCTCGACAGCATGATGGTTTAATGTAACCGTTAGATAAGGACGATGCATTTACTTCAGATATGCTTGCTTGCTGCCGTATCTGTTCATCACAACCAACAGGGGAGTGATATATAAAGCACAGCGCTAATACGCAACGGTATGTCGCAGGTTTTTGAAATCGACTTTTGATGTACAATTTACTAATTGCCTTAGAGATAAACTTCGACGTACGAGTGCTGTAGCAGTGTGCATTAAAATTTTCAATTTTATTCTGCGTATATATATATAGATAGATAGTGATCAAGTTATTCAAGAGCGCCGAATATTAGTAACATGTCCTTGACCTGGTAGTAAAATTTGAAACCAATGTGTTTTACTGTAAATTACCTGTTCCCTTGCAGATTGTGTGTGTACACGTTCCACGGCGAAGTTCCGACGATAAGTGGCATTTCGGATTGTACTCAGCTTTTATTATTGAACACATTTCCGTTGGTATTGAATCACCCCTTGTTAAGTCGATAATGGTCTGAAACCTTTGTTTGTTGTTTTCAGAAGCATACTAGTTGACTATGGCAGCATAGCTGTCAAATCGTATGTTAATCACCAATATAATTGCGTGACAATTAAAACTGGCAGCAGAATGGAAGAGTGAGAGTGGCATAAAATTATTCAGTAGTGCTTTGTCTGCGCTAATTCAATGAAACAGACGATAATGTATATTTTCAAAGATTTGTAACGGCAACTGAGCACCCCAAAATATTTTTGCCTACGGGAGGTAGTAACTAACTACTAATTCAATTGCTTGCTCACAGTATAACTAAAAATTCCGAACGCGGGTGACTGGTAGACTTAGGAAAATCATTATTCCATGCATCGTATTGATCGATGGTTTCCCTGCAGCGAAACAAATAAGATTGTAGCAGCTGGCCGCACATGATGCAATACATTGAGCTTCACCATTGGATTTTTCTAGCTAAAAACGAGCAAGCTGAAAACTCATCGTTTTTGCGCAATAGCTCAACCGTCTGCCTTTGTTAATGCAATGATGTTTGGTCACTATATGGTTATGTACGCTGAATTGATATATGTAAGCTGAGCATGAAAACAAATTGATATTAGATACCATCTGGAGCAGTCTGTCATCGCGAGGGCCACCCTCTACATAGAATGATAAATGATGCATGATCATCCATTCTAATAGGGATTCAACCAGAATAGCATGTTTTATCCAAGTCGTAGGTATGATTATACAAGACAACCCAGTGTTAGGAAAACGCAAAGCATGCAATGGTTAGATACTTGACACGTCTATGAAACACACGCGGATGTACGATCCACATGACCAGATATGCAACGAATATCGACGAGATATGTCGCCCACATCGACCACAAATCAAATGTGTGTATGACAGGACCGAGTTTTCAATAAAAAGAAATATGGAAATATGAACACCAATGTAGGCCTGTGAATATGATTTCGATCCCATTTCTATAACATTATTGCGCCACTACAATCATAACATATAGGGGAGAAACGATTACTTAGCTTCTCTAACCTATCTCTTTGTGTTTGCTTACTTGTCTTAGGTTCCATTACCTGTTTATTGAAAGAACAGCTGTGAAATACATAATTGTTAGCGCAACAAAAAAATGTGTTAGTCCGTTAAAGTGCGTTGCACCCAGGAATGTGTATCTCACACCAACCCAAAATAAGGAAACGCCATTCCAAAATATTTCGGCGTTAATCAATTCCGTACATTAATCCCCGGGAACGAATGCCTTTTTTGAGCAGAAAAGTGCTGTTATAGTGCTACGTGCGTCAGTTGGTCTAAGGCGCACAACAAGCATTCCATTTCGTTCTTCAGCTGAATACAATTTTGAGAAATAATGGACTCGCAAAGTAATCAGGTAATGCGTTCAAATTAGCGCAAATTTTTTTTCTTAATTAGTGACGAGATGCTTTGCATGTAATGTGCCTCAAAATAAAAACACGCATAAGGGTGCATTTCATGATGCTTAAAAAATAAATAAGTGAATAAGCAATTTGCATTAGGTATCTATTGTGTGAAATACTTATAAACATATTTGAGTGTCATAAATAAAGCATTCATTATTTGGTTTGCGGTTTCTCTATATGTGGCTTTTCTTAAATGCTGAGGCATATTAAGTAGAAAATGTAATATTCCGTTATACTTAGGTCACGCAGGAATGCTAATAAGCATGAGCCATTGCAGGCCGCAAAGGGTCATTTGTTAAATTTAGTCTGCAATGCATTACGAGTAAGCACCAGAAAAAGTCCGGACTAATTGGCTGGAGCACTCGAACAATGTAATTTGTCCCTGTAAATATAATCTCTGGGGCGAGTGCAACAATGTATGAGCTCTTTTCGCTCACCGGTATTACTTAACTCATGCATGTTGGTGAAACTGTTGTAAACATCAGCGAATCACTGGGATAGCGCGAGATGATTATTTCATCCTGTAACTTCAAGAAGTAATTTCTATTTTCGTTCCTACACTTAGCTTATATTGACTTCAATGCTCATTATAACCTATGCTGATCCGCGACGGATTACGCACTGATTATCATTGTAGATTACGAACAGAGATATATGTCCTTCCAGATCGTCAAAATAACATTATACTAATTAAACAAGTGTCTAAGATCTCTGACTGTAGTCATATATGATACTAGTTGCGTTTCAGCATTAAGCTAATGAAATGCGACTCAGATCAGCAATGAAACACGAATGTTCAGTTTTTTAGACCACTGAAGTTTACAGTATAACAAAGAAATAGAAATTCCATACTTAAATCGGCGCTTTCAATAAAGTTGATATGACGTAATCTTTAATATGACCTCAATATCCTACATAGCTGTGTCTGAAACACGACCATTTGTGTTTTTCTATTTGCGATGGCATCTCTAAAAGTGTGGCAGCGCGATCGATGATGATATCAACAAAAACACCGCAATGTTGAAAATGTGTCTCATAATGAGGCTTTACCATTAAGAAGCGTTGTTCACAATAGATTTAATATATTACTCGTTCAATCATTTGCTTAGTCTACGTTAGTGCAATATCGTATTCAACTATTTATGTTAAAAAGATATTCGCTGTAGGCACTTACAAAAGACAACTTTGGTAAAGCAAAAGCGATAATAAAATTTGTGAGAGCCACTGCATAAGAGATACACTAAGCAATTGAATATTACAAGAGGCATATTTAACGATATATAAGGGTATCAGCCGTGGCTTCATTCCGTTACAACCAAAATACTACCCACGGGTTGTGTGGCGATAATCATGAATTAATAGCAAATAACAACAGTCTAGATCAGCTTTGAAACCTCGAGGGAAGAGGGATTTCCGTTTAATGAAACGAATGATACGCTCATTTTATTATTGAGCATCCAGTAAGGAGAGCAACGGCATTATCAATTGCTCCAAAACAGGCGATTCTGCCGTACAGTTACAGACTCCTGGTTTCTTATCGCCACACCATGCGACAGTAATGGCATGTTCAGGTAAAATGTACCCGGTGTTCGAGGCAGGGGAAATACTTATTCTGAGGTATCTCGTCTCCCCTGCCCCTCTTTTTTTCCTCATTTCGACAAAACCTACATAAAGGTTTATAACCTTGGGAATTGGAATGATATTGCGCCATTCATTGAATTAGCAGTCAATCGCGTAATCGTAAAACACTACTAGGCCTGGTATTGTCCTGAATCTTGGGCGTTGGCAGGCCACTCCTGGGCTCTTTCAACTAGCTATTACTCACCAATAGAATAAGAAATTGCAGGATTTATGGTTATGTAATTTGACAACTTGTGTTAACCAGTAGATCACTATTACTTTGTCAAGAAACCACGTAAACAATGGAAACAAAAGCTAACGCAAAGAAAAAGATACATTATGTTATTCTATGATGCCGCTTTCAGATTTAATCAGGGACATTTCATGCCAAATACTGCGAGGCACTCAATTCTTTTGCGTGAAGTATTTGTACATGCGGCAATATGTCAGCGGTATTGTAGTATGTGCAGATTCTGTGAGGTTTTTAGCGACTTTTCTATCGTTTTTGTGAAGTAATCGATCAATATCTTACACGGTGCAAATATTGTTCGATAAGGTCATTTTTAATCCGCGTTCGCATTTGTAAGATGACAAGTTATCAATATTCTATTGATGAACCGTTGTTTATCTCGCAACGGTACCAATGCATGCAACTGTTCATGCCTAACAAAATGACAGTCGCCCTTGTACGCTGTTAAACCACGTTTACTTTTGTAATGCAGTAATGCATATATATATATATATATATATATATATATATATATATATATATATATAGATATATATATATATATAGATATATATATATATATATATATATATATATAGATATATATATATATATATATATATATATATATATATATCTATATATATTTATTTATGTATATATAAAAATATATATATATATATATATATATATTTATATATATATATATATATATATATATATATGTATATATACGTTTGTCTATTAATATATACATAGAAATACATCAATCGATAAATTTATATATATCGATATGTATTCATAAATGTTTTTGTTTTTATATGATTGTATGCAATATATGTACGTATGAATATTTGCAACGCTGGTGTAGTTTGGTTAAAACAAATTCGAAATAATTTGTTTACAGAGCAGCTACAAGTCTGAGTTTTGTGGTAGTTTTACCTAACATCTCCCTTCCTTTTTAAAAACCAGACGTAGAGAACACGTGTCCATTAGCACATAGCTTAGTTATAGTGCCGCTAACTCGCAACACATGGCAGCATTGGTTCTATGCGCGATACAAATGGTGTCGGCGTATACTACAGCTAAGAGGTTTATGGCTTCCGTTCCTGTCCCCCGGAAGGAGATTCTTTGTACGCTACAGCTGTATAGGACATTGTCAATTTCGTGAGCCAGTCTACGTATTTTTACTTTATGATGACATCCACTATTTCATAAATCAAAGGGAAACAGAAAGAGGCGATAAATCAACTAAAATGGGGCTTGGAAACACGCTTGTTACATTGCCACACGGGGCAACCTAGATTTCGTCATTTACTCACACAAGTGTACTGTAAGGAAAAGATTCAAGATTTGTACTCAAAGCAATATTACCAACCAAATGAAACTGATATAGCAGAACATGATTGACGTATTAATATATGCAAAGTGTTCCCGTCATGGCGACTAGTCGGGTGGATAAATGGGGTTTCTACCCCTGCATAAAAAAAAATGTAGACATAAAATAGGTTTGACAAAAACCTTTCAGTTTGGTAGATAATTTCTGCTCAATAGCACAAATATCATTTTGTTGATGTTTTCATTGTTTATTGAGTCATCATGACGTCTTCACTTTGCCTAAAGAGATCGATATATAGCTAGCTAGTAAGCTGTATATACAAATGCATAGATCTGATGCAATGTTCAAATCCATGCCTATTTGTAACCACAGTTTGTTATGGCAATGTGTTTCTTTGTAAATTGCTATGCAATGCATAATTACTACCACCCAGGCTATTACAGCAAGGACAAACAAATCCTAGCAATGCGTGTTCTTTGTTTCGCTGACTTCCCGTTTTGCATTGCAATATCGTACCACAAATAAAAACTGCAAGTCAAAACGCTCTTGATAGTTTAAGATGCTTACATAAATACTTTTCTCACATGTCAGAAATATGTCTGTTATACTGCTAACCAGTGCTATTTGGTGTGAGCTGTACAAACATCTAAGCAGCAATAAGCGCTTTTGAATATAATCAGGTTTTCTGTAATGTGGCTAACATCAGTAACATAAATAGAGGCGTAAACACCCAGATAACCCTTGTGCTTGAAAATGAGCCCATTTAGTTTGCAAAAATGTGCAATAAGAGAGGACCACGTAGTGTATTGGCATTCTGTTAATCTAATTCGATTGAAGTGCAGTCACGTCATCGAGTCGAAAGCTTTCAATATATGAGTAATTTAACAGCTTAATTGCGGTTTATTATCTGATTGGTAGGTATCCGACTTCAACGCTGTGAAGAACACATCCGGGTTCTAGGATCACAGCTATTTGCATAACGTGTAAGCTGGACTATATTTACAGCCAAACGGACGAACAATGTGCCAATCGTCTGTGATTAGATCAATAAGTCTATTGGTAATATATATTTGAATGCTGTATGGTTATTCAATTTGTAAGTAAGTAAGTCATATATGTTACGAATGCAGAAATTGCGAGGCCATATATCTATATCTGGTTAGAGAGGTATGAATATCTATACAAGGCTGATATAGACCCAAAAACTGCCTTGCGGAGTTGCTTACGAGATGATGTAGCAGTCAGATAAATGTCATGAATCAATTCAATCCGTAGTAATGAATAATTTCATGCGTCTTCACGGAGGTAGTAAGAACCTAGAACAATCAGGCTGCGTGACAACAGCATCCAGTTACACAATGCAAATTGCGCTACAGCTAAGCAACGATTCGCAGACGAGCCCCCCTCGATAAATAACATTAGGTGACATTCACAAGTGCAGGTGATTGTTTAACAAGTCAAAAGTGTTTTCATTGCAGTTGATTTCCATGGTTGATATTATCATACGCAGTCTTGATAGGATGCCTAAAATTAATTTGCAATACCAAGATATCGGTCGGTTAATATGCTTTAATTCGAATTTACGTAAATATTAGCAATTTAAAATTCTGAATTAATGCCGAGTGAATGATGTGTCTCTTTGTCATTGTATAAGCCTTAAGTGCTATATCGCACATGTGTCGAAAGAGCAAAGCGCTTCCAGGGCGCAAAGTAACCTGAAATGATCGTGAAGTATGGCCGTCACCCGTAATCACCACCCAACAAGACGTCTAACTTTTTAAAAACAACTCAAACGGTAGGGTCAACACGACCATAGGCAACGTCAATATATATATAGATATATATATATATATATATATATATATATATATATATATATATATATATATATATATATAGATATATATATATATATATAGATATATATATATATATATATATATATCTATATGATATATATATATATATATGTATATATATATTATATATATCTATATATATATATATGTAAATAGTAATAAATATATATATATTATCGTATTCATCTATATATATATGTTTATATTTAAACATATATATATATGTCGATATATATAAACTCATGCATATGTATATATATATATATAAATATATGTATATATATATAATATATATATATATATATATATATATATATATATATATATATATATCTGTTGCAAAATATGGGAAATACGTATAATTCAAAAATTATATACCATAGAAATATAAGACAAATTATAAGTTTATACACACACACGCATATATATATATATATATATATATATATATATATATATATATATATATATATATATATATATATATATATATATATATATATATATATTTCTATTGAACAGTATTGAACATACGCTTCATCAGTCAATTTGTCTTGCCTCATATACATTTGGTTTTACCAATTATTTCACCAACATTGCTGTTGCATGTCATTGTAAAGTATCCTGCCTGAACACCCATTTTTCTCCTTGTTGAATGCCTACGAATTTAATCAGCACATCGTTCGTCATTCAAATTGTACCATCGATCTTTTTGCCACCAAAAAACATTCATATGGAAATTCGATGTAAATTTGGAAAAACCCTAGCGCCCTCAGCATCCGTCGATCGATCGTAACGCTGATAGTTCGTTGAAACGCACACATTGCCTTTTCCGACTTGAATGCTACTGTAAACAGTAAATGCCTTTCGAAGAAATAGAATACACAAATATCCTAGCTTAGTCCTAGGCTATGAATAGGAAAATATTTTGACACACTGATTTCTATTCTTAGTATGGAATGACTTATGCTATGCTGAATGGTGGTATAGTATACGTGTATTGGTAACCTGTCCGTGTGCGTTGTTACAAAAATATATATTACTGACGCCGTCGCGAACTTCGTACAAAACAACGTAATTAAATTAACCCCGTCAGCATACTGCCTTTTCAACCATGTCTGCCTTTCTTACATGCTACTTGTGCTGTAAACAGTAAATGCGTTTTGAGAAAATGAATACACAAATATATTTGCTTAGTCCTAGGCTATGTATAGGTAGATAATTTGATACGCTGTTTCCTATAAGGAACATAAGTGTCTATCGTAACTGCAAGTGTTAACGGTAATTGTATTTTGTAAGCATATAACAGCCTACATATGTTATTTTGAAAATGTTTGGAGCACGCGGTTATCTGCGTAGATATATATTAGTACGGAATCATATAAACGTCGCTTCTCTGGAACAGGCACCGAAGGCAATGCATCTCCTTAGAATGCTTAGCAAACCGCTCTGTGACGCAGTTGTTTTACCTAATTTGTGTCAAAGACACCACTAGCATGATATACGGCGTTTCCGATCGATGTACTTCTAAGTGCATGATACTGCCATTCTCTGTAATTACAGATACACTATGCATCAATTGTGGCATGTCAACCAAACGGGTAGATTCAGGCAGAATGAAGCACATACAATTGTTACGCTAGAAGAGAAAAATGCATAATTCATGCCTATTGTTCTATTATGCTAGGCATGACATTATTCGACGTTGTGCATCACTAGATTTGCCGGTCAACTGAATTTTGCGAGTATTTATTTTTTTATCTTGTGCATGGTTCAAATCAATTATATGCTGTTTATTATGTACTAGCAGAAGATGTATGCAAATGAATGTGGTCATTGCGAGTTATGTAAGTGGAACCAAAATATGCATGACCTTCATAACGCCTGATGGTGCAATGATTCAGGGTTCGTATGCACGCTTGTATTTATGACGATATAATGACTGTTTCTTCAAGTATTCTACGCTATTAAAGCTATTTAACTCTGTAGTACTAAAATTTGTTGCATAGACCCGGAACGACAGCGACCAGAACAACGGCCCAAGAACCATCCATGACCCTATGTTTTAACAATACGACCGTCATCAGTTAGACAATATTTGTATAAGATAAACAGTGATTCCCTTTCGAATGCATGCGATTTATGGGATTGACATTTATGTTCACCTACCCCAATCTGCAACCAATAGTCCCTAGCAAATAACACGGGGCCGAAGGACTGTCTTTTGAAGCAAAAGATATCTCAGATTTTGCTAATACGCCATGTAACCACATATTGTGCTTAGCGTAATAACATGCGATTCGTTTTAGTTTGTTCGATCAGCGGAGTTGTAAGTTGAAAATGTACACAGAGAAATCCAGCACTTAGTATGGCTTGCCAAAATTAAGTGAATCGAAGGTCTTTTAAAAATTTATCGGGAAACCTCTCCAGGGAATACAAGAAATAGAGGAAGTTGATGGGATAGTAAGTCCACTCGCGTATATGTTATTAATCTATAGATTAGCTAAGATTGCAGACAAAACTCAAGGAGTTGGCATTGAAACAGTCTGAGGCGAAACATGCTAAACTCAATTCGATGAGTTGCTGTCAGAGGAATCGCTACGGAAATATGTATGTTCACATAGGTGTTTATATTTACATCAATTGTGCAGTATTTGTTACGCCAATGCCAGATGGCAGAGGTTGGGGATGCAGTTGATCAAAATATATCTGCAGCAGCTTATCAATTGTGTACACAAAACGTGTTGTTCGATAAGCAAGAGTTTGGTGATGACATGAGAAAATATATAAATTAAAGTATAACAACAATCCGTAAAAACCGTTTATATTTGACATGACTCGTTGGATTTAGATTATAAATGAGATGCATAAATATATATATATATATATATATATATATATATATATATATATATATATATATATATATATATATATAATATATATATATATATATATATATAGGACTATATATATATAAGTATATATATATATATATACATATATATACATATATATATATATTTATATATATTTATGTATATATACATATACACCGTTTGCTGTTGTTTGCATTTTACAGAGTTAGTAACAGTTAGTGTGAACATCGTCTTACTCTTCTCAGCTGTATGGACCTAACTATTGGATTGTGATTACTGCTAACTAGGCCCTGTGTCGTTCCTCTATATACACCTGTAATTCGTTGCATTGTACTTCAGTGCTGATTAGCTTGCCATATATTTAGCAACTCAATCGATATTGAACGACCCATTATCTATATCGTTGAATTAATACAACTCAAAACGAGTTTTCAATCAACTAAAATAGCAGGTTGCGCTTTTAAATAAATATAAGCTTTTACAATCCTTCCGTCAAGCAATAACATATCTAATGTTAAGAATCCGGCATCTGATTCGTGGCAAGTTGCACGGATCAAACCAACTCCATGACTAATTAATGGTCAATAATATGCAGTGGCGAGTTTTGTCAACAGGCAGATTAGTGGACAGCGTAATGGAGATTATAAAGTTGTTTTACCTTTAATCTTACTGTGGTCATACTACTTAAAAGTATCAAGGGTTTGCCATTAAGAATATCACCGGAGTATGGAATGATTTACTTCGGCCATGAAACACGGCTTTACATTCTGTATGCTGGCCTTTGATTATTGCGGAGTTTATATATTGCGTTTAAATTGATCTCTACAAGAGGCAGTTATTGTGGTTCGTAGTTGTTGCTCGTAGCAAACGAATCATGCACACTGACTACCGTGCATAATAACCCCATAGCGACAGGAGGCGGTTTTATATCTACCTCACATTAATAGGGGACTTGAACGACCGCAAACTGTTTGCAGCATTCAACCCGAGGGCTTAAACAACCCGTTAAAAAGATCGCAAACACCAGGGGCAGGATATTTGACATTATTTACGCTGATAATGATGACATTATTGCGGTGGTTCTCAGCATCCTCGATGACCTCGAGGCCAGGCAAAAGCACGACCATAAACTCTGGGACGATCGAAAAGCAAACTGGAATGACCTGCGGTAATACGTGCGTAACCATAGCAGCCGAAAAAAATAGAACACCGGCACTCACGAAACAGCAGCTGCAAACAATGACTCGTTGCAAAGTCGCGGCATGGAACTTTACATCCCCTTCAGGGTTAAAAAAACAAGTGCCGTGCGTGTAATGGTTCCATGCAGTCTGACAGACCTTCACACACACACACACACACACACACACACACACACACACACACACACACACACACACACACACACACACACACACACACACACACACACACACACACACACACACACACACACATATATATATATAAATATATACAGCACCGGCTAGTGTTCTAATCATACTTCATTTCTCGGATACCATTGTAGACAAGTTAGCTGTTAGCGCAATGACCATTTTGTTGTAGAGCCCAGAGCATTGTGTTCCACAATGTACGTTTGTTAAAATGCCCCATGCCGATTTATTGGAATGTAACCGATTTGCGGTGTCAGACTCTCTTTTTAATTAGCGTGATGCACTGGACGCTAATTGTGATATATACATTAATATTCGAAAGGACGAAGAGTTGCAGCGGGCAACAGAGTGCTTGCCCACGAGTGCTTACCCAAGAGTGCTGACTCACAAGAGCTATCCACGAGCGCTAACGTCCACATAATGCATTTTGTCTCGATGCAACTATATATGATACTGGTGCGTCTACTTCTCATTCAACGCAAAGCCTCATTCGTGCATCTCTAATATCTTCTTGTGGACTTAGATCCAGATAATCTAGATCTACGGGAAACACAAAAAGGGGTGTTCATGCGCAGGGTACATTTGAACAGGCTCTACGCACACTTAGGCCGAAGATTTTATAGCTTCACCACAAGAGCTCACTCACGTCATCGGCCCAAGGAAATATGTGAAGGCGCCACCTGTCAGCCAATGCGTATTGTCATAGCGTCGTGTCATAGCGTCTCTTAAAACCACGTGGAATTCTCTGTTTGATTTGGAGCGGTTGTCGCCTCCACCAATCAGATGACTCCATATATTTAACAGCCCAAGACGTCCTATGTTCTTTTGTTGATTTCACACGGTATCGTCATCTGATGACGGGGGTGTCTTTCGTGTAATTTCATAATCGTCACGCAGCTTAGCGTAGCTATAAACTTTCTTCTGGAGACCTTCACATGCCCCTAAACATGCCAAAAGTTTTAATGTCGACCCAAGGCCACTATCTTTGCTCCGGACAGTTATTGACTGTCAACAACTACCATCCACAGTGCGGACCTGAAAGATTGAGGATCGTCAACTGCGCATCCATCTACATTTACGCTTGTATGCACTACTATTGTTATACACTAGTCTAAACTATCCGTTGGTGTAGAACTAGCATTTCTGGTTTCGTCGTCCTTTTATACAACCAAAGTACGCGCTTCAGACACACCAGGGCGGGTCTGAGATGCGATAATGTCTGCATATGATTCGAGGTTGAGCCGTAGGTGAACGCAAAACAAGGACATGTCAGGCCGAACAAGCTCCCGAATTTTGCCTTGCATATATATGACGTTTTGCAAATTCTGATTAGTGTCGTGAAACCAGCATGTCTTCTTGTTACAGATAACAAGCCCATTAGCCATCAGAAAGGGTACATGTCCAATGCGTTAATCAATGTAAAGTGCCGCTGCTTTGCTTAAGCTATTAGGCATCATCTGTATCTTACGCGTCAGAATCCATTATCAGTGACATTGCATACATTGGAGCTTCGGTATATTTGGTATTGTAACTATTCAGTAATCTTGATGGGACACGGTGTTGAGATTAACTACAACAGCTGGAATATCGCACCGGTAAGCTCGGGTATCTTAAACGTTTCAGGCATGTATTGCCAAGAGACGCCAACACAGTGAGAATTTACCTGCAGGTAACGTCATATGGTACATAATTCGGAGCCGTACGATGTAACATCCTTTACGTGGACAATTACCACGACACATGATCGCTCTAAGCGTGATGTTCTAAGCTGTTTATAACATTACATAAATATTTATATATTTTTTTTTGATATCCTATTACGCTCACGTGTATCTTAACAATATTACGCAACGAAAACCAACGGAGTCTAATTATCTCAGACAATTATACTACTGACAAGCAATTCACGGCGTGAAGCTTTGGTGGTAGAAAGTTCAAGTGCAGACTTTGCAAATACAGACCAACATATAATGTGAAGGCAGTAAATGACGATAAAATCATTCGTAACCCTACGCCTAGCAAGGATACCCTCTGTATTAATTTGCATGGTAATAGGCACTCATTTTCTGCCGATCAAACTATGAAATAAAAAAATGTAATGTGAATACTGAAGCAAAGCTTGCTGCTGCTATTTACTGCAGTGATAATGGATAATCCATTATTATACCAACTTACATACGTATATGCCCCCGTGTAGTCATTGAAACGGGGCAGTAATATGCTCTACAGTTATCCAGTATTAATTTGGTACAGAGTTTTAAACCAAAAAATAAACGTCCTTGCTTGTTTCGTTTAATAACAAGACACCGCAATTAAAAAGAAATATCCCACACGATTCACATTGTAGGCGATTCAAATCTGCGATTTATCACGGTCTAAAACCATCATTACAAATGCATGTATAGGAAAATCTCGAATATTCATGTTTCATTTTTATACGCCTTTTACAATGTTGTAGATGATAGCATGCTGAAACAAAATTTTAGAAGCTAAAAAAATTGCCATTTAGGTTATCACACAAATTGGGCTCACACATTCTTATTGATCTGCATTATTTATTTTGCAATATTAACAAGCAAAACCGATTCCCTGGGCTCGTCAAGAATCCAACGGGTAATTATCCCGAAACTTTAGAGATATGAAAGGAGCTAAAGTGCGTAATCGAAGTAATCGACTACAACGTGACGCTACTGCATCTCTCATTAGGCGCCGTATCTCATATCAAGGTGATAAAATAAGGCCGAATCCCCCGCTGAAGTATGTCTGGTCGCAAATCAAACACCATACTTAAGATAAGGATGTTGATGTTTATAAGAATATATAGCCTAAATTAAGTTATATATCGGCACCGTGACTGCGACTGACATGCATAGTAGATAAACAAGGTTTCTGAAAATATACAAAATGATCACAATACCATCGAATCATATCAGCGATACGCCTAGGATCGTGCATGTCAAAGATTTTATAGCTAGCTAAAACAATAAAACAAACTTATCTCTTTCATCCACCCAACATTCGTTCGCTCGTGTCCCACGTGGATCGAAGAGAAGGAAATTCATATAATCCAACACACAAGATACGTTTCGCTCCCTGAATCAAGTAAAATCGTGAACGCATTCCCAGCGCTGACATTTAGAGGATATGCTACATATAATAAAATATCTAGAGACGGAACAGCCGTTAGAGAGAAAACAGATCCTGGCACTCAACTAACAGCCAAGGCTATTAGTATAAGTCTGCGAAAAAAACATAGGTTTGTAGTTTTTGGAGCGTTTTCCTGTAATTGGCGAAGCACGGCGGATAACTGGGTCTGCCTCGAAAGCTATATAAAGTATGACTTTGTGAGGGGGTCTTATTTGATCTTCGCTGTAATTACGTGGCATAGGCCTTTGAGATTGCTTGCTAATTCTATCTTTCACGTTTAAATCAGTCATTCGGTTAGAATCCGGGCTTGCACCACTTCATCTTGTAATTCTGATCAGAATATTGAGGTCCGACAGTGAATTGGATTACCTAACGTCCTTTTTGATGTCAAAAATAACAGTTTTGAAATTATTCTGCTTAACTCTGTGCATTTCACGGCGATTTATGACAAAATTGCCTAATGATAAGAATATATTTACATCCTGTTAATGTTTTGGCTGCGCATCATTAACAAAATTGGGTTGTGTCGAAGTGAAAGAATCAGAAGTTTGTAAAGGTTGCTGTGGTACGGAGATAGCCAGATGCATTCTCGATTGCTAAAATTGAAATAAGCATGCGTAATGAGATGAACGATGGTTAAACGATGATTAAAAAAGTGCCAATCCAGGGATAGTGACGGGTTAGCTGCATTCTATTAAGCTGCGGTTGAGGTGCTCGATCAATGCGGGAATGTGGATTAGGTTAAGAACAAAAATATTTAATATTCCATGGATAGATTTAAGTTTAAAGCCAGTTCAAACATTAAGGTCCTGGTTTCGGGAGTGTTATTCATGCTTTAAGATTATGTGGCCGCTTCTAGCATATTGATTTTGAACCCCATTACAACTTGCCAATTCTATTCATTTCATGATTAATATATCATGCAGATTCTTTTATATTTATCTTACTCAATGCTACCACTAGTTAAGCAGAAATTTCGTAAGCAATCCTATTATACGAATTTCTTTCGCAAGTTTATGCTCAATTAATAAATATGACCTTGACTTCTTTGGTTTTCAAAACAATTGGCTTAGCTAGATATTGAGTACCGGGGGGTGGGGGGGGGGGGTGTTATTATCGATAGCATGCTTTTATTGATAAATGTTTAATTCAGCTAAACAAAAAACATGAAGGTAGCATCGTACTGTCCTGTAAATATCAACCTCAGGCTCTGATGAGTTAAAGAAACAGACTGGCGGTGATTGTACTTACCCCACTCCGAGACAAAGTCGATAAATTCCTTGCTGTATACTATTTCCCATTTGCGGTGCAATTTTCAAAAAATATTGGGGACCCTCCACGATCATTACGGCAGTGCCCATTAACCGGGAAAGTAAGTACTAATAGCCAGGTGCTTTCCAAAGAATCCAGGTTAATTTTATGCTGATCTTGGATCTGATTAACTACAGTACACAAAGAGATATACTATAGACAGCAAATAATATCAGAAAACAGCTACAATGTATAACGAATCGTGCGATTTGTACCTGATATGGCACTTTGATGACCAGCCGTCCAGCCTTAAGACATTAGGCTACACCAAATTACCTTTTCAAGGGTATTTACTCGCATGCATTTAACTCTGTTACTTGGCAGATGTACAACAAATTTTGTGCTCGTGCTGGTATGTATGGTTGTAATCGGTCCAATGATAATAAAATGGTTACCTCAAGCGAATTAATGTAAATTGGTTTCAATTAAAGGTGCTGGTACCTCTTCGGAACATGCAATGTAAAAATGCTGATGTCGTTTTATACGTTATGGTTGTGCTATCAGTAATAGAGAAATTACCCTTTCGGGCGGAACTTACATGTTGATACTATGTGCAAATTTCTGAATCCTGAAGGTTTCACTATTTGATTCGCAGAGGAAAACCAGGTTAATGAACACAATTTGTAGCTATATAATCATTTGAATCATCATATCTCTTTACATTCATTCGTTTAAGGCTGCTGCAGCAATATATTACTGTGACCTATATAAACCTTCTTGTCCACAGCTGATGACCGATAATTCATTCTGGCGACGACTACAAATCTGACGAATAAAGAAGCTATACCTCCAGTGGGACTAAAGCTCTTACTAATACAAATAATAGCTCAGTAATCTAAAAGTGACACATGGGCTATCATTGACTTTGAAGTATTATGCATATTGCAGTGCGAGTTCTTGCAAGGCACCTTTTACGCTGTTCAACATATAAAACATATTCAGTATGAAAATGTATCGGTAGTGTATCGCGCAATAATTTGACAAGGTTCCATCGATTAAGTACTTGCTAACCAATAATTACATCTATTCCTATATTTGATTTGCTACTGTCATTTAGTTTAATGGCGAAGATCAACTCAACTCTAACGGATCTATTATCGTCTGCAAATTATACTAAAAACTATATTTATCAGGCACTTTTTAAGTAATATATTTATCCGAAACAGTCGCTCCAGGGAGTCCTGCTGGATGTCGGTGCCTGCTTGTTTGTATGCTATTTCGAGACGGTAACTACCACTACAAGTACAGTCTGAAAAATCATTTTAGTCTTGACAGGCGGTCTATGCAATGTTTTAGGCATCAATTGTGAGTTGGCGTGGATTTATGCATGTAGCGGCTAAGTTAATAATCACCTCTTATATATGTCGACGTATGCCTGACTGATTCGTAAACAATATCATATATTTAGTAGAATCACCATTACTTATGATATAGACAGGGCGCGGTAAATGGACGGAAATGCAATTTGGTTCATCTTATGAGTGTAACCGATCATTGTTACTCAATAATGTTTAATTTCATAACAATTTCTTAAAATGTGCAAAGCAAATGCTGCTAAAGTAGAACTTCACGGAAGGCTATCAGAAAAACATGGACATATAACCGATAAAGTCACAATTATGGACTATACTATAATGGTAACACAATTGTAATAGCATGATCGATATTACTATTAATCATGATATGGTTCGAAGACAAATACTCCTTTGCAAAACAGTGTATAGTATGCGCATGATAAACAACACCTGACCAGACACATTCTCTGTCTATGCTCGATAATTTATATGATAATTCAAGTACGTTCAAAGCCTTCATGCGATGATATAATCAGGGCTGCATCTCATTAGAGTTCCGGCGAGGATCAAATGACATGCAATTTAAAATATTACATTATTCTCCGAGGGGCAATCTCTGCAACATGATAGCACTTTATGTTTTCGTTGGCTTGTATTGCCGTTTTTCGGGGGTCGTTGAGAGGATTTACGCAACATGATTTCTAATAACATCTAGCTTCAATTTGACGTATTAGTGTGTTTTGCATCGACGTATACGCGGTGCCAAGTAATGTCGTTATTTAAATTTGATTTTGCCAACATACCTAAGGCACTTTTGTGAGATATATAGCTTTGCTGGTTTAGTGTCTAAAAGAACAGACAATGTGTTGTTTAGATGCGCTGTAGTGCACTTAGCTTAATCGGTGACCATAATATAAAAATGACCCATAAGTATACTTAGTATGGCAATTTCAAGTGTTGTATTGTCGAAATGCAGAGCTGCAAAGTTTGTAACGAATTCGAAACTGTGGACTTTAAAGCGGTATTTTGTAAGCTAGCATGCATCTTTTGTTAGCGCTATACAACTGCACCTTTTACTGCATAATCAATGACCATATTTACATAAACATGCTAATGAATATTCGACTGTTAATTTCTTGTCAGCCAAGATAAACGCATGATCCCGGTCCCAACACTCTAACATTTGCACTTTCTGCGTGAGTCACTTCCTTTGATCATTGTTAAGAACTCTTAAAAATTCTGAACGCCGTCATGCCATAATATATATATATATATATATATATATATATATATATATATATATATATATATATATATATAGAGATATATATATATATATATATATATATATATATATATATATACATATTATATATATATATATATATATATATATATATATATATATATATATATATCTATATATATATATATATATATATATATATATATATATATATATATATATATATATATATATATATATATATACGCGTTAGGTGATCACAATTATAGTTTTAGTCAAAATGAAACACAAATGACCACTTCGAATTGGTACACGAAAGGTCGTATGATTACCACGAAGTCGCCTGTTTAGCATCGGCTTGGCTGATGTTGCGGTTACAACAACCGTAATTATTCACCGGCTAATAATATGTTATCAGCCCTGACTCAAATAGCAAGAAGTATCCTTATGGATACAATGGATAGAATTGGACGATTGCCTAAAAATAATTGCATTTTGCGAATAGTTTGTCAGCATAAGCTTCACACCTTAGTTTATACAGGGTAGTGGCTCCACAAAAATAGAATATGACGGCTATGTTGGCCACAAATTGAACAGTAGTGCTGTCGTTTGTGCGGTTAAAAAGAGAATTGCTCTTTCAGTGGTAAGAGATACGAAAAACTTTATTCCATGTCACTTTCAGTAGACAAATCGGAAAGCGCTACGTGTTTTGTTTCTTACAACATTTTTAAGACAGATCTGTCCCAACCTATTCAATGCTCATCATTGGAGCCTATCAAATGATTTCATCAGTAGGTGATCCTTGGTTCGGCTACGGATATGTATAAATTACCAAATGCGAGCAATTACATAATTTGTGCTTGATTATTGAGGTATAGGACAATGGAAGCGCGCTTGATATTAGCTATTCTCTGCAATAGGATGAATATAATGAACCCCTAAAATATGTTTCAATTTTTACCTTAATCGGAAGACATGTTCTTAAATTCGCCAAGTAAGAAACTTTCCAATTCGACACCCAGTCAACAATATGCAGTGATGTCGAGTTAGACGGCGGGGATGCTATTGATGAACAAGTTAATGACTGTGTTTTGATGATGATAGCCCCAATGAGAATGATGCAAATATTTTAGCTGATCGTGTTGTGACAAAAGCACTTTTCGTAAAATCGATTGATCCAACGATCCAATACCAATGTGGTTCGTAAACAGTGTGTGTTCTTTTGATAACTGACATTGTAAGCTGTCCGCTGGTGATACAATATGTTTTATCAAAAGAGCAATTGTCACTCCTCTACTGGAAAGTCCCCATTGAACTCATGAAGGATGTCCGGCCCATATCAAATGTGATTTTTGTATATAATGTATTGTAGAAGGTAGGTTGAAACAACATGCTGTTTATTTGCACTTTGTGTGAACAGCTAGTAATGAAGGTCATATGTGGACATTTGTGTTAGGATGGCAAAAAACGTGCTCATAATGAATTAGGAGAAGACATGGTTGATGGTTTATGGCATACATCAGAGACTATCATATGATTGTCGCTGAAGTATTACTAATTGCTAGAATGATGTGTTGCCCAGTGCAGGCAATTGTGTGGTGTTTTGTGATCGCACTGACACATTTGAAAACACTTGAACAAAGGGATGCAAAAGTGGAATTTCCTTTTGGCTCGTCAAAAAGCATGCTTAAGTTTTTCCAGGTTGGTGCCGCTTACACCATCTCTTAAGCTGTAAACACAACTCGCCTAATTGAATGTGCTGCCTGCTGGTGTGTTGGACAGTTTACAGCACAAACTATATAGTTTATAGAACCACGCAGCGCGTATTATTGCCAGATGTTCACGACATGCACACATCAGACATGTGCGTCGAAGCTCGCACTGGCAACTTAAGAGAGTCCGGATAAATAATAAGATCATCTTGCTTGTATTCACGATTCAAAACAACATGGCGTCTACATACCTATGTGACCACATCGTGCCATACAATCCGGTTCGTCACTTACGATCAAACACATTATTAATGATTTTTAAGAACTCTCAGGTCGTGTATGTTTAGAAAAATTTTCGTAAAATCAAAGAATTCTCTTTTGTGTGATATTCGCAAAATTACTTAACAACAAACCAAGAAGAAATTCATTTTTAGGAACGCATACCAAATTAAATGGTTTCTTGTCGTGCAATTTCGGCAAAGAAAAGATATACTCCAAAACCATAATATACAACATCTATGCATGACCTCACCATGTCCCCCCACCTAACCGCGCATTGCTCAAGTGCAATATATATACAATTTTGCTACTAGAAACCAACTAACACGGCATGGTCCCCCCGAAAATATTCACTGTTGACATTATTCATTCCGACAAAATTGACCCTTAATATGTGTTTTGATAAATGTGTGTCAGCCGCTAAAGTACCAATTAAGTATTTCATGGCACCAAGCTAAAAGTTAACTGCTGTTCTGGTTGAACAAAACTTTCTATGTAAGCACTGACCGAATAAAAATCTATTGCCTAAGCAACATTTTGTTTCAAGAAAATCCCCAAACTATCATAGTCTATTGTTATTATTTAGTGCTTCAACAGAACCATGCGCGCTTGAGTCGGGGTATTAGGCACGATAAGAAGTGTGTACATACGTGAAACTACATACCACTAGCTCGATAATTTTAATCCAGTAAGTTTTTATAAGTCATTGAAGTTACGCAGAAAAAAGATTAAAAGGTACACCAAAAATCCATTTGGTCATTCAAGTTAACATATGACTTTTTTTACTTGAATAAGTGACAATTCAGACGTCATTGAAATATTTGCTATAGTTACGTGCGGCCATACTATGCTATTTACAAGAATCTGTCTAAATTTAAATGAAGTAATTGATTGTATTTTATATAAATGTAGTTGGTTAACGAGCGTTGTATAGTTAACCGTCGTGCTGTGTTATTGCGCTACCATTGGTATACCTATTAGCTTCGACATCATCATCATCAATTTAAAACAAATGATCACAACCTTACCTGTGTTCATGATTTGATTCGTACAAATATCACTCAGAAATAACACCTCTACTAATGTAGCGTCAGACCCTTTGTCACGACTAGAATGGCAAAGAAGACACTTCGAGCTCGAGCAAGAACTTTTGTAAACAATCATTTAGAGACCTGAAACTGCTGACGGTTGAGAGGCAAAACCCCCAAACCCGCTAAGGGTACGACATGACGACCACATACATCTTCATAGTGTCCCGAGTACCGTCACTGGGCACGGGAGAGACACATATCTCATGAAAACCCCCATATATTTAACCAACCAGATACTAGCACGTATCAAGATTAACCTAGGATACCTGATGATATTCACGGTATTGAAACTGTGGTTTGACAGGCTTAAATCGATAAACCAAGTAGATTCCGCAGTATTGGTGGTGGTTTCGTTTAACTACTGCGCCATGAGTTGAATGCGATGATTTATTTCTCAGCATAATACTATTAAGCAAAAAATGGACAAAATCTGGCATTTAATTTAACAAACAATATAACCTTTCAATGTGGGCAAGCAGTGAGTTCCGTAGTCTTAAAATAAGACTAAAATTACAAGCATTGATAACGTTCAATGGATACCTCGCTCCGTTACCCTCTGCGATCCTTCGTAGAACATCCTTTTTATCTTCCTCTATTAAGTTTATTTGTTCTTGTTCAGATAAGATACTGAAGTCACATGATCGGATGCTTTTGACTAATGGCTCAGCTGTTGGTAACAAAAGGCAATCAATGACACGTGACAAAGCAACATACCATGATATTAAGTCATACACGATATTTAACTTAGTGCGCAATATATGTTGCGTGCGCGGCGTCGATGTTATGTTAAAAAGAAGTTTGATAATTATGTGTGTAATTAACTGAAACTGATAGCTGTCTCTAATATGCATCGGTGAATCACCGAGAGTGTAACATATTTGTGAATGAGATATTTAATTCCACATCGCCACATGGAGCACATATTGATAAGGTTCTACAACAAACCACGTGATGGACATTGTGTGCTCTGTGGCCATAACTGCGTGACTGCTACAGCAAACTGTAATATTGTTTCATTTTCATCCGTAACTCATTATGCCGGCGCTTCGTGGCCATGTCGTACGTAACACAATCAAGGCAAGTGCGTCAAGTGCACTTAACTACCATGTGGTCACGTGGATTTAAGCACACATATGAAGATCTATGATTTCATGCCGTACTGCAACAAAGAGTTTTTAAAGCTTCGATATGCGAAGAATCAAGAGCTGTAATATCATTTACCTTATCGTGATATTGTCGCTGTGTGCTGATAATGTGATTGATGGATGATATATTCAAGTATCCCTACCACTACCATGGTTACGAACTTTCGATTTTGTGCTCATGGCAAATGCGACGGTTGAGCAGTGTTATGAAATATCAGACCCTGCATCATATGTTATAGTGCTTTAGTATATGAGGCAGGATTGACAAGAGTGAAATCCGACCATAAATCCTATCAATGCTTTCAACATCACATCCATGAGTATACTATCTTATAACGACATTTTACTGTACGCATAGCAATAATCTTTATTGAAACAGAGCAGGCCAATGTCTATTTGTACCATATGACGGCAAACACTAGCAAGCACACTAAACGTTTGGGGTAATTTAGAACTCTACATACGCTATTTTTGAGTAATACATGGCACAATAATGCATTGATGAGTGGAACATACTCCAACTTACTTCTAATGAAGCGTAATTTGGACAACTCTGTCAGGATTTCGTGGTGCACCATCATATTGTCCTCTAGTTCCTCACCCATTTATTGTCTAAAAGAATGTGAAACTATAATCTAATCATTGTTCATCACTCCTGGGGTCTTTTAACGGGCTAGAAACACATAAAAGCTGTCTTTGATCATAATTAAAAAAAATCCCTCGTTTCTTAATAATGTGAAATCCAATTGGTCGAACTGCATGATACCAACCTATATATCAGGTAGTGTCTGTTCTTCAATTAAGAGAGCGCAATCTGGAATAGTCGGTGTAGTAATTTATCTCTAGCCTCAGTATGGTAGAGGGCAATTTGTTTCGGCGACTACAGATGGTTTTCAAATACGTACCTAATTTATTTCTCGAAAATGTTAGATAACTGTCGTTGCACATCCACATACCAATCTTGTATAGGTTAAAAGCAATTTCCCCGAACCTCGTAAATTCAGCATTTTTTTCTATTATATCAAGTGCTTGATATGATTGGCGACTGAATGGGTGCTTGCAATGGGCTTGTGTGACATGTGTGATATGTGATCATACATTATTATACTCAATAACTAGCCTGGAGAGGCTTCACCTCACCGTGTCAAAAGATGTTGCAATGATGTCTTTAGTTGCTGCAGCGATGGGCATATGTTATGGCCCCTTAGCGCGTTGTCATAACCTTGACTTTTTCTTTAGTCTATTGTCGCACCTTAGTAAGGTAAAATCACCAGAACATCTATTAGTGGATATACCGGATGCTAATTAATTCAACATACATCACAAGTCATAGGTTCGGCTATGCGTGATAACCCACAGCACAGTGCATTTACTGATATATTGTTTGATTCACTCACATACATCACAATGCTTAGGGTGCACAACTGTTAGGATGTATCAACGCCGGTTGCTGACACTGCATGAAGCTACTTAGTATCGCCACGAAGCTTTCGATTGCATATAAGTTATAGCATGACGGTTATGAGCCAACGAAGAATTAATGCATCAATACACAAAATGTTAATATTATGCCTAAAAAAGCACTGTGTTATTATTTCAATGATGAAAATGGGGTCGTTTGGGTGGCCAATATTTTTGGGCATGCCACTATAAAGAAGAAAAAAGTGCTTGAGGTTTAACAGCGGTATCATCTTTCCAAATATGGCCCGGTATCATTCATGTATAATTCGAGAACGCATACATATCATGACAGCGATTACAATTTATTTCGACCAAACTTCGGTACATGTTACAAATGAGCCTTCAGGTAGTTGAAACTAATCCTCGTGGTCATCAGCTTGTAAACACAATTACTAATAAACGTGAAGCATATTGCAAATAATTGCTTCTACGGATTATTTAGAAGGTTCAAAACGTTTGATGTTGTGTTGAATTTAATCCCTGATCAAGGAAGGAAATCTAATGTTGGTCTTTTGACGGTTTAACAATAATTAAATAAGAGATGTGGTTTATGGCTGATCGATCAATATTTTACGTGAAGATTGGTTAACTACTCTCTCAGCATCATATCTTAGAACCCTATCTGTCAGACTAACATCTAACCCACATCGATTGCATTTTCGTCAGTCAGTTGTCTATCTTGTTGCGATAGAGACATGCGGCAAACCTCATAATTTGTTGACAGAAACTAACTCGCTCATTGTTATTTGTATGTATATGTGTGTGTGATCTACCTGTCGATGTTTTCGTGTCAGTGTCTATCTGTATGTGTGAGACATGTTTGGGTTGACAGAGTTTGTATGTGTTTGTGTGTGTATATGTGTGTGAATGTATGTGTGTGTGTGTGTGTGTGTGTGTGTGTGTGTGTGTGTGTGTGTGTGTGTGTGTGTGTGTGTGTGTGTGTGTGTGTGTGTGTGTGTGTGTGTGTGTGTGTAAGTGTGTGTAGAATAACGATCTTCAGGTGCCTTTGAAAATTTTAAATGCACTTGATACACTAGATTGTGTAAACTTTTGTAGGCTTTCTTGAGTTATAATCAAATACAATTATCGCTGGACGTAATGAAGGTAACGCATACTTTAGATGTTTACATATGGCAAATGGTTCAATGGTAGCGTGTTAATATATCATGAATTATGGTGTTGCTATACGTGATTATTGAAGCCAGGCCGTTGCAGCTCCGCTATCAATAAGGATACTGACGATAATGATGATGCCGCCGATATAGAACACAAGAGCTATTTTTAGACAATTCTTGAATAACATTGATTTGAATGGCATGCTACGTCATCAAATTAACAAATCATATTCAGCTTGCAAGCCCAAACTAACACACAATAAGCTACAATTGTCGTCGTAATAGTTTTTAGACTGATGAATATGCTAATGCAGGGACAGGCATTGGAACTTGTTTAACGCCTGCACATAAAGGTCGAAGTAAAATGTCGCAATCTTGTTATGATTTACAATTGAAGCTTTTAGTTGTTATGTTGCTCTGATTAATGCACGGGGTGACATTTATTTATAAGATTATTCGCTTGAATAGTCACGAATGCACGGCACATAGCAACAATACCTCTTAAGAAGTAATTCGTCAAATAGCCTTAGATTAGTTGGGGTCAGATTCTCCTTTCGCCAACACTAGACTGGGCTATTGAAATGGCAACTGCCGATATACCAGCCTATCCAGACGATTAATGACGCCGTAAATTTACCGTTATGCATTATGCTAAGTTAACGCCGACTTTCGTGGACGGCTATAAAACCTAAGTGCAATTGCATCTTCGATAGTTTCGCTTTATCGCATAATAAACCATGAATCCTGGCTGGGAATTGGCTCTGTTATTTAACACATCCAAGTTCTATTGCATTTCTTCACATTACGTGAAATTGGGAACTATGCTCACTGACAACTAGTGGTAAGTTATAACATGGTTTTGTATAATATGCCACCTTCAACTTGGCTTATTTCAGGCATTTATTATATCTGCAATCCAGGATGGTAACGTAGAAGAAGTAACAGGGAGAACGCCCACGCTACTTTACATACGGGCAGTTATTGTAAAGTTATCTAGACCTGGTCAGGACCAGCAAGCCCGACGATTGTTATCAAGTTCTCAACAGCTATCAAGTAGTCCAGCTACCGTACTCGGGATTTCTTTAATGATGTTGCAATTTGTCTCGGTCATGATGCGAATGCCATGCAAGGAGAGTCAGATGGATAACGAGTTTTTGTTTGCAATGCAAGGAGAGTCAGATGGATAACGATGTTTTTGTTTGCAATGCAAGGAGAGTCAGATGGATGACGATGTTTTTGTTTGCAATGCAAGGAGAGTCAGATGGATGACGATGTTTTTGTTTGCAATGCAAGGAGAGTCAGATGGATAACGATGTTTTTGTTTGCAATAATCCATGAATATCATTTCATGCATGTCACATACATCTATTGGTTACTTCACTGGCTTATGTTTATTAGCGAATATGCGTATTTTGACATTTTTTCCATCAGAACAGCACTCCATAGTGATCGGTGCTTCACATTTCATAAAACGCTCGCACATATGTCAAACTACCGTTAATTGATTTTACATCTCAATCATTAAATAAGAAATGTTTCGTAATTATGCGCATATGTTAGCGGCCGATTTTGCTACATTCATCTTATTGAGTATTTTCCCCTAAAGGCATAGCATGGAAGCATTTCATTATAACAATACCACGAAACCCTCGATCGCTACTACATTACAACACCGGAAGTAATAAAAGGCAGTTGTAATGCTCCCGTTATGAGCATGTGATATCGTTTGTTAATAAATTCCCGAAACATCTAAATTTTTTTTTGACGATTTAATTTGAAAATTAGTGCTTATTCATTTGCCTGCGCAAATCTTTTTGTACAATACAATCCTGTCAGCATATATTTAAGTTCCTATCAGATGTGAAAATTCAACAAAACATCTTAAATCGAAATACGCGAATATTAATAATTTCATACATTGTATAGCAAACCACTAAACATAACACCGACCACATTTAAGCTACTTCCAATGCAAATACAGAAAATTAGTAAGAAAAGTATTCAACAACGTACGAGATTTGATCCGACGTTGATAAAGTAATGTTTTGCCGCTGCTATTACAACATATCAACTGATTGGTTGGATATTGAGCTGATAATCTAATCTTGAGATATCTTCTCATGACATGATTTTTTCTACAGAGGTAGACAAATATGATATCGAATTTCAGCGCTTTATTTTGAATTACAGCAGGTGACATTATATTCACCAGGACCAATGAAAATAGTATGCTGATTCAGCCGTTTTTGACATTACTCAGACGTATGGTTTCTTTTCAGAAATGCGAAATTCCGCGAACAGGTTTTATCAGACAGATCATTTCACATCAGCTTAGTAGGGAGTATGAACCGTGTGACGTAAATGATGCTCTGCAGCGCATAATAATGAACAACATTGGAAATCCGCCACAATGCATAATGTCATGATGCTAAGCGGAAGCTCGGTTGGATTTGTTTTTGTATGTATTCTCTATTTATAGTGACTATCAATTCGAAATGTTGCGATGATATTTAGTGGTACGTTATAGCGTGGTGCACCGGACGCTAATTGTGATATATAAATTAATATGCGAACGGAAAAAGAGTTGCTGGGAGCTAGGGAGCGCTTGCCCACGAGTGCTAACCCCTGAGTGCTGACTCACGAGCGCTTACCCACGGGCGCTACGTCCACATTATGCATTAGGTCTTGATGCAACTATATATGATAGTGGTGCGTCTACTTCTCATTCAACGCAAAGCCTCATTCGTGCATCTCTAATATCTTCTTGTTGACTTAGATCTAGATAATCTAGATCTACGGGAACACAAAAAGGGGTGTTCTTGCGCAAGGTACATTTGAACACGCTCTATGCACACTTAGGCCAAAGATTTTATAGCTTCCCTAAGAGAGCTCACTCACGTCATCGGCCCAAGGAAATATATGAAGGCGCCACCTGTCAGCCAAGGCGTATTGTCATAGCGTCTTTTCATAGCTCCTCATAAAACAATGTGGAATTCTCTGTTTGATTTTGAGCTGTTGTCGCCTCCACCAATCAGATGACTCCATATATTTAAGCCAAGACGTCGGATCACCAGTCCTACGTTCTTTTGTTAATTTCACGGTATCGTCATCTGATGACGGGGGTGTCTTTCGAGTAATTTTATAATCGTCACGCAGCTTAGCGGAGCTATAAACTCTTCGCTGGAGACCTTCACATGCCCCTGACATGCCAAAAGTTTTTAATGTCGACCCAAGGCCACCATCCATGCTCCAGACAGTTATTGACTGTCAACAACTACCATCCACAGTGCGGACATGAAAGATCGAGGATCGTCAACTGCGCATCCATCTACATTTACGCTTACATGCACTACTATGGTTATACACTAGTTTAAACTATCCGTTGGTGTAGAACTAGCATTGCTGGTTCCATTTTCCTTTTATATAATCAAGGTACGCGCTTCAGACATACCAGGGCGGGCCTGAGATGCGTTAGTGTCTGCATATGATTCGAGGTTGAGCAGGAGATGAACGCAAAACAGGGACATGTCAGGCGGAACAAGCTCCCGAAAATTGTGGTGTGTTGCAAATTCTGATTAGTGTCGTGACACCCGCATGTCTTCTTGTTACAGTTAACACCCCCATTAGCCATCGGAAAGGGTACATGTCCATTGCGTTAATCAACGTAGAGTGTCGCTGCTTCGTTTAAGCTATTAGGCATCAGCTGTATCTTACGTGTCACAACAATTATTAGTGACATTGCATACATTGTAGCTTCAGTATATTTGGTATTGGAACTATTCAGTAATCTTGATGGACACGGTGTTGAGATTAACTAAAACAGCTGGAATATCGCACTGGTATGCTAGGCTATCTTAAGCGTTCCGCCATGTATTACCAAGAGACGCTAATACCGTGAGAATTTACCTGCAGGTAACGTCATACGATACATAATTCTGAGCCGTACGATGTAACAGCCTTTACGTGGACAATTATCACGACACATTGATCGCAGCGTTATGATCTAAGCTGTTTGTGACATTACGTAAACATTTACATAGGTCGTTCTGATATCCTATTATGCTCACGTGTATCTTAACAATATTGCGCAACGAATATCAACGGACTCTGTTTACCCCAGACAATTATGCTACTGAAAAGCAATTCACAGTGTGAAGCATTTGTGGTACAAAGTTCAAGTGCAGACTTTGCAAATAAAGACCAACATATGATTCAAAGGCAGTAAATGACGATACAACCACTCATAAGCCGACACCTATAAAAACAAGGACACCCTCTGTATTAATCTCTATGGTAATCGGCACTCATTACCGGCCGATCAAACTATCTAATCAAGGAATGTAATTTGAATACTTAAGCAAAGCTTGTCGCTGCTATTTGTTGCAGGGATAATGGATAATTAATTATCATACCAACTTACATACGTATATGGCCTCGTGTAGGCGGTGAAACGGGGCAACAATATGCTTAACAGTTATCCGGTAATAATTTAGTAGGGAGTTTAAAAAAAAATAAACGTCCTTGCTTGTTTAATTTACTGACAAGAAACCGCATTTCAAATAGAAATATCCTACACCATCCACATTTAGGCGATTCAAATCTGCAATTTATAACGGTCTAATGCCATCATTATAAATACATGTGTAGGAAATATATTCGTGTTTCATTTCTGTACGTCTTTCACAATGTTGTGGATGATAGCATGCTTTAACAACGTTTTAGATATTAGAATGTTGCCAATTAGGTTATCACAGAAATTGGGTCACACATTCATATTGATCTGCATAGATATTTTGCATTATCAACAAGCTAAACCGATTCTCTGGGCTCGTCAAAAATCCAACTTGCAATTATCCCGATACTTAAGATATATGAAAGGCGCGGGAGTGTGTAATCAAAGTTATCAATAACAACGTGTCGCTATTGCATCTCACTCATCTCATTATGCGCCGTATCTCATATCAAGGTGAAAAAATAAGGCCGAATCCCCCGCTGAAGGATGTCTGGTCGCAAATCAAACATCATACTTAAGATAACGATGTTCATGTTTATAAGCATATATAGCCTAAATCAAGTATTATTACGGCATGGCGACTAAGATTGACAAGCGTAGTGGATAACCAAGGCTTCTAGAGATATACAAATTGATCAGCCTACGATCGACTCATATCAGCGATACGCCTAGGATCGTGCATGTCAAAGGTTTTATAGCTAGCTAAAAAAAATCAATAAACTTATCTCTTTCATCTACCCAACATTCGCTAGGTTGTTTCCTACGTGGATCGAAGAGAATGAAATTCATAAAATCCGACACACAAGATACATTTCGTTCCCTGAATCAAAAAGAATCGTGAAAGCATTCCCAGCGCTGACATTTAGAGGATATGATATATGTAATAAAATATCTGGAGACGAACAGCCGTTAATGGGAAATCAGATCCTGGCACTCCACTTTAAGCTGTGGCTATTAGCATAAGTCTGCAAAAAACATAGGTTTATGGTTTTGGAGCGTTTTCCTGTATTTGGCGAAGCACGGCGGATATCTGGATCTGCCTTGACAGCTATACAAAATATGACTTTGTGTAGGGGTCTTATTGGATTTTCGCTGTAATTCCGTGCCATAGGCCTTATAGATCGCATGCTAATTTTGTCTAGCTTAAAAATCATGACTTGCACCACTTCGTGATAGGGGTCTTATCAATCGGATTATTTTTTTGATGTCAAAGCTAATAGTTTTGAAATTATTGTACCTTCCTGTGCATTCACGGAGATTTATGACAAAATTGCCTAATGATAAGAATATCTTTACATCCTGTTAATATTTTGGATGCGCATAAATAAATAATCGGGTTGTGTCGAAGTGAAAGAATAAAGAGCTCGACAAAGTTGCTGTGGGACGGGGACAGCCATCTGCATTCTCGATTGCTTAAATTGAAACAAGCATGCGTAATGAGATAGATGGATGAACGATGATTGAAATGCGGGAATACGGATTAGGTTTAGAACAAAAACATTAATTATTCCTGGGATAGATCCAAGTTTAAAGGCAGTTCCTCACGCCCTGATGAGTTACAGAAACAGACCGGCGGTGGTTGTACTTACTCCACTCCGAGACAA